>JASUUH010000046.1:1800000-2128486 GCA_030449925.1 Citropsis articulata
ATATTGATGAAATTATTCTGCGTTGTTAGATTGATTATGATCTCACGAAACTCATCATACACAGAATACACAAGTTACCAGATAAAGTACTTGCACTTAACAATTTGCTGATGTTTTAGATGATTAACAATTTCAATTTGGGTAAAATTCTGAACTATGGTCGATAAGCTGATAAATTGAAAAAATTATCTTAATGGGACAGAAATTGCCAAATCCAAAACTGTGAACGTTATTTTATCTCAATACTATTACTCTATATAATATAATAATTTTCTCAACTAGAGCCTTTAATTCAATCTAAAATTCTGAACAAAGTAAGCAGCCGTAATTGGATATGGTATTATTGGGGTTCGACCGGTCAAAACACTTCAACAAACTTGCCGTTTATTTAATTATTGTTTAACGTATAAAATAATATATTTTTATGGTCCAAATTCAAATCCTGTCCTCGTAATTCCATCACCAGCAGAGGGGCACTGTAGGAATTCTAGGAAAAGAGGAAAAAGAAAAAGGGCGCATAGAACGGAAAGTAGACAGAGGGGAAGGGGGGGGAAAAAAAGAAAAACAAAAACAAGAGAGGAAAAAGAAGAGCTGGAATCACATGGGCTTGTTGTGTGTCCCTGGGTCCTCCTTTCTCTCATTCTCCATCGCCACACCATGATCATCATCTTCTCCCTCATCCAACGTTGAAATTTCTCCATTTCTCTTCCCTCTCTCTCTCTCTCTCTCTCTCTTTCTTCAGCCCCAATTTCTCTCCGAATCTCCCCATGGCCGACGATAAGGTATACTGTTTTTTATTTTGACTTTTTTTTTTCTGCTCAAAGAACAACCGATAGAAACGATTTTTTTTTAAATTATCTGAAGCTTGGTTTTTGTGGAAAAAAAATAAAGTGATTGTGTAGAGTTTAGATTTTCTTTTTCTTTTTCTTTTATTTTTTTTTAATGAAGCAAAGGTAAATGTAGTACAAACTTTTCTTGTTTTTGTATGTTTTGAGTTGAGACGATTGGAATTTTGAGAGATTTACGTCTTTCTTCAGTTTATTATACTGTCTCGTGAAAATTTGGTTTTTTAGGTGAAATTTGTAGCTTCTGCGTTGGCGATCTGGCTTTGTTAGCTTACCGGACAACTTCCTTGTTAGTTTTTTTTTTTTTTTTTTTTGTCTTTCTTATGTCTAGATCTCAGATCTTTTTTGTTGTATGGATTTTCGGTTAATGTTTTTTTCCCCTTTTCTTGAGTTTAATTATGGTAATTAGTTAATCACTCTATTTACCCGATCCGTGCTTTGAGCTTATTTGAACTTGTTTTTCAAATGATTTTTTGTTTCTGGTGCTTGTATGGATCAAACTTGCCTTACTTGCTTCTATGAAATTACTTTTGGATTTAATATGTTCGATATACTTGTTACTTGTGAGTGATCGTCAACTTTTATTTCACCTGCCTTCTAATTTTGGTAGTGTAAACTAATACGAGACATCAAAGTAAATGATTTTTATTTCCTACTAGTTGTCTTCTCGTTGAGTACATGATATGAAATTGCACTTATAAAATGTTTTGCAGGAGATGTCTGCTGCTGTTGTTGATGGGAGTGACCACGTCACGGGCCACATCATTTCCACCACCATTGGAGGCAAAAATGGAGAGCCAAAACAGGTCGAAGTTTCCTCTTTTAACCTTCTTTGTGATTTTTGTTCCCGTTTAATCTTTTTTTTTTCCCCTAGTGTGTAGATTATTTGAAAAGTAAATATGATTGTTAACCAGCTTTGGATTCCTACTTAATCCTAAAATAGAATTTTCATTTTCACATTTGAATTTTAATGTATTTGCTGTGTTGCATCTTGCAGACTATTAGCTACATGGCAGAGCGGGTTGTGGGAACTGGGTCATTTGGTATTGTCTTCCAGGTAAGGAAATATTTTGTTTTGAAATTTTATTTTGTTACCCTCTACTATGCTAACGTTATTATCTTATCTTAGGCTAAATGTCTGGAAACTGGGGAGACTGTGGCTATCAAGAAGGTTTTGCAGGACAGAAGATATAAGAATCGTGAACTGCAGTTAATGCGGGTGATGGATCATCCAAATGTGATTTCTTTGAAGCATTGTTTCTTTTCAACTACCAGTAAAAACGAACTTTTCCTCAACTTGGTTATGGAATACGTACCGGAGAGCATGTATAAGGTTTTGAAGCATTACAGCAGTGCAAATCAGAGAATGCCCCTTATATATGTGAAACTTTATATGTACCAGGTATGTTGATGCTCTCTGATGAGGTTAATTTGATCCTGAATGTGCTTTCTCTTTATAATTCGGGGATCTGTTGCAGATTTTCAGGGGCCTGGCTTACATCCATAGTGTTCCTCGAGTTTGCCATAGGGATTTGAAGCCTCAAAACCTTTTGGTACGCATTTCCCCCTTCTAAGCTGCAACTAGAGGGTGTGGTGGTTTTCTGATCTCGTACTTGTCTCTCTGTAGGTTGATCCTCTTACTCACCAGGTTAAGATTTGTGATTTTGGAAGTGCAAAACAGCTGGTATGTTGTCTTGTTTTAGTTGAAATATCCTACTTATCCAAAAAACAATTCTTGTGTTGCTGTCTGTTGAATGTTTTATGTGTTACTGATAAGCTACCTGGACTCAGATTGCTGGAGAAGCAAACATAGCATACATTTGTTCACGTTTCTATCGGGCTCCAGAACTTATATTTGGAGCTACAGAATATACAACCTCAATTGATATATGGTCAGCTGGTTGTGTCCTTGCCGAGCTTCTTTTGGGCCAGGTTTCATTTTTAATTCCATTTTCTGGTATTTATTTTATGAATTCAAAAAAATAATTAATTCTCAGGTGTAATTATGTTTTGCTGACTGCTGCTAATTTTGAATATTTTTTAGCCATTATTTCCTGGAGAAAATGCAGTGGACCAGCTTGTAGAGATTATCAAGGTACAGTTTGCTCACCAATTTTTGAAATGATGCAATTTTCATGATCACTCGTCACATGCTGCTTTTGCTTCTGTAGGTTCTCGGTACACCCACTCGTGAAGAAATTCGCTGTATGAATCCAAATTATACCGATTTTAGGTTTCCACAGATTAAAGCACATCCTTGGCACAAGGTATGTATTTTTCATTTTCCTAGACATTGGTTGTTGGAAATATGGAAGCCATATCAATGTTATTTCTCCTAGGCATTGTGATTAAATTATCCTTACTTTCACTGATACCTTGTATCTTGGATGTTTGAGGCTCTTGTAAGGCCAGAAAACGAATCCAATCATTTGAATACAGCAATTTTTTTGTTGTTTCCATATGTGCTTAAAATAATGTTTCCATTTATGTTTGTCTGTGTTTAGGTTTTCCACAAACGGATGCCTCCTGAGGCAATTGATCTTGCTTCACGCCTGTTGCAGTATTCACCAAGTCTCCGATGTACAGCGGTGAGTTTGATCATTATTCAACTGTATGGGTATGTGGTTTTTGTGTGGTCAATTTATGTCTAGTACACGAGGAATTCATACCTTTAATGCTTAATTAAAAAATAAGAATGCATTGTGCAACTGTTTTTCTCTTGTTAAGCTTTTTCTAGCCAAATATATTGTGCACTCCATTGTTTTATTTCTGATTAAGATTTACCTTTTCTATTACAGCTAGAAGCATGTGCACATCCTTTCTTTGATGAACTGCGGGAGCCAAATGCTCGCCTACCAAATGGCCGCCCACTGCCACCTCTCTTCAACTTTAAACAGGAAGTATGTCTTCAAAATTTGTGAAGTAGCCTCTATTGATAAAATGATGTTGATTTGGTTATTGAACTAGATACTTGCAATATTTGTTCCTATGCTTTCGAATCTCCAAGAAATTCTGTCCTTTCATATGCTTTTTCATTTTTAATTTGAACAGTAAATTTTGTCGAACAATGAACTCAGTGCTGTATGACATTTCACCACCAACTTCTTGTCAACATTTTATATTGAAGTTTAGTGCTAAAATTTTTAATCTATTTTGTTGTTTTTGTTACAGTTATCAGGTGCTTCACCAGAGCTTGTTAATAAGTTGATACCAGACCATGTGAAACGGCAATTAGGTCTGAATTTCTTGCATCCAGCCGGAACATAGGTCTAGACAAGTAATATAGAAGTGAAATCTACTTGGTGATGTGTAGCACAAAGGGAATTATATCCTTGTTCGTAACTGCCATGCATTGAGGCTTAATCAGCATCAGTTGTTGCTCGATCAGCAAGCCTACATTCTCAGGCTGCTATGCTTTCTTGGTGCCTTCTTTTTCTGCTTTTCCATCCTCCTGTGTCTCCTCCGCACTTTTTCCCAGTTCCCACACTCCTCCCCTGTTAAAGTTCCCATTTGTTTATGTACATGTTTGATAGTAAAGATAGGTTAAGTTGATAAGGTGGACTGATCAGACTGCTGCTAGTAGAGGAAAAACTGAGGAAAAATGTATTTGTACCTAGGAAGAAAGCCCCAAAGAGAATGACCCAGAAGATGGGGTGGGCATGATGTTGTCAGGTTTGGTCCTGTTTTTCTTTTCCCTCTTTGCAAGTCTTTCAATTTCTCTATTTTGATGGTCTGTGGTGACTGACTTCAAATTGCAGACAATTGTTGTCACTTGCTGTTTGTGCAAAGTAATGTTTATTGCAATTCTCCTCTTGGAAATGCTTGCTTGCCCTCTTTGTTTCATTCCAAGTTCTTTGCGTATTTCACTTGTTGGATGTGATAAGGTTGGTGAATCTTCAACATTTGTACGTCTCTAGATCTGATGTTGAATAATTACGGTAGTTGACGATCCTACCAGATTGTTGCATCTTGAATTCTGAAAATACAATGGTAGAATGGCAATTGTACCTGATTTTTGGCGGGGTGGCCCTTGAAACGCTCAACTGCCAGCATGTCTCCGCATAAACTATGCTGAAGAAATGTTTTCGATGTGGGGGATAACCAAAAATTTTTTTCATGTAGTTGCCAGGTCACAACTTAATATTCGTTTCGCGCTCTCTCTCTGGTTTCTTATTTAATACTAAAATATGAGCTGAGTGCCATCATTGCGCATTTGTCAAAAGAAGCCACCCAAAAACATGGCCATTCTCGATGCTTTTTATCTTTTCCTCTTTCCCTCGGCCTTTTACTTTTTGAATAAATGATTGTCGGCATGACATTGATTGAACTTGCCTAGTTGCAGAGTGCCAGAGTCAAACCAATCAACCAATGTAATTATTCTACTGTCATATTTAGAATTAAAGGTTTTTTTTTTTAATGTATGTATTAGTTGGGATTATTGGTATCTTACAATAATACTGTATATATTACAATCAAAATTTTATTAATATATTATAATTAGATATTAGTTAGAATTTTTCAGTATTATTCTGTTATAGTACAGTCCTGAAAATTTATCCTATTCAGATATAAAGAGTCAATTATCTCTCCTATTGAGAGAAAATACGAGTCAGAATATCATTGACTCATACAAGATTATTCGTGAATTCAAATAGGTTATATGGTTATATTTAGAATTAAAGTTAAACAGTGATAGTTTTTTAAATTATGCTATATATTTAGAATTAAAGTTAAATAGCGATAGTTTTTTAAATTATGCTACAAAAGTATTTTGTAATAGTAAATAATTATTGTAACTAAAAAATTTTGTTGGGATAATTTTTTATTTATATAATAAAAGATTATTATATTTTTAATAATTTTATTAAAATTATTATTTAAAAATTATGTTTATTATATATTATTAAAATTTATTTTATAATTATAATTTTCTTATAGTAATTATATCTTCTAAGCTACACCACAGGAATTCAAAACAGGACCTATATTTAACAGCAAATGGTAAAGTGCATGAAATTAAAAGTTGCTAGCCAAGTTTTTATTGTACATATTTTAATGTTTTGGTCATTCGTTGTTTTGCAGCGGTATACAGCGGGCGGACTTCTGAGAAACTCGAACCGTTGTTTTGAAAAAGCCAAAAATGCACGTAACCCTAATACGATGTCGTTTCTTTCACACCCCCCCATAAAATTTGCAATCAAACAAATATAGAGTAAGGGGTATCTGAACGGTGGGATCAAGGTCAATGGTCAAAGTGGTAAGAAAAATCAACGGCGCTTGCACTGACCTCTTTGTTATCAAAGTGAGAAAAAAGAACATGTCAGACAAGTCGACAATCGCTGTCATTTTACGAATCTCGAGAACGCTTCCCGCTCATGGAGCCTCTTTTTCCTGGTTTTACCCTCGCAAAATCATTTTAAAATAAATTTGGTTTTATGACAGATTGCGACTTCCATATTCAATGTTCTGCACTGGGTCTCTCTCCAAATTTTAAAAAAAAAAAAAAGGAGCCACCTCCTTCGGCTTTTCTGTTTGTTCACTTTCTGGTTTCCAGTCCAAGTCAATGGGAAATAATCGAATGGCGTTGTCTTTTTTGTTGTTGCTTTTAATTTTAATTTTCGCTTTGTTTTGGGAAGACACCAAAGTGAAAGTGTTAGCCTCTGACAGTCTCCTATCTCCCAAGGGCGTTAATTATGAAGGTGAGGTAACTGAGTATATGTCACTGCTGCTTTGTGGGTTCTGTCTTTTTGGGTTGCCTTAATTTATGGGTTCTGTCTTCTGTTGAGGAGCAGTTGCTGCTTTGATGGCTCTGAAGCTCAAAATGAGAGATGATTTGCATGTGATGGACGGCTGGGATATTAACTCTGTGGATCCTTGTACTTGGAATATGGTCGCTTGCTCTGCTGAAGGTTTCGTTGTTTCTCTGTAAGCATAATAACAATGACAATGCACCATTTGTTTCTTTATTCGTTCACTATTAGTAGTGCAGCAAATGTATGTTCCGTTTCTTTCGGTCGTCTGTAATATTTATTCTTTTTTTTCCCGTTTAATTTGCTGTTTTGAAGTGAAATGGCAAGTATGGGCTTATCAGGAACGCTGTCCCCAAGTATTGGGAACTTGACCCACCTAAGAACAATGTGAGTTACCTACCCTTCAGAATGCTGTAGGCTTACTTGTTTTGGTTTTCATTAATTTGTTTAAATTTCAGTTATGATTTTAGTTTCCCAATAGTTGTCCTCTGTACATTGACGTTTCGAAATAATCTGTAATGTATTACATATTGGAAAATAGTACTTTATCGTAAATCTTCAAGGAAATAATGAAAAAAGTAAACCTTTTCTTGTTTATATATGTACTAATTTGTGACTCCACATTTTTTTTTTTTTCCTCTTGCAGGTTATTGCATAACAATCAGTTATCTGGTCCTATCCCAGCTGAATTTGGGATGCTCTCAGAGCTTCAAACTCTTGACCTTTCTAGTAATCAACTTGTTGGAGAAATTCCAAGTTCTTTGGGTTTCCTAACTCATCTAACTTACTTGTAAGTATGGATTGACATTCATTTGGTTAACCAATATGTACGTTAACTAGTTCTGAGTTTGGGGTCTTCTAATTTTTCATGTTCTAAAGCTTTTCTATGACTAGTTTTTCAGGAGGCTTAATAACAACAAGTTATCTGGACAGATTCCCACTCTTGTTGCCAATCTTACAAGTCTTTCATTCTTGTATGTGTTGCATGTCATATAAACTGTGTTTTCTTTTTTTTTTATTCTTTAAAATGCTTCTGATTTATATTTTATAATACCGTACAGGGATTTATCATTCAATAATCTCAGTGGGCCTACACCTAAAATACTAGCAAACGGCTACAGGTGAGAATTTTAGAGGAAAGAGATTTTCCCTATCAATAAACCTTACTGCTCTTCCTTGTTCATATGTTTTAATTTAAACAGTTGTGTTCTTTTAGCCATCCTCCATTGATTCAATGAATCAAAATTCCTGTACTATTTATGATTTCATCCTGATATTTGTTTTAGACAACTAAAGGTCATCATATTTCATTCTAGTTTTACAGGGAACAGCTTTCTTTGTAGTTCTTCGTCGGAACATTCTTGCACTGGTGTTTCTAAACCAGAAAATGGTAATCTGGATGCAAAATGTCTTACCTTTTGTTATGTAATGTGCTTCAGTTATGTGAATCCAAATTAATTACAATACAAACTGATGAGACAGATCTATCTCCAAAAGCCAGTGGTCACCGTCGATTGGTGCTTTCTCTTGCTGTTGGCATCACTTGCACATTTGTTGTTTTGGTGGTGATGCTTGTTTGTTGGGTGCATTGGTACAGATCGCGTCTTCTTTTTACATCATATGGTACTTTCTGAACAGCATGTAATTTTACCAACCATGTATTTGTTTATAGAGGGTGAGAAAAATTAAAATAATTTGTGATTTGCAGTTCAGCAAGATTATGAATTTGATATTGGTCATCTGAAGAGGTTTTCATTTCGTGAATTACAAATTGCAACTGGAAATTTTAGTCCCAAAAACATTCTAGGGCAGGGAGGATACGGAGTGGTATATAAAGGATGTCTTCCAACTAGGACGGTGGTGGCAGTTAAAAGGCTAAAAGACCCGAATTTCACTGGAGAGGTACAGTTTCAAACTGAAGTTGAGATGATTGGCTTAGCTTTGCATAGAAACCTCTTGCGCTTATATGGCTTCTGTATGACTCCCGAAGAAAGGTTGCTTGTTTATCCTTATATGCCGAATGGGAGTGTTGCTGACTGCTTGAGAGGTTAGTTTCATATCCTTGAGCCAGTCCAGATTGCTAATGTGAGCAACCGCTGCTTGAGGCTTTGCATTGAAGCTCACACTCTTCTGTTTGTTAAACATCTGTTCCTTAGCTCACTAATTCAGTTAGGGAAATCTTGTTTCTGTGTATGCATTTCTGTCCAAAATGATATTGTGACCTGAAATGTTTACTTGTCATATTAAGAACGCATTTAAATATTTCACAATTTTGCCCTCCAAGAGAAATTCTGGGGTACTTCTTGATGAGTTCTCATTTATATTCTTATAGTCGGAAGAATCATAATTCCTATAGGATACTTTTTGTTTGGTCAATAGAAAAACAACCGTGTTATGCAGCTATGCATCTGAATTCATTTTGAATAGCTACTGGATTTAATCAGTCACACTGAGTTTGAAATACATTCAATCTCTGCATTCTTATTCTACCTTTACTTTTTCTCTTTGTCTTTTCACTATTTCTTTGTTGGCTTCTTTTATTTGGTAGACACCCGTCAGGCAAAGCCACCTCTTGACTGGAATAGACGGATGCATATTGCCCTTGGAACTGCCCGTGGACTTCTTTACTTACACGAACAGTGTAATCCAAAAATAATTCATAGGGATGTTAAAGCGGCAAACATTTTGCTTGATGAAAGTTTTGAAGCTGTGGTTGGGGATTTTGGCCTTGCTAAGCTGCTAGATCGGAGAGATTCACATGTCACTACTGCAGTGCGGGGAACTGTGGGTCATATTGCTCCTGAGTATCTTTCAACTGGGCAGTCCTCTGAAAAAACTGATGTCTTTGGATTTGGGGTACTACTTTTGGAACTCATTACAGGGCAAAAGGCCTTGGATGCTGGAAATGGTCAAGTTCAGAAGGGAATGATCCTTGATTGTGTATGTACCTATGGCTCTCTTGTAAATTGAGTCGTTGGCAGTGCCGGCACATTGCAAATGCCTGGAAATTTTTTTTCTAATACTGTATCTATATCTTGATTCTGCATGTTGCATCTCTGGAAACAACTTTTGTGTTCCCCTAGTTGCTAAATATTACGCCAATTATGCAGGTTAGAACCTTACATGAAGAGAGGAGGCTGGATGTGCTCATAGATAGGGATCTAAAGGGAAGTTTTGATCCAATGGAATTAGAAAAAATGGTACAGCTCGCTCTGCAGTGTACTCAATCACATCCTAACCTCCGACCAAAGATGTCGGAAGTCTTGAAGGTCTTGGAAGTTCTTGTAGAGCCAGCAACAGAAGAATCACAAGGTGGAACCCACTTTTGTGAGGCAAGGGATTGTAGCTTCTCTAGGAATAATAGTGATCTTCAGGACGAGTCATCATTTATCATTGAGGCCATTGAACTTTCTGGACCTAGGTAATAGAAACTACTAGATGCAGTGTCCAAAATTCAGCTGTAAATGAGGATTGCTTCTTATTAGGCACATTATTCACTGAATTGTAGTCGACCATTTTTTGGGTTAGTGCCTGTGGTTGCATCCGGGCATCCGGGCTTCCAGGCAGTTAACTGCAAATGTTACTACTCTAAACTCTAAAGCCTTTCCCTGGGAGTGTCTAAATATGCTTCAGAAATATATTATCCTTATGATCATGATTGACAATAATTTATTTTCCCAGAAGCTACACATTACTGGAATTGGTTGGCGTGGCACATGCCAGCTGTCTCCAAATTATGCTTTTTTTCCTTTTCAGTTAAGAGTTTAAATTGTAATTTGAAGATAATAACGTGTACAGTCTGGTGACAATTACCCAGCGGGTGGCGGCTAAACCTTTTGTATATCTTTGCACTTTCAATGCATATCAATTTTCAGCAGAGGAAGATTCATGAATTGAATATGCACTAAAATGTAAAATCCCTTATAGCCACTTGCATTGGTTGATAATGCGACAATTGATTAAAAGATTGTGACTACTAAACACTCTACCCGTCCCACTTGATTAAATTTTGGCCATAACTCCCCCTTTTGGTCTCTCCGAGTACCTGGAGAATGTGCTTCAATTTTGCATTGTATTATTTTAAAAAAAAGTCAGATTTTGGGACATGACAAGCAATTGACCAAAGACCTTGGCAAATACTAAACCAGGATTATATTTACAAGACAACTCCACAAGTGAATGAGAAAAATATTTTTAAAAAATAAAAAATCCCATCTCAGTTTTTACCTCCGCGGTTTGCTTCAGTTACGGCGCTAACAGGGGCAGCAGCCTTTACCTATTCAAAACGTTACTTCAAAATAACAAAATATTAAATATTCCATGCCAAAAAGATAAGCCAAACATAACAAGATAAGCATGTTAACTCTACGTGTATGTAATGCAATTCTCTACTTGCTCCTAGGGTCCTTCCAAACATGTACTTTATTTGGTTACTTAAGTTCCAAATCACGAATAAATCCAAATCACGAATATTAACCATTAAAATATAAATTCATTCCCACTCAAACTCTACCTCTTCTGGTACTGTTTGTTGGTTCATTTCTTCGCACCTGATCTCGTCATTCATAATGGTTTTATAAACATCTTTATCACGAAGGATATAAGGTACTTGGTTGACACTCGGTGGAGTTATCTTTGATACAACGTTAGATCTCTGTTACGAGTCTAAAACTCTGTCTCTTGCTTCTTTGTTTTTTTCTTTTGTTTATTTTCAAAAAAAGTATGAGCTTGTTTTATCCTTTTTTTTTCTTTTTTTTTTTTAAGTTAGGGGGGTTTCAATATTTGAAGTAAACGCTTTTCTTGGTGGATGATTGGAGGGGCTCTCTGTTGCGTGTGTATGAAGTGAACAAATAGAGTGGGTGACGATCTGGTCTCTGGGTTTGTTGTAAAGAAGCAAAAGATTCGTTTTTTGTTGGAGTTAATTAGCTGTTAATTGTCATTATTTTTTTCCCAATAACCGAGTACTTCTGCTGTAAATACTGCATATTTGGTTCCAATTTCCCATTCTTGATTCTGGTTTTTAATCTGTGAATGATTGTTTTATAAGGATTGGCGAGAACAAGTATTTCAGTAGTAGAGATAATGTCATTGGCCATATGTCCATGATCTCATTCTATGCATATTTGTTCTCTTTTTCTTGAAAATTATTGGGGGTAGAATTATTTAATTTTCTTATATTAGATTAAATGGACCAAGAGACACAGAAGAGTAATAGGAACGATGACAACTTGAGTCAAGTAAATTGTATTATAAGTGAGAATTCCAGATATTCGGTTAATAGGGTTGCCTTGGACACTGTGGCTGCGGCAAATTCAGTTGAAGCTGTGAGTATTGGCAGAGGAATTGATGATTTTGGATCAAAAACTGAGGATCGTGGCTCAAGTAGAGCATTAGTAGAAGTGCAAGAGGTGGTAATAAACCATGATACATGTACTAGCAGAGTAATTGGGGAAAATTCAAGCAATCCTGTTGATGGGGTGTCGTTAGAAACTGTGGATGTTAGAAATTCTGAACAGAATACTGGTTTTACTGAAGAAAATGGGCGCCTTGGATTGAAAATTGATAAAATGGTGTCAAGTGGTGCAGTAGTTAATGCACCTGAGACATGTAATGGACAGGGAACTGATGAGAGAGGTCAAACTGATCCAGAGAGCAGTGGGAATTCTAGTCATGTGGCTGATGTGGTTGTGCCTGTCATTGTGATAAATTCAAATCAGACAGCATGTTCTGGAGGAGAAAATAGGGACTTAGAAGTGAAAAGTAATGATTTGGGTTCAGGTAAGGCGTTGGTGGAAAACAGCACCAGAAAAATGTCTAAACCAGAAACCGGGAAGGAATCCTGTGTGATTGATATGAAATGTAGTGCTGGAGGTGGAAAAGGGTTTAGGGAGAACCCAGATGGGGAAAGAGTTTGTAGGATTTGTCACTTAGGTTCTGAGCAATTGTTGGAAACTACAGCTACTGCTTCTACCACTGTCAATCTAATTCAGCTGGGTTGTGGTTGTAAAGATGAGCTTGGCGTTGCACATAGTGATTGTGCTGAAGCATGGTTTAAGCTAAAAGGAAACAGGTAAATGTTTCTTGTTTCTGTGAAAAATTGCATCTTTTTAGTGTATGCCACAGAGTTTAGGGGTAAATGTTTTTTTGGGTAGATTTATCATCAGAATGTACTGAGAATTTACAAGCGCTTTGCAAATTTTGTGTTTCCCTAGAAGCCGAACTTTGCAAATACATACCTGATTCTCTTGAGGTTTTGAAATATCAGCCCCATAACTGCAGGAAAAGAAATATTAATTTCAATTATTAGATGATGTTGCTTAAGTTATATCTTTTTATTTCTTTTAACTTGGACATATTACCAAATGAAAATAACATTTTGTTCAAAAGGGTATCTTGGATTTCTACTTCTTTTGTTCATGTTGTATTTTTTTTTTTTTTAATTTTCCTCTCGTTTCTAATGTAACATGGATTTCTACTTCCCTGGTTTTAGGAAGTTCTAGTCTCCATTAAATTTCAGTACTCTGAACCTAATTTCAAGTGGACTCTTGGTCTTATGTTAAGCTCGAACCAAATACTGAGCATCCAGTTCAGGCGGCTCCTTCGCAGAGCAAAAAATGGTCTAGGGGCTTTAGGTCCATAGGCTTTCAGCTTGGAATATAGATCTTGATTCATTGTAAGTAAGTTTGATGAATATTCATTTAGGGAATTAGATGTTTATGGTGCTGTTATATTCATTCTTCTCAGTAATATAGATGAAATATTAAGTGATAGCAAAAAACTTTATGGTTCATAGTGAGGAAATGTCTTATGGATACCGGATAGACATGTAGGCTGGAAACGTCTCATTCATTATGTGTTGCTTTAGGAATTGTGTGAATATTCCCATATATGTGTAAAGTGTAGTAAACATGTGATATAATGGAAATATGATTACGAATGTGGTGAAAATAAACTGTATCCTGCAATATCTCTGTCAACATTTCTCTATTATTGCCTCTCTTTTTGGTGGTTTTGGATTTTCTGACAATTTAGAAATTAGATGTTCTGGTGCTTCACAGACATGCTTTCTGTCCCTTTAACGTGGTTAGGATAATTCTTTTACAAGGAAAAAAGTAATATCTTTTGGTTTTTTAACGTGAATCAACAAATTGTTTCAAATTGATTCTGTAATAATAAGGTTTCATATTCTGAGTGTGTAATTTTAGTCTCAAAACAATAAGTGAATGCTTCCAGAAATCTTTGAACCATTAGTTGTTAGCAAATTAATAATGACATAGAGTATCTTCCTTGTCTGTACAGATTATGTGAAATTTGCGGCCAGAGTGCAAAAAATATTACTGGTGTTGGGGATTACAGATTTATGGAAGAATGGAATGAGCGGAGACTTATTGGCGGCAGTAGCTCATCAGAAAGGGGTGGTTGTTGGCGGGGGCAGCCATTTTGTAACTTCCTTATGGCATGCTTGGTAATAGCTTTTGTACTACCATGGTTTTTTCGTGTAAATATGTTTTAGGAGAAGGTGAATAAAACTTAAAAAGGATTCTCTTTCCTTGTGTCATTTGGGTTCTGGGCAACACAGGCTAGTTCCACTCAGTGCTTTGCTGCTTGTGTGATTGAAGGCTGGATAGAATTGATTAATGATTAGCCTGCCCTATTCATTATTCTTATGGTTCCCATTGTTTTTTTTTTTAAATTTAAATTCAAAGTTTTATTATTAACTGTTTTTCTTTATCATTATACTTTCGATCTATTCCATTGTTATCCAAGGTGCTGGTCATTGTAAATACTGTGGAGAAAATTGGTTGCTGCTTATATTCGATTACATGAAGAATTCTAGTATTTTGATCTTGTATCCTTATCTTCTTGTTCTGTCGTCTAATTTAATCATGCTTTACTGCTCGTGCTAGTAGGAAACCATGGACGAGATGCATAATCAGAGAACCACGTGCATTATGCAATGCAGGCAGAGTTTTGCAAAGACCAAAACCATTTGAAATTGAATGTTTTAATATATTTTATTAGCGCAAATTTTTTAAATTTATTTAATTCTTAGTTAACAAAAGAACTCTAATTGATTTATGTTTATAATTTATTAAATGCACAATTGATATCATAATTTTAGTTAATAAAATTATAGATATCATAATTTAGTTAATAAAATTATAAATATCATGATTTTATTAATATATACTAATGTTATTATGGACAATGATCTATAACTCTAAATAAGTCTAAGTTAATAATTAAGTTAACCCTTAAAAAAATTTATTATTAAAAAAAATTTTAATACCGTAGAGTTTAACTTACTAATTAGTATTATATTCTCTTATTATTATTAAATAGTGACTTGAGTTTTGAATTTTGAATCCGTAGGTACAAGACTATATAAATTTTTTTTAAAAAAATGCTAATAACTTGGCATGTTTTCTTTAAAAAAAAATTATTTGTTTATTTTATTTTGATTTAAGCACGACGTGCGACGTGCGTGTTAGGTCGAACCTAAACAAAAAAAAATAGATATAGAATGACTGATCCCAATTACGAACACAAACACGTCCGGGTCTTCCTTTCATGTTCGTTGGCGATATCTATTCATTAGTAAGTTTCATGCAACATGTAAAATCTCCAAATTCCGATGTTGAGTAGTGAATACAATTCCGGTAAGAAGTATTATAGTGAGACTTTATCAGCGTTCCGTTGTAGTCTAGGTGGTTAGGATATTCGGCTCTCACCCGAAAGACCCGGGTTCAAGTCCCGGCAACGGAAGCCTTTTTTGCAAAATTTTCGCTTTTGTGAGGGGGTATTTTCGTCAATGTACGAATCAACCACTACAAAAGCCCTAAATCGCTCACCGAGTCTACCTTAGCTGCCTCTATTCTTGTCATCAGCACCTCCGCGCTCAGCAAGCAGCAATGGTTGTCTCTTACTCGCTGCATTTGATTTTGATTTGATTCGGTTCGTTTCAAACTTTTTGTCTGTTAGATTAATTGTGATGGTTTGGTTGTTTGTGGTAAATCAGGCGTCAGACAAGAAGCTGTCGAATCCAATGAGAGAAATAAAAGTGCAAAAGCTGGTCCTCAACATCTCCGTCGGTGAAAGTGGCGATCGTCTCACACGTGCGGCCAAGGTCCTCGAACAACTCAGTGGACAAACCCCCGTCTTCTCCAAGGGTAACTTACTTGCTTACACTTACACTTCGCAATCATTTTCTTAGGCATTTCTTTCTTTACTTACTATTCTTTTTTAAAAAGAAAATAATAATTTTCTTTATTATTGCTATTAAAAAAAATGTTAATAGCGAGATACACTGTGAGGTCATTCGGAATCAGGCGTAACGAGAAGATTGCCTGTTACGTTACGGTTAGAGGAGACAAGGCAATGCAGCTTCTGGAGAGCGGTTTGAAGGTCAAGGAGTACGAGCTCCTGCGGCGTAATTTCAGTGATACTGGCTGCTTCGGCTTTGGCATTCAGGAGCACATCGATCTCGGAATCAAGTTTGTTTCTTGACTCAATGACCGTTGACATTTTATTGCAATCTTATTATTATCGTTATTACATCAACTCTGTGTGTGTGTGTGTGAGAGAGAGAGAGAGAGAGATTATGTTTCATGTTAGTATTTTAGTTATGAGCTTTTTTAAAAAAATTTGAACTCATTGGTAGCTTGAGAAGTCAAGCCTAGGTTAATTGAATAGTTACTTTGCTTTCATGTGTTTGTAGCATGCTGTATTGTAATGCTGTTGTACACACAACATTGGCTGCCTAACTCTTGATATGAGTCAACCAAATGTTGGGTTGGCTTTCAGTATGCTTGGTGGGGTGAGTCTAAGAATTGGTATTTGAAATTGATGCCTCTGTTTGAGAAGCAAAAGTTATTCTCTCAGTGTGGGGTTGATGCCAACTTGCTTTATTTAAGGGTCATATCTGATTAAAATATTTTTTTTCCTGGAATTACTAGCAAGCACTAGGTTCGTACCAGAGTTACCTACGGAACAAGAAGATACTTTCTTTCCCATATGTATTATACACTAAATTTTATTAATACAGTCTATCTCTGTTTCTTCCTTTATATTTTAGTTAAATTATGTATTTTCTTGTAAGAAGGGTGATTTTAGAAGTTTTTTTTTTTTTATTAATCTATCCAGTAAATGAGTTTATGCTGAGCTAACTGTTGGATGTTTTTTTTCCCTTATCAGGTATGACCCTTCCACAGGTATTTATGGCATGGACTTCTTTGTTGTCCTTGAACGCCCTGGATACCGTGTTGGTCGTCGCCGCAGATGCAAGTCTCGCGTTGGCATCCAACATAGAGTTACAAAGGAGGATGCCATGAAATGGTTTCAAGTGAAATATGAAGGAGTTATCCTTAACAAGTCCCAAAACATTAGTGCTTAAGGCGATCTTTGAAACCGGTTGAGTTATTTTTCGCTTAAGTTTTGGCCGGCTGTCCGATTTTTGTTTATTAGAATCTATATTTTCCTTTAGAATTTTGAGTTGGTGGATTTTTTTAAGTACAATTTGCCGTGGTTGCCCTCTTCTTTTATTAGAATAATGGTAAAGGCAATGGTTTTTCTTTTGAAAATTTCATTCAAGTTCTTTTACCTTGTACGATGACCTGTTATTGCAAATGGCTTGTTTGTCATCAGCGGTAGCATTCTACGACCTGTTGCTAAAATCCTTAACAATAAAACTCTTTGCCCTAATAAATTTTCATGTGCTGTCATTTAAATATAAAGACAACATGGACAATTGAAAACGCGACTGGTTAGTAGGGCGAAGCTCAAAATCGTTGGAATCTACATAGATACAAACCAGATGAAACAACAACATAAAAGACCATTCAATAATTGCAATCAGTGGGAATACATCTATTGTATAAAATGCATATTTTTGAAGCACGTTTCAGTGTTGTAAGTACGTTGATAATTCAGGTATGCTTAGAAACATGCAAGTATCATTGATATTCGGGTATGTTCAACGGTCTTTCAAGATCTCAACTTCTTAATGAGCTCACTTTTTTTCATCCTCGAGTAACCTTTGATCCCTCTAGCCTTCGCTAGTTCTTTAAGCTGGGGAAGCTTCAATTCCTCTACCCTTGGCAACTCTAGCTGCCTGGTGCTTTCTTTGTTTGCCGATGGTTCATAGTTCAAAACTCTTCTATCTCTAGGGGCTGATGGAGATGGTATGGGAGACCTCTTGACAAAATTAGATGGCAACCGAGTTAACTTGGTGTCTGTGACTGGTTCGTTATTCTGTATTTTCTGCTCTTCCTTGGGCACATCCTTAATTGAACGTCTGCCTGTCACTGCAAGTAATTTGAATTAGACATAATGATAGTGCAAAACAAGGTAACTTTAATTACATACCAAATCAAACTGAACATTGCAATAAACAAATGAAACTCTAACTCATTCTGCCTAGAAAGTTAATAGTTTTGGAATTTGTGTTGTCCAGAATGAAAGTGGTACTAGTTGTGTGATAATGTTGCCATGGTCACAAAGTGAATGGAAGTTTTACTGGCGATACTACTTATTCCTTTTCTCATTCTTTTCAAACTGATGCCTTTTAAATACCCAAGAGTAGCAAATTCAAGATAGATTTTCTAAGAACCATCTCTAATCTTATTTTTATTGTTCTGTTAACAAAAAAAGCAACGAGTCACATGTTTTATTCCTATGGCAACTGTAGCAAACCAAAGAATTGGACAACTTAGGACATTCCAAAATCCTAGTAAGAATACTTCATGAAGTTAAATTTGTGCTAGTCTTTTCCATAACTAAAAATGTAACACAAGACTGCATTACCTTTTACTTCCTTTCGTGGCTGGAGAAGAATATCTGAAACTGATTGAACTTTGGGCTTGTCAGATGAGCTGGGATTTCTTCTCTTTGTGCGTATAGCCTCTCTCTTTGAGATTGAAGATTTAATCCGTCCGAGCAGAGAAATTATCGCTTCATTGTTAGATGAACTCGATACCTTACCATCAGATGACTGAGATGATTCATTTCCGTCCCCATTCTTGGTTCTTCCAGCAGCATTCAGGGGTGGTCGATCTCCTCCACTTCCATCAGCTCTTATGCTTAAATAAGTAAATTTACACAGGTTCTTTTGGATGCCAAAAGGGGAAGGCCAATCTGCAATCTCTGTCAAATTCAAGAAGCTGCATCAAAGAATGACCTCTCGGTCTGTAGTTTAATTCAACACATCTACAAGCTGTTACCAGACTACAACCGAAGGCAATAAGTAATAAGAACAACATTATTACAGGAACCACTAATTAATGGCATACATCAACAACTAAGTGATTAAGCCAACAGCGAGTGAAAATGCAAAACATCCCAAATAAAGACTTAAACTTTGACCAATAAGAAAAGTCCACGCAATTCAAAGTGATGGGCATTTTCATAATCGGAAAAGGGATGATTTAATACCTCTTAGGGACAAAACGGGAGTTGCTGGCTTCAGCTGCTTGTTGAGAGACAACATAGGTTGAGGATAAAAGGAATTTGCACCCATCTAAGTCTCCTGGAAAATCGGAGATGATTCAGACAGGGATAATTAGCTTAGCAGTTTCCAAGAAACAAGAGGGATTTTGACAATGTCATAACAGGGAAAATATCTTACACTACAAACTGATTCTTCATTTAGTCTCGTTGGTAGGGTTAAAAAAATAACAAATAAATAGTTGGTCCACACTTTGAAAAGCTCGTGCGCGACACGTGACATACCCTGCGGACCAATAGTAATTAAGTTGCGAGAATCATCAAACCACTCCCTGTAATCTAAAATAATAGTGATATATATATATATATATATATACAATACACGTTAAAGGAAATACTTATATGAGATAAGATACAACCTTACACATAATCAGTATATATATGGGGTTTATATACTGTTTACACGTGAGGGTCTATCTTATAATAAATGTAAGATAGTGTTAGAAAATTGAGCTTTCTTTTAGGATCTCTTTAATCAATTTGTCAAACAACAAATTAACAAGAAAAATTAAATACAGAATATATCAATATATCAATCACACAACACAAGATTTACGTGGAAAACTTTAAATTTGGAGAAAAATCACGGCCGTTGTCACAAGACAACCAGAGAAAAAATATTTACTATTTAAAAAATTATTACAACCACACTCTTATAAATAATTTTCTCTCACCCAAATCTCAAATACATCCAATTTCTTACTAAACTCTAAATAACTTCACAAACCATTCATCTCTCTTTCTCTCATAAGAAATTGAATTTTTGGATGCTTAAAAACTTATGGAGAATCTCCCATTTAATAGTTAAAATGGCTATAAAATAATATTTTTTCCCTTAAATTTCTTCATTCAAAGCTTAAATTTCTCCATTCAAATATTTGAATGTTGAATTCAAAGCTTCAATTTCTTCATTCAAAGATTTGAATGTCAACATTCAAATATTTGAATGTTGATTTTCAATTCCCAACTTTGGTAAATGTTGTCATTTATTGACATTTCTCCCACTTGGAGATTTGATTGAGAATCAGTCAATCTCCACACTGTCTTCACCTTAGTCATAATTCTTAACATAGAGAATTATCATACCATACCATAAAGAGTATACCACTTAGAATTAATTACCAATTCTAAGAATTTTACATCGGCACATGTCGAAATATCTTGCTGAAATTTATAGTGCAACTTTCATGTTGGCTTTCCTGGAAGTTCGTCAGCCATCGATATAAATTCCACCACACACCCTGCATCAATGACAACCATGCCTCGTGTGCAAATCTTGTGAACCCACTAGCAGTAACACATCCCTTTTCATGACAATAGCGGTATACCATAGGGATGTCATCATCATCCATTTTACAAGGAATCATCGTCTCCTACGATGATGAAAGACTTACCATTACCAATGCTATCAGCATCTGATCTGGAATCACTTGCCGATCATGCTCCATTTCTCCTTTGACAATCTCTTTGTAGATGCCCCGATTGTCCACACCCCCAGCAGACTCCTTTTTTCTTAGAATTATTTTTCTTCCAATTCCCTACAACTGCCAAAGCCGAGACATTTGTTGTTTCAGTACTTTTACCATTCAGTTTTCTCTCTTCTGAGAGTAAAGTACTAGTAACTACTTGTAAAATCTTGTGAACCCACTAGCAGTAACACATCCCTTTTCATGGCAATAGCGGTATACCATAGGGATGTCGTCATCATCCATTTTACAAGGAATCATCGTCTCCCACGATAATGAAAGACTTACCATTACCAATGCTATCAGCATCTGATCTGGAGCCACTTGCCGATCCTGCTCCATTTCTCCTTTGACAATCTCTTTGTAGATGCCCCGATTGTCCACACCCCCAGCAGACTCATTTTTTCTTAAAATTATTTTTCTTCCAATTCCCTACAACTGCCAAAGCCGAGACATTTGTTGTTTCAGTACTTTCACCATTCAGTCTTCTCTCTTCTGAGAGTAAAGTACTAGTAACTTCTTCAAGATCTACTGTCTCCTTCCCATACATCAAAGTAGGTAATAAGTGTTTGTAGAAATTTGGAAGTGACCACAGCAATCTAAGCGCCTTGTCCTCATCTTCAATTTTAACTCTAATGGCTTATAGTTCTGACACAATACCATTGAGAACGCTGAGGTGATTGGAAATTTTTGTACCTTCAGTCATTCACAGTGTGTGAAGTCGCTCCTTCAGGTATAATCGATTTGAGATGCTCTTTGTCTGATACAACTTTTCTAGCTTCTCCCAAAGTTCTCTCGATGTAGGAATATTTCCTACATCTGCAAGAACATTCTTTATTAGACACAGTTGTATGACACTTGCAGCTCTATCATCCAATTCTTCCCAATCTTCATCGCTTATAATAGCTTTTCCAGAGCTACTACTGAAAGTAGGGGATGGCTTCCCCTTCAATGTCTTGTGTAACTCAAATTGAATCAACACATCCTTGACTTGAATTTGCCACAAGCCAAAGTTAATTTTCCCATCAAATTTTTCTATTTCAAATTTCACCGGACTTGAAAATTTCAATTCCGACATATTTGCTTTGCAGATCAACCTTTACTCTTCACCACAGACTATTTGGATTGGCTCCCACTGTTTCACGTGAATAATGCCGTATACGTGAACAGTACCGTCTATGTGAACCCCCTGACACCAAAACTTTAATCAATGGCTCTGATACCACTGTTAGTAAATTAAGCTTCCTCCCAGGATCTCTCTAATTAATTTGTCAAGTAACAAATTAACAAGAAAAATTAAATAGAGAATATATCAATCACACAACACAAGATTTACGTAGAAAATTTCAAATCCAGAGAAAAACCATGACCGTTGTCACAAGACAATCAGAGAAAAAATATTCACTAAGTAGAAAATTATTACAACCACTCTTATAAATAATTTTCTCTCACCTAAATCCTAAATACACCCAGTTTCTTACTAAACTCTAGAGAACTTCACAAACCATTCATCTCTCTTTCTCTCATAAGAAATTGGATTTTTGGATACTTAAAAACTTATAGAGAACCTCCCCTTTTATAGATAAAAATGACTATAAAATAATATTTTTTCCCTTAAATTTCTTCATTCAAAGCTTAAATTTCTTCATTCAAATATTTGAATGTTGAATTCAAAACTTTAATTTCTTTATTTAAAAATTTAAATGTCAACATTCAAATTTTTAAATGTTGATTTTCAATTTCCAACTTTGATAAATGTTGTCATTTATTGACAGATAGGAGATCCTATATATAATTTTCATACTTACCACATTTTCATCCTTCTAACAGTGCCATCAACTCCTGATAACGAATAATAGAGTTACGGGCTATGTTGCCGGCCCAGCCCGGCCCATATATGCATTAACGTGTAGGAAAGGACTCGAAGTCTGAGAGAATCAAACTATAAAAGTAAAAATCTCTATAGTTTGCATTTTCGTCCCGCCACCGCCAAATGTTTTTGGCCGCTGTTTTACTTACCAGTTACCACGTCTATGTTTCACCAAATTCCTGCAGCGTAAAAGAAAATGCAGCTTTTCATGGCCAAAATCACTACGAACTTCTTCTATTTCTCTCCACCTAATCAAAGTTATAGAGAAAAATTTGCCAGCTCTAAGAATGTTCACATTTGCTATAAGCCATCTACATTACCAATCATCGTATCATTAAATTCGCACAGTTCTTGCACAATAAACCCCATTTCTGCCTCGATTTCCAAAACCCTCGTTTGCAAAACTAAAAATTACAATGCTGAAATCAGCAGGTTTTGTGAGGTGGGTAATCTTAAAAAGGCTATTGACGTACTTTACAGCTCTGAAAAATCTAAAATTGACACAAAAACTTACTGTTCCATTTTACAGCTTTGTGCTGACCTCAAGTCATTAGAAGATGGTAAAAAGGTTCACTCAATTATTTGTGAAAGTGGCATTGTAATTGATGATGGTGTTTTGGGTTCAAAACTTGTGTTTATGTATGTTACTTGTGGGGATTTAAAAGAAGGGAGAAGGGTTTTCAATAAGATTGATAATGGAAAGGTTTTCATTTGGAATCTATTGATGCACGAGTATTCAAAAACTGGAAATTTTAAAGAAAGTTTATATTTGTTCAAGAAGATGCAAAGTTTGGGAATTGGAGCGGATTCTTATACATTTTCTTGTGTTTTGAAGTGTCTTGCAGTTGTAGGAAATGTAAAAGAAGGTGAATCGGTTCATGGATTTATGTTAAAATTAGGTTTTGGATGTAAGAACACAGTTTTGAATTCTTTGATTACTTATTATTGCAAGAGTAGAAGAGTTGAGGACGCACATAAATTGTTCGATGAATTGAGTGATCGAGATGTTGTATCGTGGAATTGTATGATAAGTGGGTATATAGCCAACGGTGTGGCTAAAAAGGGACTTGAGGTTTTCAAAGAGATGTTAAATTTGGGTTTCGATGTGGATTTGGCTACAATGGTTACTGTTCTTTCAGGTTGTGCCAATTGTGGCGCTCTTATGTTCGGTCGAGCAGTTCATGCTTTTGCATTGAAAGCATGTTTTTCTAAAGAAATCACCTTTAATAATACTTTGTTGGATATGTATTCGAAATGTGGAGATTTAGATGGTGCAGTTCAGGTTTTTGAGAAAATGGGAGAGAGAAGTGTTGTGTCATGGACTTCAATGATAGCAGGTTATGCTCGCGAAGGAGTATTTGATGGGGCTATCAGATTGTTTCGTGGAATGGTAAGGGAGGGTATTGAGCCAGATGTTTATGCTATAACAAGCATTCTTCATGCTTGTGCTTGTGATGGCCTGTTGGAAATTGGTAAGGATATGCATGATTACATAAAGGAAAATGATATGCAATCAAGTTTGTATGTGTCTAATGCTCTTATGGACATGTATGCCAAATGTGGAAGTATGGCAGATGCTGAATCAGTTTTTAATCAGATGCCTGTGAAGGATACTGTCTCGTGGAATACCATGATTGGGGGTTACTCAAAAAATAGTTGTCCTAATGAAGCTCTGGATTTGTTTGTTACAATGCTTCAAAAATTTGAACCTGATGGTGTAACGATGGCATGCATTCTTCCTGCTTGTGCCAGTCTGGCTGCTTTAGAGAGAGGCCGAGAGATTCATGGTTACATATTAAGACATGGAATTTCAGCAGATAGAAATGTTGCCAATGCAATTGTAGACATGTATGTGAAGTGTGGGGTATTAGTGCTTGCACGTTCACTCTTTGATATGATTCCTGCAAAGGATCTTATCTTGTGGACAATTATGATTGCTGGGTATGGTATGCATGGGTTTGGTTGTGACGCTATTGCTACCTTTAATGATATGAGGCAGGCGGGTATTGAGCCTGATGAGGTTTCCTTCATTTCTGTATTGTATGCTTGCAGTCATTCTGGATTAGTTGATGAAGGATGGAGATTCTTTAATATGATGCGATATGAATGCAACATCGAGCCCAAGTTGGAACATTATGCTTGTATGGTTGATCTTCTTTCCAGGACCGGCAACCTTTCAGAGGCATATAGATTCATTGAAATGATGCCTGTTGCACCAGATGCCACAATCTGGGGATCTTTACTCTGTGGGTGCAGAATTCACCATGAGGTTAAATTAGCAGAGAAAGTTGCAGAACATGTTTTTGAGCTGGAGCCGGACAACACAGGGTACTATGTACTTTTAGCCAATGTCTATGCAGAGGCTGAAAAGTGGGAAGAAGTGAAAAAGTTGAGGGAGAAAATTAGCCGACGGGGCTTGAAAAAGAACCCGGGCTGTAGTTGGATAGAGATCAAGGGCAAAGTAAATATCTTTGTTGCAAGAGGTAGTTCCCATCCGCATGCCAAAAAAATAGAGTCTCTATTGAAGAGGTTAAGACTAGAGATGAAGAAGGAAGGTTATTTTCCTAAAACTCGCTATGCTTTGATTAATGCTGATGAAATGGAAAAGGAGGTGGCTCTCTGTGGGCACAGTGAGAAATTAGCCATGGCTTTCGGGATCCTGAGCTTGCCAGCAGGCCAAACCATTAGAGTCACCAAGAATCTGAGAGTATGCGGTGACTGTCATGAGATGGCCAAGTTTATGTCGAAGACTGCTCGGAGGGAGATTGTCTTGAGGGATTCTAACCGTTTTCACCATTTTAAGGATGGGCGTTGTTCTTGCAGAGGCTTCTGGTGAATCAGATGGGTCCATATGAAGGAACTCATTAGATATATTTGAAGATTCCTACCCGTTCAAAAGTTGGTCTTCAGAAACCATTTAGTTAGATTATTGTGTACTACGATTCCTTGACCAATTAGCTTATCAGTGATAAAAGTTTGAAGAGTTAGAACTCACGAGGTACGGTAGGGAAGCATATACTAATTTACAGTCTCAAACTGTTCTGTAATCCAACTATGTAACTCAAAGGCGGTCGTTAATATCTCCTTGCCAATCTAAGGTAGCATTTACTTCTTGCATTGGATTAAAAATCCAAAGAAGTGAGAATTTTGAGATTAGGAGTGTGGGGTGGGAGTGTGAATAGGTTGCTTACTCATACTAAAAGAGGAGTTTGGAATAAGAATTAGAATCCTATTTATGTGTTTACATTATCCTAAATTGAGAATAAATTATTTCAAATTACAATTTTAGTCTTATTTAAAGAATTATAGTTTTTAATTACAAAATGAATAAAAATATATATATCTATAAAATAAATTATTTATTTTATTATTAATTTATAAAATAATAATTATTGTTAATATTCTTAATGATGTAAATCATAATTTTTTAAATAATTTTAATTTTAATAAACAAAAAATTATTGATAAGAGAAACATAAATGAAACATAATTATTAATAATATAGTATAAAATTAATATTTTTAAGAATAAATTATTTATTATTATTAATTTTTAATATTAAATAAATACAATACTATTAATATTAAATAAATATAATAATATTATATTTAAATAAGTTTACTATTATTTTTAATAAATGTAATATTATTAAATAATATAATAATACTAATTAAATAAATATAGTGTTATTATTTTTAAGTAAATTTATTTTTTAAAAATATATATTATATTATATTTAATAAAAGAAGAGGTGGGAATTCAAATGGGAGCGGAAATTCTAATCCTCACTTTAAAAATGAATTAAATCCACGAAATGAGACTGCTACTATTCTAAATAAATATGGAGCAAGAGGAATCCTCCCCAATCCCACTCTAAATAAACACTACATAAAAGAGTAGCTTTTTGTAGCAGAAGTTACGCCGCTTTATGGCTGTTGATTTAGATATGGATATTTTTGTTGTACCTTCTAATCATTCTTGAGACCAGCAGAAGTCAAAGAGTGAACGTGATTTGATAAGAGATTTGATTGGGTGTGTTCTATAACTTGAGTCGAATAATTCGAGTCGTAGAAAAATCGTTTTTATTAGAAAAATTTATATTTATTAATCCGAATCTAGATTAATCAAGACCTAATATAATTTACAGATATCGAATGATTTAGATAAAAAAATAAACTATGTGCAAGGTATAATTACCCAATAAGCAATAGCATTACAAAATTCTAACTATGGAATACATTTTTTCTTTTTTTTTTGTTTGGGGGCCTCACGTTGTGATGTCATTTTTTGTTGTTGTTATCAACTATCTATATTTAGTGCACAGTGACACCAATTTCACAACTGAAGTTCATGTAGTTTGAAAGATACGATAATATAGCGTGAAGGAAGCCGTTGGTCTTAAATCTCAATGGCATCACATAGCTCAACTCATGTAAGTTCTCTGTTGTAAGCAACCGAGCTCATTTTAGGTCCGGAGGTTTGTATAATTCTTAGAAGAATAGTGATACACATCTCCAATTATTTATCTAAAAAAATTATTCTAAATAATATGACATTCATCAATTGATCGGTGAAGATAATATAATTAATTCACTTAGATTTTATAAAAAATTACTGAGCAATTAATCAATAACATATCATTTGAGATTAAAACAAAAATTAAGATGTATATCATTAGTCTTCTTAGAAAATTTGTGCAATAAGATTGAGCTAAATAGGGAAGAAAAAAGATTAAGAAATTGGAAAATTCATCGACACCGAGGTGGTCCATTTTGGGAACGAAAGCCCCACGCCAAACCTCAACATAATTTCTATAGCTAAGTGGCAGCTGGATCCAACCATCCAAGGATTTGTCCTACAACATCAATTTCTTTTTTAGTAAAAAAATTCCCATTTACAGATTCATCAAACATCCCCAACTGGCTTCCATTTTCATCCCTACATAATTAGATCATAATTACACATCTTATGGCATAGAAGCCATCCCTAATGTCCCTAACTACTTGTGTAACTGAAGATGGCGTCAGAACTGCAACAATACAACTGTAACAGAAGGTAATGGGTATTTATATATAGAGTGCACCGAATACATTACATTAATTTTTTTTTTCTTTTGTATAGAGTGTAATGCATTATGATGCGTTACATTATGTTGTACTGTAATTCGGTGTAGTATAGTCTATATTATATAAAATAATACTATTTTATAGTAATATTAAAATTAAATTAAAATTATTTAAATTTATTAATACTTAAGGTTTTAATTATTAATTATTTTATAATATAAAATTAATAATATACTGTTATTAAACAATAAAATACTATAAAATTATTAATAAATTATATTTTAACATAATTTATCTCTATATATTAGTTATAATAATACAGTGTAATTTAATATTATATGGTCAAAATATACTATTATATAAGTATATAATATAATATAAATTATTTTATATTATAAAATTATATAATATTAAATTACAATTTATTTTTATTTATTCAAGTCGAACATAGTTGTTTAATTTTAATTTAGTATTTAGTAAATAATAAATGATTAAATAAAATTAAATACTTTTATACATATTTAAAGTAAAATAATTAAAATGATTCTATCTAATGAAAGCAAAATAATGTATTATTATTTATTTATTAGATATTGAGGTTTATTAATATTTTACATTATTATTTAAATTAAATTTTATATTTAAATATAAATATAGATTTACTATATATGTACTTAGCCTCAAATCATTTGTTATAATTTACAAGTAATAAAAGTTAAATGATTATGTTTACAATATAAATAGTATCTAAACGTAATACAGCCTAAACCCTACTCCCCCGTATGTTTATTTTATAAACCTTTCATTACATTAACCACCTTTTTAAATACTACTAAAAATTGCAGCCAAATATGGGTCCAGGATAAGACCAATATTTTTAACACAAAACAATGCGGCATAATGCGAGCTGCCAAATGCATTATGCAGCCGCAATGACTTTCAAACAATTTTCAGCCATAAATGATAAATCATCAAGACACAATTCAATCCAAGATATAGTCCTCGCAGCAGATTTTGATAGAAATTACAAAAGCAAATGATGGATAGCAGCAAACATGTTATGTACTACGATGAGGATTAACAAATTCCTTTTGTTCAGATATGTGGTGTTCAATAGAGAGAGAGCTCAGAAGAGTTTGGTCAATTGGCAATATCAACTATTTTACCTCCACAACGGTCTGCAATCAATTCAGTCCACCAAACCTACTAAATATCTGTTCTGTTTCTAATCCCCCTCATAGGAAAGAATAGTATTGAAAGAGAAATGCCGGGAAAATGAATCCCTGTGTTGTGTGAGCTTTTTGTTTTATGTTTTATTACTACATGGACAGAGATGAATAACAAACCGCATCCAAGTAAAAGCAAACAGGATGAGAACAAAGTGTTTCCAAAGTTGGCTTTATTATTATTATTAGAGCAAACAAATTAATCTCAAGTAAAGCACATAAGATGGACAGGGAGGCTGAATAAATGAAAAGTAGGAACAACTGAATGCTTGTACCTCAAGAAAAATGCACAATTATCTTATGCTGTGAGGGAAAACACTTTACCCCTTCTTTAGCTTCTAACAATACAAACAAACAATAGTGACAAAAATCAACAGTAGAAGGACGAAACCGCCGATCCTTCCTCATATCGTGATCAAAGCATAAAAAGTTTGAACACACCAATTCAATGATTCCTGGGTCTCTTTTCTACTTTCCCAAATTCCCCTCCACGATCCACAATAATTCAATGAATACAATAATAAATCATAGGAATCTCACTTCTAATCACCAATATTTCCTAATCTAAAATCTAACCAATCAATCAATGATATATCTCCATCGTTCCTTTAACCACACCATTTCGAGAGAAGAACAACAAAAACAATGAGAAAGACAATAGAGGAGAGCCCAATTGCAAGACCAAGAACAACCTTATTTGGCCCGTGATGGTGCTCCTTCTGGCTAGAATCATCATCACTATCGTCATAATCTGACGAATCGTTTTCACTATCATCTGAAGAGTCACCCTTAGCTGGCGGCGGGGACATTGGCAATCCATGCTTATCGCAAGGAGCAATCCCAAGCTTCAATTTTGACGACAAAACCGTATGATTGTAACACAAATTGGTATTCCCACCAACCTTAAACACTTGCAATTTCTTTAAAATAGAAGCATTAAACGGCAAAACACCATGAAAATTGTTGTTCTGAAGATTCAAGTACCTTAGCTTCTTCAAATCCGAAAAGAACCTGGGTATCGTCCCATTCAACTGATTTGAACTCAGATCAAGATGAACCATGTCTGTGAGTGATGCCATTGACTCAGGAACCGACCCAGATAACGAATTAGAAGCCAAAGACACATTTTTTAACGCAATCAAGTCGCCAATGGACGAGGGTATCTCTCCATTCAGCCCATTTGAAGAAAGATTCAAGTGTTGAAGATTCTCAAGAAGAGTAATTGAACTGGGTATCTTTCCTTTGAGCTGATTACCTGAAAAATCAACATGGGTGAGGTTCGAATGCAGGTGCTTCGGAATATAACCAGTGACGTTGGCATTAGAAATGGTGACTGATCTCAGCTTGTTCATGTTAGCAAGTATGACATAGAGGCCACTAGCATTTACAGGCACATTAGTAACAGTAAGATCTGTAAGGTTGACAAAGCGAGATAGAAAGACACCGGAGAGGTGGCGAAGCGAGTGAATGCAAGAAAAGGAAAGAAGTGAAAGAGAAAGGTCATTTGGAAAGTGAATGGGAGCGATAGGGCAGTTGAAAAAGGTCAGATTTTGGAGAGTAGAGAGAGATTTGAGAGCTGTGGAGGAAAGTGAGATGTCATCTGAACAGTTGGAGAGACGGAGAGAGAGGAGGTGGCTGAAGGGTTTTGAGGAGTCGCATTTGTAAAGAGAGCAAGCGTTTTTTGATGGAATGTTGAGAGATTGGAGAGCTCTTATTTGTTTTGGGTCTAAAGGAGAAGGATGTAAGGAAGCTACTGGTGTGGGTGGTGTGGGTGTGGGTGTGCGCGGGGTTGGAGAAGAGGTGGGGGCTGAAGCAGGAGGGAGAGTTTTGGTTGGTTTGGTGGTGCCGGCGGAGGTTACGGTGGTTATGGTGGCGGTGGTGAGGAGGAGGAAGAGGAATGGCACGGGTGGTCTCATGGTTCTGAGAGAGAAAGTGGAGTGTGTCACTGTGAGTTTTGTAGGAAGTGAGCAAGTGAGGAGGGAGGATTAGATTTACGAATTACGAAATTCAAGTGACAGTTTTGTGCTTCAATTTATGGTCTTGTGCCTGGACCTTAGTACGATACTGCACATGCTTGTTTAATGAGTTTCATTTTGATTATGCAAGGGGTAATAACGTCTCTATATGACTTTGTTTCATGAAAAAAAAAAATTTGGTTCTATTTTTTTTAAAATTGTCTAAGAAATAACGATACAATTTTAATAAATTTTTAATATTTGAATCATAATTAACGCAGCAGTCATGTATAAATTATAAAATCATATTCTTTTATTTAACTTTCCTTTTTTTTTTTTATCACTCATGTGAACCGAATAATTTCCAAGTTACAAGCGTCCGTCAAGCTGCGATTGAACTTTTAACAGGCGCTTTTAGAAAGTAATTAAAAAATTAAAGAACAGGTTTTAGAAATAAAAAAATCATTTTTAATTTTTAAATGTGGCAGCTGTAAGCAAGCTTAAGCAGTCTCCCGCAAGTAAAAGCAGAGACTGGAGAGTAGTAATTAGTAAAATTCAAATTATATTTTTAGCTGAACCTGAACTTGCGTGGCAGGCTATTGGCTTCCATTAGGAGTGGGCCCCAAAAAAACTGATCCAACACTGGGTTCGGATCGATCGAATTCTTAACAAAATCCAATTCAATGGATTTTTAGCTTTAAAATAAAAAATAAATTAATGAAAATTAAAAATTGAAGCTAGTGAAATACACATAGTCACACATGTATTTGGTATTTCTCTCTTGAAGAAATTTATGGCTAGTTTGGGAATGTTGTAGATTTTAAAATAATTGTTATCAGCTGTGTTGTAGAAATAATAAGCTGTGAAGAGAATCTGTTAAGTATTTCGTAAATTTTATTTTCAAAAGTACTGTGGTTTTGAAAATAATTATGGATGTTTGATAAATTTTACTGTTAAACTGCTGAGAGAAAATAAATAACTAAAATATACATAATATAAGATAGAATTTACTTATACATATAAAAATATGTACATATAATATTTTTAATTGTGTATTATAATAATTTTTATTAAAAATAAAATTTATAATTTATTGATTTTACTTTTTTATTTTTTTATCATAAAACAGTTGATAATTAAATTAATAATATAGTGAAACAAATTTAATAATAATTCGACCAACAAATTGATATTAATAAATTTATATTGATGAATTATAATAAAAATTTATTAAAATATTTATTTTGTTTCCAATTTAAATAAGGATAATTTTGGGTTTAGTTAATAATTTTAAGGATAGTTATGGAATTGTATTAAATGATAAAATTGATTCTCAAAATTAGAATCTAAAAGTTACTCATTCCCTCTTTTCAAAATAAGATGTAGGATAGACTATTTTGATAAAAGTGATTTTGATTTTTTTTTTTTTTACTAAACACTAAAATTAGTTTTTAAATTTTTAAAAATACTTTTAAACCTCTTAAAAATAATCCCACGCAGACCCTTAGAAACACACAAAGCCTCATTCTCAAATATTCAACATTCTCATATTTTCAAGAAGACAAAAAAATCCAAACACACGGAGTATTGCTCTTCATAGTTACACACGCGCGCGCACACACACACACACACATCAGAAAAGCAAGCAGTAGTCACTCGCCAATCCACTATCCAACGACGCAAACACAGCTAGCGATGCAGCCCGCAATCCCCGCTAAATCGGCCGATCGTTCGCGACCAAATCTGCTGCTCCATATCTCAACCATCACCAAGTTCGTCCAAGCTCCATTAGGAACCAACAACCTGAATTTTCTCTTTTGAAGTTTTGATTGTATATAGCAATAATATATTATGATATGTTAATTTTTAGTTGTTAATTGTTATAATAATCCACTTTTTTACTTTTCCTTTTTTTTTGAAGAATTTAATTAGGTTAGTGCATGAGGTGATCTTAAATTACTGGCTAAAATTCGAATAAAAAAGATAAACATGTCATGTCTTTCTATAAATTGGCTCGAACCATATCTAATCCGAAAATGATCCAATCTGAATTCATTATAATTTTTTAGATAAGTTCAGGTTGAGTTTAAATGAATTTTTGTCCAATTCAATCAACCCGAAACTTAATCGAGTTGATCTGAACCAGATTTTACCCAACCTTAACCCCCATCACTTCTCTTTTTTAAATTTTGGAAACCAACGACCACATTTATTAGTTAGATTCCATACTCAATCAACTTGTTTTTAATCCCCCTTTTGTTTCGTAAATAATAAATTCAGTTGTTGTATAAATTTTATCATTATTATTGCATTGATTCATTTTTATCATGTATATATATTAAGTGTATTTTTAAAGTTCTTATCTTTCAGAAAACAAACAAACAAATAAATAAATAGATAAAAGTCTTGACAATAGGATTAGGAACCTGCCAATCTAGTTGCTGTCAAAGGCAAGTGACCATTTGCTTTTTATTTACGCAATCAAATATAAAAAGATATAACTTCTCGGACATACACACATCATTTAGGCTTTGGGAATTTAATATTTTATAGTTTCCTCAGTGTTACGTTTTCCTTCCCTTTTTCCCAATGAACTGAATAATGATAATTTTAAAAAATGCAAGGAAGCCAAAACAATTTGCCGAGGACTTTTGTTAATTTATTGTTATTTTTATTTCTTTGATAAATATATCTTCAACTTCAACTTCAAGGTGTTTGTTATCATGCTTTATATTATATGCGAAAAAGGGGTGTGGGGGATGTTTTGTTGAGTCTTTTTGGTAGATGAGTTCAATTACAATTAAATTGGCATTTTTTTCCCTTCATTTGCAATTAAAAGAAAAAATAATTGAACGTAATTGAGAGCCACACACTTTGGCTGTAGTGAAATGAAATAAAATGCAAAAATATGATTGAATGCAACCGAATGAAAAAAAAGGGTGCCATGTAATCAATGCTGCTATATCATTGTGGATGCTGATTTGATTAACTATAACTAAAGTCTCAACCAATTATTTATCTAACCGCTCCAATAATTTTTTTTTTCCAAAAAAAAAAAGTGGATTTTAGAATGCATACTTGGTAATTATTTATCTTTTCTAATAGTTTCATTAGCATTAATTATTAGAAAATAGTATATGTAAAATCCAGTGTTTGACTTTTTTTTTTTTTTAAAGCAAAAATTGCTAGGACCAAATTTATACCTTTTGATTTTTGAGTGGGAAACAAACGGTCAAATATAACGGATTCGGGTCGTGTGACCGTTGGGGAGAGAATTTCTTTTGCTCACATGAAGAAGGCAGCCAACCAAAATCTAGTGTTGCTAAATCAAGCTCCTTTCCAGAAATAAAATTAGAGTAATAAATTCAAGAAATTCCCAAGAAATTAAGTCAACAGAAGGCTCATCTCATTCATTCTCTCTACTGCTTTTGTTTTTATAGAAGGGAAGTTACAAACCAATCTTAGCAACTTCAACCTAACACGCTGTGTTTGCATCAATCAACAAAGAAAATAATAGCAGTACAAAATGTGTTCTTGAACCCCCCAAAAAATGGTGAGGTTCTTCTTAGTAACTCACTCAGCAATCTATGGAAATGCAGTTTTGGCCAAGGGTAGCGCTGTTGGTTTTCTCGACGAAGGGATCGATCTTGACCCAGACAAGAGAGAAGACAGAAGCCAATAGCACTGACCATAAGACAACAATGGTTGGAGTTCTGTTTTGGCGACCCATGAGACCCTTGAGGAATGGATATAGATGAACAATCACCCAAAAGGCAAAGAACACTTTGCCGAAAAGCGGTCCCCATGCTTCATATCCTTTGTTCAATGCATCAGAGAATCCAGCAACAACGCCTACCATGTTGACAATGATGAGAGATGTTGGAGGAATTAGAAGTGTTGTCCACTTGATGATGTAGAGTTCTCCGAATTCCAAATCATCTGCTGCTTTTGCAGTGACTGTGAAGTTGGTGTCAAGGCCTGCCAGCATCTTTAGAATTCCTTGGAAGACAGCAAAGAGATGAGCCGAAACACCTCCAATCACCCAAAACTGCTCGTTACGCCATAGGTCCTCAATAGTGACCCCACTCCATCGTAGTTCAAGCACACTGGTTGCAATGATGGAGAGGAAGAGCCCAAGAAACAGAACGCTTGCCAGGTTTGAGAGCTTGAACCAAGTGTAGAAAAAGTTGTCAAGTTAGTTTTCTTCTTAAAAGCTAACTAACTATGCAAATGTGTAAACGAATATGGCAGGAATTTACCGTTGGTATAATGAATTTTCCCGTGAGAAGGCAAATTGCGGGCAATGAGCAATAGGCAATGAGAGGGAGTGAAGTAAATGGGTAGACAATGGTGTTTATGTATGCCAGCCTTTGCAACAATTTGAGGCGGCCTCCTCCAAAACCATACCAGAGGGGACAGTGTCTACTCAGGAAAATCTCTACAGACCCGAGTGCCCACCGAAGAACCTGGTGAAGCCGATCAGAAAGGTTGATTGGTGCAGATCCTTTAAAAGCAGGCCTTAAGGGCATGCAGTATAATGACCTCCATCCTCGGCAATGCATCTTGAAACCTGTTAAGATATCCTCAGTCACCGATCCATAAATCCAACCAATCTGAGAAAAAGTAGATCGAAACCAAGCATCTGAATTAGTCCATTAAGTGGGTGAAATGCCTGAGTACTGTTGAAGAAAATTGCAGTAAAGTAGACGAGTGCCACTAGAGCAAGAATAAATGCTCCACCTCTTTTCCCCATTCGGTCTTCTCTTCGTAGCCACAGCTTATGACATGAATTGCTTCCTTGATAAGGGTTGAAGGATTGGCGGATTCAGGAACTCCTCCATTTTCCATCAGTGTGGACTCGATGAAGACAGAAGATATGCCAAAAGTCTTCTCAAAACTCATCTGCGAGATCAGCATTGACCTCTCGTAGTCATCATAATCTGCAGGAGAAACCCAAACATAAAATATTAATTGAGAACTCTGTTGACTATTAGCGTAACTTTAATAGCTTAGAAATTCGGACTCACTTTCAATCTCCTTGAGGTTAAAGATAGCGGCGTCTAGTTCTTCACGTTTTGCATCTCGGTAAGCCTCTGAGAGATCTTTACTGGGCTTCTTGGAGGGGCAGCAGCACGAGCAGCAGCCACACCATGAGCAAGATGAGGAAGTCTTGGGTAAGGTGGGCATTGTAGGAGGTCCATAGCCATAAAGTGCTTGTCTATTGAACATACAACCTGTACCCACATACATAGGTCCTTGAATTCCATCCAGTCCTTTCATGTTAACCTGAGATTAAAATCCAAAAATAGTTGGGAATGAGAATGCTCGAAATTCAGGTATTCGCACAGTTATTAAGATATTATTTTGCTGCTGAATTGTCAAAAATTGAAGGTATGCATAGAATGATGCAATTTACACTCAGCACGACAATTAGTCAACATTTGCTGAGGAGATTGAAATTTTGAACTAGATTAAGCTTACGTCGAAGAAAACTATGTTGCGATTAGCATATCTATCACTCTTATCAATGCCATCAAATCTCTGAGGGAACTGCACGTAGCATACGTCTCGACCAACTTGAGGGTCCATCATGAAGCACATTGCCTCTCGAACTGCCTTGCTATTGTTAACATAGTGGTCACAATCGAGATTGAGGATGTAAGGAGCATTAGTGAGAACTGCAGATACCCTCACCTGTAAGAACCCATTCATTGCTGTCTTAATATGACATTAAATCGTGTTCTGTACACTAGTAATCTTAAACCGTGTGCACATACCAGAGCATTTTCTGCACCAGCTTTTTTGTGGTGTTGGTAGCCAGGCCTCTTCTCTCTGGAAACATATACCAGTCGGGGAAGTTCATTTCCCTCAATGTCACAGGCACCGCTGTGTCCAAGGAAAACCTGAAAAGGAAAAAACAGCACTTGTGTCAAAATTTAACCCAAGTGCAGTTCTTTGTGATGTACACATGAATGCAAACAGACTGATATCTGATGCGTGCTCCAGTGATCTATTGAAAGGATGCAAGAAACAGTTTAGGCCCTACAAAGAAATACCAAGCATTCTGAAAATGCCCAGAACTTTACAGATTCGAATATTTCTAAAACAAATCTACAATATGTTTCCATTGTTTCTAGAAGCAGCGCCTAATTAACAAACTTCAAGTCTATAATAGAGGCATTAAAATATCTAAGTAGGGGCACTTTCCTACTGTTCTGTAGTTAGTTGTAAATGTTTTGATTCTGATTTGTAGGGTTGATTCCTGACTTGCAGGGATAGACTATTCTCAAGATAAGTAGTTAGGCCGTGTATATATAGGAATGTATTGATCAGTTTTTTATACAGAAATATAAAAGTATTTTTCTACTGCTTAAATAACACGTCGTGGCAGCGGTCAAATTTGGTGAATCTTTGTCTGCCCTTTTAAGTAATCAGATATCAGATTGCTCAAACTTACAAAATTCTTATTTGATTAATATTATATATAATAAACAAATAACTAAAGCAAAAGATAGATGGTTTGACCTGAATCATGCCAGGATGGTCACGTGTGTTATTTCCTGGCCAAGCTGTTCCATCTTGCATAGTCCATCCTTCTTCAGGTGTTTTTTGAGCCTTTGCTACCAAGGCATTAATTCTGACTTTGTACTCTTCATAATCTCTCTGTAACAAAAAGTAAACGTAAGGTATAATAAGGCTGCTGTGCAAATTTTTAATACATTACTAATTCACAAGCATTCAACATTTGTGACTAGTTTTAGCCTCAAATACTTATTTCAACACTTGTGACTAGTTTTAGAGTCAAATACTTACTTTCATGGCCCTGCGCTCTTTTACAAAAGAAGGTTGAATTTTGTCCTTCAAGTAATCAATCTTCTGTGAGAAGTAGAACTCAGGTGCCCGGGGTTCAATTGAGAACTTCTTGCAGAATGGGACCCATTTCCTAGCGAAGTCAGCTGTTTGTACTAGAGTTTCAAATGTAAGCATGGCAGCACCATCGTCAGAAACATAGCAGGAGACTTTGTCCACAGGATAGTCCAAAGCAAGGATGGAAAGCACTGTATTGGCAGTGATCAATGGAGGTTCCTTCAACGGGTCAACTGTACTCACAAAGAAATCCACGGCAGCAAGCTCGGAAGGTTCGCCTTCCCTTTCAAACCTGGCGTGCCAAACAAATAGAACCGTATTATCTACACATTAAGCATGAAAATAGATAGGTATACAGAGAAAATATTTGCTTTATTACTAAGAATTGATTGCTCCAATATTCGCTTTATTACTAACAACTGATAGCTCTCTCACTGTCCACCGAAAGCAATGTGCGGAAGCTTTGCATTCAAGAGAGATGTACCTTGCAGAAAGCCTGTCGATGTATGTATCCCTATCAACGGGAGACCATTTGGGGAACTGATCCAACACCCAAGAAAAAGCAAACCAGATCTCACAAATGACCGAAGTGAGCCATAGACCGTAAGCACTGTCTACAGGATGTGTCACTCGGTAATGGAAGAAAAGCCCCAGAATGATTAGTCGCACTATAATCACAGTTCTGTAAGGTCCGAGTTTGGTTTTTGGAACCGGAATAAGAGTAGAAAGTGGCAGTGCAGCTTCCGGGGACCTGCAAAAGCAAACATGAATCTAAATCTAAGTGATATATGTTTTATTAATAAAACCATAGCAAGTCAGACTGCAGTAGACGATGATGAGAACATAGAAAAATAGGTATTAACACTAGTTTGATTCCAGTTGGCATTGCAGCCAGATACTCACTGCTGATTCTCTTCCATCTGCTGCGCAGGTGGAACTTCAGCCTCTTTTTCAGCCTTTGCTGCGGCCTTTTTCTTCTTGTTCTTTTTGTCCTTCCAACTCTCTACTCTATTTTTCCAAATTGGATTCCCCGATTCGTCATTGTATTCTTCATGAAAAACACCAGATTAGACAATAATCGATGATGATTTATTAAAGCTTGTAGAAGTGTGACAAATATGATGCAACGTATCAGAGAAACTTACCGCTGTCCACCGTAGATACACTACTTACGTGTCTTGCATGAATTCCAGGGTTCTGTATAAACCAAGATACATGGTGGAATTAATGCCGTCAATATGATTATATCATGAGACTTTGCACATAAACAGCTAGCAAGAATTAGGGAGTCAATATGAAGACAATCATACCTCGGAACTACTGAGTTGAGCTGCCATCGTGGATCGATTGCCAGATTCTTTAGTTCCAACATCATCCAACAAGTTCTCTGGAGATTTTAAAGCAATGCGATAAGCATACTGGACGACGAAGGGCCACAAATTAACGGGAGAAAGAAAATCTTGTCACAGGAAACTAAGATCAACCCTGTCAAAATTGAAGGACCGTCGCTAACTTTGTACAGGACTCAATATCAGTTCCAAGGTGTATGCTCAGTTTCGTTTTAGGAAAAGGAAATGCTCAAACACGATTAAGAGAAGGAATTCCTGTTTACGCATTCTCTTGCTGTTCTCTCGTTATCCACAAGATTCACTGGAGCAGTGAGAAAATTGAGAATAAAAATATTTGACAATGATCCCTACTGAGTGCTTAAGAGATTCTTCTTCCTCTATTGCCAATCATCCAAATTCCGAGACGTGTTCATAAGTTAGTCTACAACTTCACCAATTTATCTTTAACTAAGCATCATTGAGTACTACAGTGCAAAAGAATGAATCTACTAATAAATCAAGTAACATCAGCAATAAGCAAATGAGTAACTCACATTCTAGTACGCAAAAATCAAACCTTGCAAAGCCGAAACTGAAACGTTTGCAAACTAGAGAGACTTACCATCATAAGGAGAGGCACAGCGCAAGCAAGCTTTGCGGCCTTCCTTGATCTCATCATCGAAACAAGACTTGCAAATGGGGAAATTACACTCATTGCAAGCTACAAACACTTCCCCGTTAGCGGTAAACCCCACTTGATCACCGCAAGTGTTGCATACAGGAGCCCCAGATTGCATCATCCTGAATACACTTCTCCAAACAACCCACCCAATACGAGAACCCCTGTTTGGGTGTCGTTTTTATAAGAAAGACACAAACCAAAGCTAGGGCGTTTTGGAGTTGTTGTGAAAACAAGGTGATGGCATTTTTGTAATGCTAATAAGAGGGCGGTGGTTGGAGAGTTGAGGTGTTGGTGTCAATGTTTTGCAGGCAAGAAGAGATGAGAAGCAATGTCTCTGTTGCATTCTCTTCTAAAAAGATTTGAAATTTTTGCGGGAAGTTGAAGGAAGGTTTCGGTTGAGCAGGGTACATCTTTAACTGACATTTCTTCTCTATCAAGTCCCCCGTATAGAGAGATAGCAATTTTGCCCACAAATCTGTAATTACCCGGCTTACAAACCTCTCTACTAAACGGTAATTTTACGGATAATGGATGGTTTTAGTAATAAAAATTAAAATGATGCAGATAACAGACGAATTTAATTAAAAAATATCTTGCTAACCCACATAACATTTCTTTTATCTTTTAAATTGTGTAATTTTTTTATATTTTAATCAAGAAAATATAAGGTCAAATTAACAATAGTTAGACCTAACTAAAAGTTTGATAATGAGCTAATCAGTTAAACAAATTGGGCGAGGAAAAAGGACTGAAGTTTTCTCTGCTTGTACAGTATTGATTAAAATGTCAGTGTCGCTGATTGTCCAAGCATAGCGTATTGATATTGTTTTTGTACAGGTTGCTGTAAAGCTTAGCAAGTACCTAAGTTAATTACTAGCTATTTACTTTTGTTTTCGTTTGTTTAAAGGAGGGATACTATTGAAAAGGAACTGGATTTTGTGCTACTGTTTAACCTCAATCTAAAGTATCGGTAATTTTGTCGCAATTTAATTAAAGTTAAATTAATTCACGTGTATGTATCCAATAATTTATATTTTTAAGTTGGGCACCCGCAAAAATTTTTTGGGTACCAGTACGGATTTGATAATTGTTCAAATTCGTAATATACGGGTTTTACAAAAATGAAAAATTGAATCCTGCTTTGGTCACAGTGCAGGTTTGCTAATTTAATTTTTTTTGACGGTGCAAACCGCACCTTACCCTACCATCTCTACTCAGATACGTATGTACGCGGTTGGGTCATGGACCGGCATGAGGTGCACTTTGTCCGTCCTCCTTGACCGAATAAAACTGTGCAACACAGTACAAAACGGGAAGAAAAAGACAAAAATAAGTAAAGATAGGGCCTTATTTAAAAATAAAGTAAATTAACATTTTATTAAATTTTCTGTAAAAATATCGTTATTTTTGTTAGGGGTAAATAACGACCAGACCAACCATACAAGATGATATCCCCTCTACTTTGACTCGAAGAACATGATGCACCCAGAAGCAGAAGTCTCTCTTTACCACCAAGCATCAGAATTCTCTACTCGCCATCGCCAAGGATCCCTGCTCGCCATCGCCAAGGATCCCTGCTCGTCATCGCCAAGAATCAAAAGTTCCTGCTCGAACCGGTAGAACATGGATCTCTGCTTGCCCCTTGAAAGATTCTCCATGGAAATGCTGTCGAGCAAAGATTTCCTACTCAGTCCTGAAAGGGGTCGTTGTAAGAGTAGAGGTGGCAGGTTCAGTCAACACCGGCCATCAGAACGTGCATCACTCCGCAAGATTCAAGGCACGAGGCCCGCTTATCACTCCCACTTTCCGGAACTCCAGGCACGAGGCTCTCAACCGCAACGTCTACCATCAACCGTCCATACACCCATGACGCATATTGAGTGGAAAATGTGGAGAACGTGGATAATGAGGGCCGAATTCACAGGAGGGCTATAAAATGCGCAATCAAAAGAGGTAAAGGGGTTGGACAAAAACACATAGAAGCTCTAAATTGAGAGTAAGTATTGTGGGAGGTAATTGAATGGCTGAGAGAGCAATTCCTTTTTTAGCATTCTTTCTGTAACACCCCAAATCTAACACGTGCAAAGCACGTGAGAGAAGAATGTTACTCACAAATCACAGTCTCTATTCATAAATAACAAATTGATATACCTCAAATTCTAATAAGAATAATCCACCAGTTTATACATCCAATGCTAAATAGTCTCTCAGAGACATAAAAGTAACAAAGTCTCAAAACCCAAATTACAAGTTCATAATCGAAATAAACTAAAAAGGAACATGAGTATGTTCTTCTTCTTATTCAAATAGAAAACATAAACAAAAATCTCTAACTTCGACGCTTGGCACACTTCTCAAGGGAACTTAATCTGCAAAAAGTAATGACGAGGGGTGAGCCGTCAACTCGGTAAGTAAAACTATTCCTAACACACTAGCCCTATCGATACCCAAAATATATTGCAAGCCTTCTTTGAGCAAAACATATTTCATAAATCCATAAATTTCATAAAAACTATATTTCATGATGAAATAACATATTTCGATTAGATAACGTAAATCCATAAGAATTCAGAATGTCAAAAACATAGTTACTTATTAAGGCAAATCATATTCACATGTACAGAAAATGAAAAGTTAGCTCATGTCACATAGTGTCACCTATAGTCCCGGTGACCCGGCCCAGACAGAATCAGAATATTGTGCGCACATTCAGAACTTATACCCAGTACTGGTCCAGACAGATATATCGTATATTACGATCAGAATCAGAATCAAAATAACTACGAACAATGAGCCAAAACATAATGATTTATACGTGGCACATTGCACTATATGTGGCACTTTGTGACGTTTTGGCCTTCAAGAGATGGCCCCCATATAGTCCCAAGAGGTGGCCCTCGTACAATCATAAATAATTAAAATCATATATGGGTACAAAACATTCGTATCAATTTCATAAAAGTCCATAACAACAATTTAGGCTTGCAAATTATTTTACAGATAAAATCATAAAAGGTAGTTATGTCATTAAATAATTACGTATTGAAAAGCATTTATAAAATATTTTGCCAAAAGAATTTAGATTTAAAAACATTTCCATAAACTGATTTTGTTACGAAAATCCTTTAATCGTCAAGGTAGTATAAAAACTAAAATCTATTAATCTTCTAAGCAGTATAAAAACATTTATACTTATAATAATATCAAAATAATCATATATTTATCCAGTACATTAGGAATGAAGTTACTTACTTCGATAAGAAAATCTTGAACTACACACCTCTAAGTCCCTAAGAGCTTTTAACACCTTAACAAATACAAAACATAACTATTAATAACTCACTCTAAGAATCTGCCTTTCTAATTCATGCCCGTACATGTCTGATCTTAGAATTTTTAACTCTTAATCTAAAACTCGGAATGACATAATATTCTACAAAGCTATTCTGGACATCCATGGGTACCTCATATAAACTTTTGAAGAGGATCCGAGATCAAAAACATTTTTAAAACTATTTATTTCTCAACAATTCCAAAACTGTTTTCTCATAACCTTAACCGAACAGAACAGGTTCTGAGAATTGTATAAAATGAAATACTTATCAGAAAATTATGAAATTAAAACTGAAGATACTAGACACGTATCTTAACATATGTATAAAATTTTATAATTTTCCGAGTTCATTTGGTAGTGAAAATAATTCTGTAAACCCGATCGCACTGCTGGAATCGCAGTTTTCTAGTGCAGTGGTTTCTAATTCGAAAATACATATTAAATTGAAAACGAAATCAAATTTGATGAAATAAAATTTATTAAGGAGGTTCTATATGTCTATTTTCCAGAATATAAATTTGTAAGAAAAATTCGTTCACAAAATATCAGTTTAAAAATCAAGATATCATGCTGTCCAGAATCATCCTATATTATGCCAAGGGTTGATTAACCAAACTCCTAATTAATCAAAACCCTAAATAAAACCTAAACACATCATATATCATGCATTATAAACCCTAGATAAAGATGATTGGCAATATTGTGGGGGAAAAAGAAGAATAAACTTACCAATCATTCCAATTCTCTCCTAAACCAAAGTTTGAAGCCTAGGGTTTGGGTAAGAGTATAGAGAGCAATAGAGAAGAAAAAGAACGTCGTTGAATTACGGTTATAGAATTGGAAAAATATGAATTTATAGGGAGTCTAAGAAACCCTATGGAATTTGAAAAAATAACCCTAAAAAAAAATTACCCCATAAATAGCTCTATTTATAAGGGTAAAAATGTCATTTGAAAATCCCTTTAAAACAAAATAAAATAATGGAAAATTTGGGCGTTACACTTTCAATTGAGTGAGTGCCACATAGTTGGTGGCAAATGTTTTCCAAAACACCCGAATCGCTGATTTGAGCGTTGGAGGGTTTACGCCGGGAAAACCACCCGACGCACTCTGACTGGTATTTGTGCATGCAGGATATCGAAGAAGATGGAGACAGATTTTCCTGCTCGTGATAATACAGGGGAGACCACAAGGTAACGTTGAGCAGAGTAGGCGAGGAGAAGTTCTTGTTATTGACGAGCAGACAGAATCTCGCATCAACAGTTTTGTCAAAGAAGTGTCTCTATTTCAGCTTTGCCTTGTGTCTATTAACATTTTATCAAAATTTTCTGAATAAATATCATTGTTCAAACAAAATCTGACAAAAAGACTGTTGTCTTCCTTACGGTGTTCGTCAATTAAATCGCTAGATGCCTAAATGAGGAATAGGGATATCCGAATAGAATTTGTATAATTCACCAAAAAAAATAAATAAAAAGGACTGTATCTTTTTATCTCTCTTTCAAGTAATTACTTGAGGCTGTTTCACTAATAAATTGACACAGAACTTGCAAAAAATTCCAAAATTTGTTAGAAATCAGACACAGATCGGGCGAATCACTAGTTAAGTGATTCGATTATATTAATACTCTCAAGAAACAAAAGATATTCATGCACGTGTTAATAGGCCGAATCATGTTACATAGCAAAGACATATTACTGGACCAACAACAGCGTGGGCCTCTAGGCTTGGCAATAAAATACGGATCCGGCTCGGATCCGCAAAGATCCGAAAGATCCGGATCCGAAAAAATCCGGAAGATCCGGATCCGCATGTTAAAAAATGTGGATCCAGATTTTTAAAATTACAATCCGTGCGGATCCGGATCCGGATGCAAGTGCATCCGAAAAACCGGATATCCGGATCCGCATTTTTTTTTATAATTAAATTATTTATTTAAATGTATAAGCATAATTAACTCTATAGTCTTCATTAACTTTAAAAAATATGTTAAAAAATTAACAATAATAATAATTAGAGAATATTGTAATGAATCGGTTTATCTTAGATTTTTTTATTTTTTAATTAAATTATTTATTTAATTAAATTATTTGTTTAAATGTATAAGCATAATTAACTCTATAATCTTCATTAACTTTTAAAAAATGTTAAAAAACTAATAATAATAATTATTATTATTATTATTATTAGAGAATTTATAATAAATCGGTTTACATTAGATTTTTTTATATTTGATTTATATTATGAAATTATTGTTTGTGAATTTATGGTGTTGTATGTTGAATTGATGTTAAATTGTTGATTTTTAAATTATAATTGAATTTTATTTAACATTATTATGCAAATTATTAAATTTAAAATTATATTTAAATTATTATTATGCAGATCCGGATATCCGGAATATCCGCCCGCAATCCGTGCGGATATTATCCGCATCCGGATCCGCATATTTTTTCCCGGATCCGGATGCGGATCCGGATGCCATAAGTTAAATCCGGATCCGGATGCACCTACATCCGGATCCGGACCCGGATTTTGCCATCCCTAAGCGGGGCTATCTAACACGGTTGATCAGGGACACCCATGTGCAGCCACCTTAAGACCATCAAGGTGTATTTCTCAATAACAGTAAAACTCCAATAAAAGCCACACAGGTTTCTGGGCCATGCTCTCCAGGAATATGAATTTTTCAGTCAGATAACAGCAGCTTCTATCTATGAAATTGAATAGACCTTTACTACTTTGGAAGTGTCACAGACAACAAGGTTTTCAGATTCAGTAGGAGTTGTGCAGAGCCAATTAACCTGCCGTAGTGAGAGACAGAAATAAAAACTTTAAAAAAAAAAAATAATAATAATAAAGAAAAATTGAAAAGTACAAAACCCGACCACCAGACTTCAACCAAAGCTTACCTTTTTGTTCAAATTGATGGTCTTAATTAGAAGATCATTGTTGATACTTGTCTGCACCCCCTGAAACCTGGAGCAATCCCAGACCTTTACCAACTTATCATTACCACCTGAGATTAAATACTTTCCCCTCTCCCCAAACATTGAAAATGCCACACAAGAAGCAGCAGCAGTATGGCCACCAAAAGAATAATCTAGATGCAGCCTCTTTCCACCACTTTGATCTAGAATTTCCATTTCTGCATCCGGAATATTAACTTTTGATGTGGATTGAGAACCCTTCAGGGGTTTTGTGGAACCTTTTGACCTACTCGTATTAAGTTCTGATTCAATATTGATCACATCAACAACACCATCACCCTTAGCAACGACACATATTTTGTTTGTTTTGTCTAACATATCAGCATCTGGAATTGCTATTGCATGCACAAAAGCAGGGTTATAGCATTGCCCAGCATTACCATTGTTTTCAGGTAAGCCTGCGACAAACAAAACATGTGAACAAAAATCTAAAAGACCAGTAGAAACATAACACCAATTTAAACTCCCTTTTAGTTTTTAGGGGCATCAGGATTGACTACATGTTAGCACTCCTTACGGTTTAAGATGTATGTTTTTCAAAAACCCACCAAGGGAGAGGCAACACCTACTATACCTTTTAAAAGACATAAAACTTGTGGACATATATCATGAAATATTACAAGGCAAACAAAATGAAGACTCGTATCATACCAAAATTCACAATCTTGTTTGGACGCCCTTTGGAGAAGTCCCACATGACAAGCTTCGAATCCAGACCTCCAGAAATGACTGTCAGGATTACACAAAAGGGTGAAAAAAAGAAAAAGTAAAAAACAGACACCAGAGTATTAAAGATGCACGTTTGATTGATTATGCTGAAGTACAAGATGAAAAGTCACAGTCACTAAGACCCAACTTATAGCGGAATTGTACAAATTTCACACTTAAGCAATACAGTTCCCAAGGTCAACCAGAACTATAAACTTGAAAAATATTACCTTCCCAAGGTTTCCAGGGTATGAATTGCACACTGCTACAGATCTATGATGCATAGTTAAGGTGACGGAATTATGATTAAAAGCCTACAAGTAATAGAAATTAAGTAAATAATAAACTTCAATGTACAAAAGGAGCCCCCTCCCCCCCACCAAAAAAAAAAAAAAAGAGGCTCAAAGCTCAAAACTAATTTGGAGATAGTTTCATACAACATTTATATGAATTCTTCTAGAAGAAAGAAAACTTTCATCACATCAGATACAAAGTAGAGATATTTATGAGAAACCAAGCCCATGTTTCATGCTTACAGGGTGCATGTTAAAGGACAACAATAAGGTAAGCTTGTAATATACGAGGTAGGATACACTTGAATGGCCAGCTCTCAGTGTCTTATAAAGGCAATGCTGGCGAGTATCAATGATCTGCCACATGAATGATTATAAGCAATTATTCAGAAACAAAAGCGTTACTGAAAAAACAGATACATTTTTTTCCCTAGTTTCAGGGAACAGGAAATAAAAGATGCTGCTAAGCATTACAGTGTTGAATTATTTGTGAGTAAGAGTCAGTGAGATAGAGAAAAAGAGACATCTCAATACCAAGGCAAAACTAGAAATAACATAACAAACGATATTTGCAGTTATGAATTATCAATATATGACTACGAGAAATCTCAATACCTTAACATCACCACCATCATCTGCGCAAGCAAGAAAAGATGACTTAGGGTTGCACACTATCTGCACTTGTAAAACAAGCTTCACTTTAGACAGCTTGCGATGTATCATCACTATTAGATACAACCGTCCAAATCTCACAATTTGGGTATATGCTAGGACAATAAGCCAATCAACTCCAATAAAAAGGCAGACAAACAGAAAGAGTAACACAGTTCAAAAATCTAACTATATATTATCCACGTTACCTGATTTATCTCCTCTTTGTTATAGTTGTAGCTCTCTAACGATCTCCACGATGCAGGCTTGAAATGCATGGAGAATGATAGGTTAGTACAGAAGAGAAACAGGGATTATTGTTGAGGAATTATGCTTAGAACAAACAAGGGTTACCATATGCACATCAAAAGATTTGACTTCCTTTCCCGAGGAAACGTAGACAATGTCTTCATTCCCTGCATTCGACAATGATCATTAACAAGAAATGAGTCAATAGCTTTCAAAAGTTGCATACAATCATTCAAGTCTAAACATTTGCAACTAGCTCTTTTACGCTCTTTAGAGATTCAAGTGCTAACTAAACAGGTGCCTTTCTAGGAAGTAGTCTCAAGTGCTTTTCAAAAAGAAAGCTGCTTCTACTCAAACAAATACACACACACAAACACAATACAGAAACACCCGCAAGGTACAGTAAGATACAAAAGTCGCTAACAGAGTAGAGCCAAGTATTGAAGAAAATCACCTGACTTGAAACAAAGTGAAGTAACAGGTCCATTTCCAACAGCAGTGACAAGCTGCACGTCTTTGCTTCTCAAATCAAACCAGCAAATGCAACCATCCTATTTTTCATTAATTAATGAGCCAATTAATATGAGTCCATTATTATAGTAAATAGAAATCGAAACCAGAAAGTTCAATGAATATAAACTAGTACCTCCCCAGAAGTGGCAACAAAGCCAGGCCGGTCACGTGAGGCTATGCAGCACGTGGCAGTGGCCTTGTGACCTCTCAACCGTCGCGGCTTCGCCTCTGCCTCCGTCATACTCATGCCGAACCGTCGGCCCTCCCAAAGGCTTGTCGGTCGGGTCAGTGTTGTACTTCTGTTTTCTTTTTGGGCTTGGGCCTCGTTTTGCTCAGCCTCCGTAGCCCTAGTGTTGAAGATTCAGGCCAGAAGCCCATAACTAAAACTTGCTTCGGTTTAAAAGAATCATTAAAGCAACGTAGCCCGACCGATGGTGTTGATTAAGTTTCAATGGATCTAGTAGGAATCACAAAATCTTTCATGGGTAATTACCGTAATTTCGATAAACAATAATATTTATGGTTATTGGGTTTAGGTTGGATGAGTAGGGGAGCACAAAATTAAGCCTCATCTTAATAAAGATTTAGAGCTTGAAATTATGTATTAGTACGTACTAAGAAATTGGGGAATAGAATGAGGATAGGTAAATTGGTCTCCACAAGTGATTCTATATTTATGCTTTCCTAAATTTATTAGAAAATTGAATGGGGAATGGGGAGTAAATTTTTAATTAGATAGAGAACGGAGGAGAATTTAACCCGCTCCATCGTCGTCCCTATATCAATCCTATAAAAAATAAGTACACATGTATAATGGAAATATTACATTTTAGTGGCCCCTTTTTTTTTTTTTGTTAAGACTATTGGTTGATAGTTAGTTGGCTTTTAAAATATTAAGTTTACCCTTACTTTGAAAAATGCAAAGCATTTTAATGAATTTACAAAACATCAATACAAGGACACTTTTGCCCCTATTGTATCAGCATGGTGTCAGAAACCGCTGCATTTATTTGGCCTTGAAACATATTAATTAAAAAAGTTATTTGGAGACCAATTTTCTAACAAATTTATCGCAAGTTAGGGCGAATTCTAACAAACTGCTGCATTTAGTATTAAAGTTTTATAGATGATACTTGTTGTACCCAGATGTTATTTTTCAATAAGTTAATTTTTTTTTCAAAATAAGTTAATTTGTAAAAAGTTAGTAACCGTAAAAATAAGTATATAAGTATTATATAATAAAAATAAGTATATATGTTTATAAGAGAATCTTATAAACATCAACGTGTACATAAATTAAAAGTACACCTACTTAGGGGAATGTAATGAATCTTGCTTCTCAAAGAATCGAATGTAATGAATCCTACTTAAAAATAGACAAAGCACTGACTGAATAATCCCATGACAAAGGGTCAAAAAGAAAAAAAAAATGTATGACAAGAACACTAATTGAAGTAATACAAGGCACATTCAAATTAAAGATTCTACAACAGAAATATCGAATAAAATTCTTAAGAAATCACTTTCTTTTTCATAGGGAACGAGTTTCTTAATTCATACGCATTCAGTTGCTTGTGAATATTGCTGATGAAGTATTGTCAATTTATTTTATTCCCTCTACGAATATGAAAATCAATTTCGTTGGCATAAGGATCAATTAACATATGGATTCGTCTTTCAAAAAGAAAGTAAACAGATAGATTCCAAAGTAGGAAACAAATCAATAAAGCATATATACTAGACGCCAAAACTCTTGACTTGATCGTCCCTCTTTTCAAATAATATAGATCGTATAATATAATGTAATATCTACCCAGAGTTTTTAGAACCAAGAAGGTCAAAAAGTAGAAATTACAGTGCTTGCATGTGAACCAAGATTTTGGACTAACATAAGTTGGCAGGACATGTAAAAGCTTGTTTTGAGTGGTGACAATACAGTGTCGTATCTTTTGAACTCTAGCAACAATTTTTCCCCAAATTAGAAGAGCATTGAAGCAGGTGATGCCTGATGCAGAGAGCTCTGGCAGTTAACAATGGCATATGATAAATTTCGGTACCTCTCTGTCCGAGGAAATTAAAAAGTGAACGAGATTTCTGATAAAAGTTGAAATTACCCATGTAAGTAAAAGTAAATTTCTCTATCGCGTGTGTGTGAGTAGTTCATATTTTGGGACCGCAGCGATCCAAGACAGAACTGTCTTGAAAGAGTTGCATCAAATGAATTTCAAAGTGAATCCGTGAATGGGAATGGGGTTGATAACCAGCTCGTACAAAAAAGGCCAAAAGTTAACTCTGTAAGAGTACAATAAAGCTTTTTATCAAGGTTTGATCAGAATTCTGGGTTAATTTAACTGGCTTGCCTTTGTTAATCAGTTATGTGACTGAGATGCTTGCTGAGAAATAATCAAAATTCATATGATTTACTTAATTGTCACGTTAATTAATAGTTGAATGTACATGAAAAAGATAATTTATTGTACATATATTAGACTACTAGCCATTTGATACTTTGTCTAATTACCTCGTCGAGAAGCTCCTTTGATGAGCAAGCAAATAGTTTGCACTAATAATTCAAGAAGTTTAAAATGTGTATGTACCGGCATGATTAAGAAATTTCTAGGCAGTTTCGAGAACATTGTCAGCCAGAATTCTAGGGAAATGATACATAAAACTGCACAAGGATTCAAAATTAAAAATTAAAAATTCTCAAAACAAAGAACATCTGGGCATTCTTGGAAAATTCATTCTTGTGGAGAAAGAAAATACAATAAGCATGAGGGCTTTAATAGAGTAGAACAGATTTGCTAGCTTATGACCGATCTCTCAAAATGCAATAACGCGAGAAATGTATAAAATAATTGTTTATTTTCCTGAATTCAACTAGCTTAGCTTTCTGGGCATAACTTCCAAGTACCAATATTTTATTCTTGACATCAAGATCAAGCTAAAATTTTTACATTTTTAAAGCCTTCGTTATCTCCATTATTTCAGAACACTAGTTTTCGTTATCGTAACCATTACACCATGACAGCACGGCATCAAAATATTTCAAATTCTAGAGAAAAACAATAGAGGAGGTGAAAGAAAGTTAACGAAGTTGATTAATCATTCGTAATCCATTAGAATTGGTTAAAACCTACTACAGATCATGATTAATGTCATGGCATCTCACCAAAACTAAACCCAGCTAAAGAGACAACATTTAGATGACAAATTAGAGTTAATTATTGGAAAACTTCCTATAGCTAATTAAGCTTATTTGCTGATCATGGGGACCCGCATCACAACGTATGCATCGAATCGATCATCTATCTGACGGTACAGGCAACAGCATAAGCCCATGACTTGAGATGCTCTTTCATGGCCACGTTATCATCCAGTGGAGGCATCTTCATGTTCATACAATGATGATATTCACTTCCAAGAACTTGGTTACTCTGCCGGCTTGTCGTCTCCTCGTCATCATCAAAAAACCCAAAGTCTAACTCCGAATGATGATCAAGCTCTCCAAGAATCTTTCTTAAGCTTCTTCTTTTTCTTCTTCTTCTTCTTCTTCTGCTTCTACTACTGGCACTGGTACTAGTCTTCCTCCTCTCTTCTGCCGCCTTTGCAAATTCCTCCATCTCCATGCCGACGAATTCTCCGTATCTTGGAACCAAATTCTCTGCACTTGCAGACTCCTTTTCCTCTTCAAGTTGGTCCACAGGCTTTGATGCTGCTTCTTTGACTACATCTTCACTAACCGCATGAGAAGATTGCTCAGGTCTTGAGGAAGAAACAACAATATTAGAGTAGAACCAGAGAGAGTCTAAGCTGTCTATGATATCTGAACAATCCATGAGAAATAAAAACCGGACAGCAACATGAGCGGAAGAACAGAAACACACTACTCTAGAGTCTAGATTGAAATGTGCAAGACTTACGTTATTTATTAAATAATTAGAGAGAACAATTAGAGAGACAGAGCGAAAAGGCTTTGTATTTTGCAACAGATTTTTTGTGGACAGACTCTATTTCTGTTGACAGGAGCAAACATTTGCACAATTTTCTCCTCCGTTTGTTTTCCAATTGACCAAAGTTAACCTCTTTATTTTGTTAGATTCCGGATTGCATTGGAGGGTATTTTGGTCTCCATCAAAAAGCTTGTAGCATAGCCATTAGTCAGGGGCGGCCACTGAAAGTCGTAATCAGTAATGAATTGCTTCGAGGAGAGAATAACAAGTTACCCAACGGTCGACAAAAACGTGGAAAGTGATAATAATCCTCTGTCTTTTATTTTTGAATTCTGCGGGCGGGCCTCCGATGATTATAGAAAACAAGAAAATCATGGGTTTGAAGCGCAAATGACCTTCATGAGGGAAATTGTTAATAGCTATTAGCTAGCTTTAATCACTATGTTTGTTTCGACCTACGCAGATATATTAATCATTGGCGAGTTCAGAGGTATTTATTCATAACTAATCTATGACAGTAAAAAAATTGGCGTGAATTTCGTTTCCATGCATACATAATTTGTGCTATATGACATAAAAAAAAAAAAAAAGTATAAACTGCAAGTGCAGTGACCTTTCTAGAGTGTCGGCAAATAATGTCCCTGTATTCCCTTTGTATTTATTAATTAACTAACATAATTCTTTGGTTGCATCTGGTTCCCAATTGCACTGTGATAGGTCAATGCGTTCTATATCCACACACACTGTTGTCTTATTATTATTGATCATTGAATATAACTGTAGTTAACAGTAAAACAATTTATTTCCTGACCACCTATTTTCATAGCTTAACTGTTCACAGTTCACATATACATGTGAGCCATTGTGTGTTGTTTTCTTTGTCTATGTTTTACCCTGTGCTTTCATTCCACCGGTTAAAAGTATGGGTCCAGCTATCCTGCCTACGTGGTTACTACTGACCGCGCTATTTTGTCATTTTCTAAATTTTGCCGCTAGATTGGAAGCACCACAATCCAACGGATATAAATGCACAGGGGTGCTGCACCCGAATCTGCGTCTCGTCTGCAAAGCGCATCGCGCACACCCATCACCAAATGCCAATGAGATCGATAGAGCACGCGACGCCGTCCGCCATACCACGAGGCAGGTCAGAAAGTATGTAAGTGGCTTCTTGTGGCTTTGTTGGAAATTACATTTCGAGAGATCTCGAGGCAATAATTCTATTTGAACTAAAGAACACAGCCTTCATTTACTTTACCATTAGCGATTCAGATTCTTAGATTTGTGAATTAATTGGAACGAAACCAAGCTAGATGATTCAGTTTACTTTTATTTATGATTACAAAGGATGAAATTTTTTACACAAAAACATCTTGTCAAAAAAATCAAAACTGTAAATTACGAAACTTCATCATCTAACTGCAGACAATGCAACAGTATGAGCCCACCATCTGAGATTATCTTTAATGTCCATTTCATTATTCAAAGCAGAAACTTTCCAATTAATCAATAATGAATTCTCTTTCCTTGTGGTATCCATAATCTCCCAAGCTTCAGAGAGATAAGGCCTTGAAACAGGAGAATTATCAACTGTGTCATCTTTCTTTCCCAGTCTCTGCAAGCCAGGAACAATCTCAACCAATCTTGAATCTTTATTATCTTCCTCTGTGAAAACAAATCCAAGATCCATAAACCCTTTTAGCTCTTCAAATTCCAACTCTGACAAGCTCTTGCTCTCACTATTCTTCTTCCTTCTCCTTGTTGAAGCAACATGTACCCCTTTTTTCTTGGAAACAAATTCTTGAACATGATAATGAGCTTGAGCTTGTTTTGTCTCTTCAACTTCTTCCGTAACTGTAGCTTCTTTGCCTGACAAAATTGTTTGAAGCTTTGGTTGTGAAAGAACTGAGTCTGGAGAGAAAGAAAAAGAATTATTGAGGCTTGTTTCAGAGCTCAATTGGGCACTCATGGACCTTTTATGGCTTGCAGGGACCAGCAAGAACTCTGCTTTTGATGGCTTTTCTTCGTTTTGGCGATCTAGGTTTGCTTCAGTTTTTGAACAAATTGATGATCTTGATTGTTTTTTCAAGATTTCCATCTCAAACCAGCATGTATCAAATAGCTTCAATATTCTTTCGGAGTCCATGTCAATGGCGGCTTTGTAGAGAAAACTAGAATCTGTAATTTGTGTATGAAATGACCTCTGGACATTCAGGCTTAATATATAAGACTAGACTACTGACAAAATACCCCTCAGGTTGCCATTTATTACACCCCCCACCACAACAAAAAGAAAAAATCAACTCACGTTTTCCATAGGTTTAGTTTTGTAATTAATTAAATATTGATTTGGTCTTTGTTTTACCTATATTATCCCACGACTCCGAGTAAGTTTGCTTTTCCTGGAAAGTAAAGTGATTGGAACGTGTGTGGGTGTATAAGTATGATGTGTCGTCCCAAAAAAAAAAAGGTATGATGTGGCTTTAATTAGAAGCAAAGAGATATATTATTGCGCAATTGCGTGGGGTGAAGTATGGATGAGCACTACTGTTGCTGTCACTGGAAAAATCCAACCCACATGAATATTATGATGATGATGATCATACGGGATGATGATTGATGATTGCACATCTTGTCTGAAAAAGTTTACATATTTTGGTGGTTACATCGTCATCTCTCGATCGAATTGCTGTTAGATGAGTGCCCATTAATTCAACAATCATGCACCAATAAACATTGCAATAATTGTTTTCTTGCTTAGAGTTTACACTTGAGTCACTATTAATATAAAATGCATACATAACCATTGTTCACACGTCACTGTGGTTTTGTTGCATTCACTTTCTTAGCCAAGGAAAAATTATGGAATATCTTAGTTTGTTTTAAAAAAAATAAATGAATAAGAAAATTAAACATAATTTTAATATATTTCAGTTGACACTCATATAGTTTCCATTCGACAAAACATTCTCTTTGCATGTCTATGAAAAAGTTTTGATTCTAATGCCCATTGTAAAAATACATTTTCGTAGAATAAAATTGTAACGATATATTTTTTTAATTTACCCAAAAAAAGGTATCAAATAATCCATTCATTATGATAGATGTATATTTTGGTCTGATTTTAGTTCAGTCAAAAAATATTATCTGAGCTTCACTTTGAGAAATGATTTTGTGAATGATGAGATTGTCTCTCTTCAGGATAGTTTTCCAAGGAAGAACTACGATGACATAGTACTGAAAGTAAATAAAATAATCGTTAGAGGTGACAACGACGATAGCCGGCGATGATGCTCTGATGGTCAAGTTAGGTAAGAGTTGGAGAAGATGATGGTTTTCAAAAAAAAGCTTGAACAAGAGAAAATTTAAGTGTCGTGGAGGTAGAAAATCTTGTCTTCCTTGTGGGACTAACTGGAACTTATAAAAAGCATAGCCCTGGAGACATCTTTGTGACCTTTGAATAAATGGTGAAATATATTTGACTTTCCCCTCCCTAGTTGAGGGTTGTTGAGTGATTTAATTATTCATATTGAGTCTTTTCTCTTTTACGTTCTTTGGAGTAGACACTATCCCCTGCGAGATTGTGTCTGCCAATAGTATGTCTCTAAGTCCATTTGCTTATTTCGAATGAGCCAATTGGGTTAAGGATGCTACTGGCTTAATAGATGATGGTTCAAGTTGCTAATCAGCTGATTCCCTTTCTTATTTTTGGTGCACGTGACTATTGAAGAAATATTTTGTAGTAGTCTTGGTAGGGACCGAACGGTACTAATGCATAATAATTTTGGGGAAGGATTTGGCTCTGTCATAATGGTCCTCCATTGAAATGTGGCAACTTCAAATTATTTTGAGAAATATCTTCTGCACTTATTGTTAAGGTACATAGTTCATGTTGTTTCCTTATGATCTTCTCATTTCACTCTTATCGTTTCAATTTCTTCTTCATACTTCGCAAGGACATATTGGGTATGAAATTATTGTACACGTGGCACAGTCTAATTATATAACCCAAAATTTACCACCAACCATGCAAACAGGGAAATCTTATTGTTTGCTACTAGAAATTGAAGGACATAGTTAACTTCTATAATAATGTAAGTAATATAAGTAAAATAACAATCGTTCGATTTTCAACTTCACATTGAATGGTAGCGGAAATGTTAGGTGATAGTATGGGGAGTTGTGGGGAATTGGGACAAACTGGTGGATAGCATAGAAGGCTACCGGATAATTATTGTTTATGGCACTTTCCCTCCCCACACTTTAACTCGGCTTAACCAGCTCCGAGTTCTGAGTCTCCACAACAATTCCCTCATCGGTCTCATTCCTGATTTGTCTTCACTCACCGTTCTTCAAATCATTGAATGCCACATCACCGCCTAAACCGCTCAGACAAAGCGCACAATCGCTAGGAATAGCAGTTTTGTCTCCACCTTCATTGTAAAATGATCACAAAAGAAAAAGGTATAATTCTTCGGTTGAGTATTGGTTAGGGCAGCAGAGGCAAGCCCAAGTCGACCAAATTAATGTCCAGATCTTAAAAGGTTGGCCTTCAGTTCCCCGTCGGATGTATTGCTCTCTTATTTGAAGTCGAAAAGTACGTTGATCGCGTAGGTGCCGGTTCCCCCGTCGACCTATCGGTCGTTCTTGAATACCTTGCTGCAAAGGTTTTGGAGCTTGCTAGCAATGTTGTAAGGGATAACAAAAAGAACCGTATCATTCCAAGGCACATTCAACTAGTTGTGAGGAATGATGAAGAGTTAAGCAAGCTTTTGGGCACAGTTACTATTGCAAATGGAGGAGTTTTGCCAAACATTCATCAAAACCTGTTGCCAAGGAAAATGGGCAAAGAAAGTGAGGATATTGGATCTGCTTTGCAAGAGTTTTAGTGCTAAAGCTTTCTTGTTTGTTAAATTTGAATACTTTAAAAAAAATACATGATTGATTTATGTAATTTTTTTCTTTATTTGTGATCTTTTTTATCTCCTTTGTAAACCTGAGTTTGATTTTTTTTTATCTCCTCGTAAACCTGGATTTAGGTTCTGACTGAAAATAGTGAAACAATAATTTTTTGATGTCCCTTCTCATTGTGCGGTGGTTTAAAGTTAGCAACAATAAAGTTGGTTTGCACTACTAAAAAAACAAAAAAAAATTATTGATATATTTCAACCGATACAGTAAGTCAACTTGAAATTGGTGTCGTCTATATGTATTAATATTATGATAACTCACTTATCTAATCTTTGATATTTCTTATATTTTTTTATAAGGTAACACTTGCCGAAATTGAAACAAGGAATTTTTTAGTACATGTCATTTCAAAGTCAACTGCCAATGCAATAATTTTCAAATTGTAGGGGTATTATGGTGAAAAAAGTCACTAAATTGGGTTAATATTCGGATTCCGATTCTAAATTCGAATCATGATGACAAATTGCGGGTTGGGAATAAAAGCTGAAGTCAAGCCCATAATAAAACGTTGAAAAAAACGTCCATATCCGTTTAACTTAGGCATCACGCGTTTTATTGGACCCCACGTGGGAAGATACACTGCCAATACCCACTCGCCACGTTTAAAAGAAAACATTAGCTTTCTTCTGGCAGCAGCAGTGAGTCCACACAGGACTTTGACTTTCTTTTGCTGCTGTTGGGTCATTGACATCTTCCTTTTAATAAATGTGCAAGTGCAAACGACAAAATTAAAAAAAAAAGTGATTAATGTGGAAAATGGCAAAAATAATAAAGAAGACGAAAGTAACACACGTCGCTTGCCCTCAATCTTATGAAAATCGTTCGCTCCAACGACAATTTGGTTTGGACCGGGGAATATGTAATTTGTTCATGTGGTCGTACAATGATATAATAATACTTTCTCTTGCAGTGCATTTGTACAAACTTAAGAGAGTCATTGTACAAAACGGTAAATCTTTTATCGTGCGTTTACTTGAGAAATTGTAGGATTAGAATAACTCATGTTTATTTGTAAAAATAAAGGAAGGAATTGGATTCATTTGCACAAGCCCCACACCAGGTTGGGAAGCAACAATGGGAGTCTGATTCTAAGGAGGGTTGTGAATCAGACTCTCATTCTCAAAACTATTCATTTTATTTTTTTTTTAGATTTTTATAATTTTCAAATTACCCTTAATTTTATTTTTATATTTCCATTTTATCCCCACAAATTTTATGAAAATACCTAAAAACTTTTAATTTTGTATTATTTTCAAATAAGTCCTCCATTATTATTATTATTATTATTATTATTATTATTATTATTATTATTATTGTCATCATCATTATATTAATATTGTTATTATTAAAATTTATTAATTCTATTATTAATTATTATTATTTATTAACTTTATTGTCATTAATGTCATTATTATTTGTTATTAATATTATCGTTATTAAAATTTATTTATTTTATTATTTTAATTAATATTGTTGTCATTATTTTCAATTTTATTTATTATAATAGATATAGATATAATTCTAAGTACAACACTTCATAATGGGCATTTTAGTAACTTGTAACAATTCATTTTGATGTCAAGATCAAGTAAACACATTAACAAAAATACGGCTCATTCTAATTTTGATTTCTATAACTCGAGTAAACAACTTGTTCTGATTCTCATTTTTTATCCTAATTCCAGCTCATTCTGATTTCAGCCTATTCTGATTACCAATTAGAAAACACAGTATAAGAAGACTCAAATAATTAGTTTTATCCAAAAATACACTCAATTTTATTTACCTCACAATCTTTTCTGTATTTTTTATGCCTCATCCGTCCCTGTTTAGGATGATAATGGTTATTTAAATATTTGTTAGTTCCTTTTATTTAGGATGACAATGGTTATTTAAATATATATTAATTTATTCTTCTGTAGGGATGGAAAATGCCAGTTGCCACATGTGTTTCATGTCTCAATTAATAAAACAGTTTAAGCTTTTAGAGTTTTACAGTATAGGTGGGACTAATGCTTTCTTTACTTGAACATTAATTGAGTCTTAAAAAAAATATGTTTAATCTTATATTTATTATTTTACTGAACTCAACTATCTGTTGATATTTAAAAAAAAAAAAAAAAACAAGATAACTCATATTTCTTAGTAATATGTATAGTGTGGATGCTCATTGTTCAACCGACAAACTCTTTTAGATGGTAAATTACACTTGAACTTTGAATTAGTTTCAGAGATAGCAAATGAATTGGATTTTCATCATCTGCAATATTTATTTGAAGCAAAGATGAAGGAGTGGTGGGACAGAGGAGGGGAGGAAAACTGAAGCCCGACGATGGTCCATATGAGGAAAACACGAACTAAGAACTTTCATATTACTTCTGAACAGATATGTCCCTTTGGGATGTTTGATCTTTAATATTCATAAATTCATAAATTGTTGAAAAAAAGGGTAACTTATGTCTTTGGATCCATGTTAATTTATAAAATGAAAATTATCAACCATGTTTGTGGGGGGAATTGTTACTCTTTCATGGAGGGACACCGTTGATAATTATTAGATTACTTTGTCTCCTGGTTATCCTTTTCTTAGATTTTTTTTTTGGCTCTTTCTAGTGCGCCACTCATTTTTTTTTTTTTTTTATATATAGAGTTTAAATCACGCGGCTTTCTAGTTCGTTCAAATATAACTATCTTAAACCGTATGTTTAAGTATATGTTCGCGCTAAAAAAAAGAAGGCACCGGCACTATGTCACAAAAGAAAAGTGATTAAGGAACTAAAGCCTGTTAAAAGGCTGACAAAACACATCCAAAACGATGTTGCCAGTGCTGTGGACTTTTGCTTGAGTAGATCCAAAATGATGAATGGGATTGTGGCACTCCACTCGCCGCCAATGCGAAAGGATGCCGCCGAAAAGAATGGAACGCTGCTTCGCTCTGCTGGATGCGTTGTTTTGGGTGTGTTTCAAAAAAAAAAAAAAGATTTAAACTCACCGATAACACATTGTTTTAGGTGTATTTTTGTCAGCCATTTCACATATTAGTGCTCAATGCAAAAATGTATTCTAATCCCTCTCTATAAAACAGCAAGTCAAGAAGACGAACCAGCGAATAAATACAATATTATTTGCGATGAAATTTTGGAATATTTACCACTACTTAAGAAATAAAAGTTGGACGCTACTACTAAGGCAAAAAATTATGGTATTATGCTAGATTGTTGGTTGAAGTTGATCTCCCAAGAACTACGTACGCCTGAAAAAATAAAAATGCAACGTTATATTTTGATGAAAATAGTAAATTTGTGACGCAGATGTGTGTACGTGCATATATTGCACCAACTAGCTATATCTAGGGCATGATTTTATTTGTTACCTTTTAATTTGTTAATGGCTAGCTAGAAATATTAGGATGATTGCACAGATGAATTGCCGGGCAAATCTCCTTTGGCAGTGAGTTAGCTTGCTTCTCGCTGCAGCCAACTGCCAATAGAGAATTGCCCAGTAATGCATCTAAACACTTGATTCATTTGATGCACTCAAACACAAATTTTTGTCTCTCGATGAAGAGTGTTAAGTCTCCAGAATTATTTATAGGCGAAGAGAAAACTCTGGTATTTTTCATGCAAACAGGATATTCGAAGCACATACTCTGTACGTATTTTCAGCATTTGGTAAGTAGCTTAGAAAACAAGGCTAAAGCTACAGTGGTCCTTAATTTAGCTTTGATTCGCATAGCTTCAGCTTCAGCCTCAGCCTCAGCCTCAGCCTCAGCTACTTGATCCACGTACTAGGTTAATTAAGGTTTCACAGCATTCCCTTCTTACAGAAAAAAGAAAATAGCGGCATCATCGTTCTATCCCAGGAATTATTCTCTGCAACACTTCTTTATCTGGGGTTGAAAGAATTTTTGCACTCAAACTTTGTAGATATTAGCTGCTTCATTATTAAATACAAAAATTTTACATTAAATACGCCTCATATATGAGTTAAAATTTACCTTAAATACTATTGTGGGGTCATTACTTGTAAGCTTAAGTTTTTGGGTTAAACTAGTTTCACTAACATGGTATCAGAGCCAAGGTCTCAAGTTTTGATTACTTTATAACATAAAAATTATTTCGATTGTATCATCAATATTCTTGGTTCACTTTCAGGCTATTGTCTTTTGGTCCAATTATGAATTTTTGTCTTAAGTCTTAATTCATATTTTAGGTGAATAGGACTATAAAGAATTGTCTTAAAGATTATTATTGAACTCTTACCTATAAATTTAAGTTTTTTTTTTTTAATCAAACAATTTCGTGGTTAACATATTCTAAAGAATCATATGTGATTGATTACTTGTCAGCTGGACGTAAAAAAGTCACTTATGCAATCCCTGAATTTCGATAATCGGATCAATTACTCAATTATTAGGGGGAACAAAAAGTGAAAGAAAATTTCTAAACAGTGAGAGACAATATTTAAAATATGTATGCGGCGATTCGCCGACATAGGTGCTTAATTTTAATAACCTTAAAAGATATATAAGTAAGAGCGGGTGTTTATAAAAAATGCATAGGGGAATGAACAAGATATAATATTCGACTTCTTTGTGGGCATAATAAACTTGATAGTCGATAAAATGTTCATGTATTTTCGCTGCATAAATGAAGATATTGACTGATCAGAATTCGGTCATTGAGTAAAGGACTGCTGATGATGAAGTTTTGGGTTGGGACCATGAACCCATAAGAAAAAGAACATGGAATTATCTACAGGAATTGTACTGGCATATCCTATCACTTTGTTCATGGCATATCCAAGTGCAGATGCGAATATTGTGGTATAAAAAGGCTTAGCTGTGAATGCTGTGAGGACTCAGGTGGCTTGGCTGGTAGATTGAAGAATTAATTCCATCAATACAAAGTGACAATGTGGTTGAGGAATAACAGTGCAGTCCTCCTTTGGCATGCAGATTGCAAAGAGATAATGCATATTATTTTATTCATTGGCATCCTTCTGTTTGCCAAAGGAGAATTGCCCTGCCATTCACTCTCGCAATTAGTTGTAATTGTTGCAAGATTCCAGCAGCCTCATTCAATTTGTTTGCCAAATTAATGTAACAAACGATTTCATCATTTACCATTCTGAGTTCAATATGCATTTTGAATGTCACAAATTTCTCTTTCTATACACACACACACATACATGCATGATAACAGTGTATTTGTGCTCAACTCAGGGGCCGGGCACCAGGTCCCAGGAAAGATATCTAGATAAGCAAATTTCTATCAATAGTTCACGATACGCTGTTGCCCCTTTTAGTTTGCATTTTTAATGTTATGGATTCTCAGGTCTTTGAATTTGTTTCTCCGCTATGGCCCTTTACTCCAAAATGGTGGCTTGGTTCGGCCAAAAAAGAGTGTCAATCGAAAATGCCATCGTGGAAGCTACTAGTTCAAGACGATCATCTGTACTTATCAACAGCAATCATTGCCAAATGAGAGACATGTATATAGTACGTGTTGGCAAATGATAATGATTGGCTATGTACAGTTATATTTTCCAATTTAAATATCGCATCCGTTTCGCAGTTTGTACAATCTCAGTCTTTGTTTTTCCGATCATAATTGAATTAATTAGAAGCCGAATTAATTTGAAACTTCTTTTCAGATTTCATGCTTTCATCTTGTCTGGTTCTAAAAGGTTGGAATGCACTGGACTAACAGCTTTGTCATGTGAATTTATATGATAGATTTTTTTTTTTTCATTTTGTAATTAGATCTGTATTATCACCATACTTACACACACACACACATATATATAAAATCATTCTCATGTGTGTGTGGATGCTAGCATTTTTCTTAATGCGGACACATTTTTAAATTGTGCGGTTTAAAAGAGTTAGTTATTGAATGAACTATAAAACTATACGGTTTAAAGGGATTAAAAACTAACTCTTTTAGACCCCTCAGTTTTAAAGTATGTCCGCATGAAATAATAAAAAATAATAATAAAATAAGAGCGCCCGTACTAAAAAAAGACTGTATATATATAATTTGAACTATTTAAGGTCCGATTTTTTTAATCATAAAAAAAATCTCACTTTCCCCCCATTCCTTGGCATTCTCTAATTGTGGTCTGAATTTTCTTTTTTTTTTTTGTTTGAATTTTTTTATTAACTATTTATTCTAAATGAAATAATCAATTGGTCAACAGTAGTTGATTATTTGGTAAATTGGGTCGTTAATTTTTTTTGAGTTTCAAAAGTAGAATATTACTAAATATTCAAGTGTTGTTTCATTGTATATATAATTACTAAAATAAACATAAATTTAAGTTGTCTAGATAAATCTTTATTATTTTTCAGAGACAAATTTATGCTGATGTGATAATATGCAAACAATATTATGATAGATATTTCAGCCTAGTAATGAAATATCAATTATAATGTTTGTTGTTTAAAAATCAGTGCTAAACTATTTAAGATTAAAGTAATATATGAAAATAAATTAGTCTACAGGATAAAAGAATTCTGATACTGATAAGCAAGTAACTAATGGAAATAGCAGAAGTGTAATATGATATAGGATTATGCATTATAGTATAGGATTACAGTAAGAACCCTAAAAAATCTTAATAATATCATGTGATGGATTATTTTATTAGGTGGTTTTACAAACGACCCCATTGTTATGAAAATTATGAAAAAAAATCAAATATATAACAATAATTAGCCATAAATTATTAAATAAGTTGTTCTTGACATTTCAATAAATCCCAGACGTATCGTCAAAGTGTAAGGGTTCATCTCTCATGTCGTCTTGGCATGATCATAGCATAATTTTGCCACATTTGGAGCCAAAGCTAGTAACTCGTCTGAATAACATTTCATTAATTTAATTGACCAAACAAAAAATTACACATTAAATACGCATGAGTAATAATATAGCCACAAACTCTTGTATAAATTTATTTTGTGCAAACTAATGTGGCATGACAAAATTAATTGAATTAAATATCTCTTAACCTACATGATTTTTTTGTATTTTCATTCAACCAATGAATTAATGCTAAGAGTTTATTATTGTATCATCACTCAACAGGCATATATCTTTTTGAGCTTCTGCAAGTGCTACAACATGTGAAATTCATGCACTGTGGCACTAAGTTGAGGTCTCTAATGAGGGAAAAAAAGGGAAAAAAGAGAGTTGTAATTAACATTCAATAGATCAATTTTATGTAAATATTTTGTTTTTCCTTAAGAAAAAAGTAAAGCAAAGGTTATTTAAAGTATTAAAGTCAAGAAAAAAGTATTATAACTTTAGTCGAAAATGTATTTGATACAATAAAAAAGAAAAAATGAAAATACAAAATAGAAGCGATTCCTCAAAGTTACATGGCATAGTTTTTAGTATTTTTTGAATGTTAGTTGATTCAAGAGTTGCCCACTCAATCTGTTGATTCGGAATCTAATTTACTCTTTTTGTATTATGGCCTCCTCAAATTAATTTGTTGCTTATTCATTATGGCCCATCAAACTAAAATGTTGATTCTGCCACTGCACGCTTGAAACGAATAACTTGGAAATCTTTAATTGGCAAAAATATATTTTTGAAAGAAAATACAAATAGCTTCCCGTTGGTGCAGAGCAATATTCATCTGCCTTTTGAATGAGCTATCAACTACCACAGAAAGAATTTCCCAGTAATATAGCAGAAGACATACTCTTTTAAGCCTTTCACCAATGAGCAGTTTCAAGGTTCCATAATCATTTGTAGTTAGGCCTTTTTTTCCCAGAAAATTGCGTTCCTAAGTACATCCGTTATATCGTGAGGGCGATTAAGTTGCAGACCTGCTAGCAAATATTGAATTAAGTTGTCCTCAATTTTCCTTCTTTCATTCTCCTCCTCCTCAAGTTCAAAAAGCTCTTTTCAAGGATAGATTGAAGGTTTTCCTTACTATAGGCTCTTTTAACCTTTCTCTTATTGTTTTTTCAATTTGATCTGGGAGGTAGATCCCTTCATAATTTTGTATTGACTTTCTTTTTCTTTAAATCTTATTGACGAGCTTTATTAAAAAGAAAAAAAGAAAAAAATCAGTTATTTTGCCCCCAGCTGATCAGAAATTTGTACTATTCCTTAAAAGTTGTCAATTATATCGGAATGTACTTTCTTTCTTTTTTAATCTTAATCAATTGCCTTGCTGCGGCAAGGTTCACAAATTGGGGGGGAGAAAAAAATGGTACATCAATAATTGGAATGCTGTACATATATGTGGTCAAATAGGTAAGTTGGTTGTTCGAATCATATAGGCTTAGTGTCTGTGTGTGCGTATGGTTACGGTCTCTCAATTCAGAGATTGCAATTATAAAACGTGGTTCTAGCTTAACTTACGGCAATAACTAGGCCTCCTCAATCTCTGAAGGGCCAAAATATACGTGGTAGCCAGCTGGGGAGTCTAGAGACTTTCTTGAAAGGGGGAGCATCAAAAGAAAAAAATCGAAAGAGAGCATGGAAAGAGCCAGAGGAAGATCCAGTGCCAGCAGGCATGTTCTCATTCTTCATTCTCTCTGATCTGGATGTGTCACATTTGTACATAAAGACATGAACGAAGTAGAATGAACATTTATTGATGATATGTTTGTTTTGATCAAAGCTGAATAAGTATGAAGATGTCCTGGAAATGATGAGATATATGGTGATCAAATTGGGACCACGGCATCATGAGTGAGAAAGGATCCTTCACAGCAGATTTTGAATTTGACTCTAGCTGCTGGCAATGGCATTTGCCATGGAAAGTCCTCGTAGGGAAGAAATCATCAACATGCTATTAGTACTATGAAATTAATATTAAAGTCATGAAATGATCGGATGGCTATTCATCCTAGATATGATTAATTAATAGTCAGAAGAGAATTGAAATAGGCGGTGTACTTTTTTGTGATGATTAATAATATATGAACGTAAAATGAGACAAGATGCATGTAACTTAAGATGCTGCTGCAATAATTCCTATTAACTAAAATTCTGTATACTAAATTGACTCAAAAAACCTAGTTATAATTTCTAATATATTATACCCCGCATATACTTCCTACATCAATATCAAATGTGACAATATATGCTTCTCTAAAGTTATATCATATAATTGGAAGAAAACTGAAGTTTATCTTGGATTTCAAACACGTATCCAGAAGCATCATGTATAAATATAAACGCTTGCAAATACATATGCCTCAAGGTGTCAGAAAGAGATGTTGCATGAGGCCCTTTTCGAAGAGAAGGGGGACCATGACTGCAACAAAGAAGTGAAGAGAAAGCTCAATTGGAATGATCCCTAGCATATACCAGTTGCTTTTATCGAATATCCAGATTATTATGCCATTTGTGCAGCAATAAAACTGGAAATTGCTCCAAATTCCGGCAACACACACACACACATCAGCGATCAGCAAGATTAATATTGTTCTGAGGGCCGCGGGTAGAGGAGAATTACAGGGCAATTCTCCTTTGGCAGAACATATTGCGGTTGTACGTACACGCACGGTGCAGTACTTGCACAGGCGCTATAATATATATTATTTGCCGCCAAAGGAGAATTGCCCTGCCATTCAACTACTACCATATGAATGCATACCCATAATGGAGCTGCATGCATTAATTGTTTTCTTCATTAACATGTCTATGTTAGTTAAGTTCTATCTTAATTTGAATTTTCTCGCAGGTGATCAAAGTGATGAAGCGGCAATGTTGACCTAGCTTCTTGACTTAATGCATGAGAGTTAATTTGTAAAGATATCTTAGATCCTATTTGTTATTGAGGTTCGTATTGAGATTCAGCACTTAAAAGGTATAATATTAAAATATTTGATAAATAATAATGTTTGTGATTTAGAAGTTAAGTTGATTGCATAACGAAAAACATCTAATAGCATAACGAAAAACATCTAATATCTTTAGTATTTTTGTTAAAATTATTATTTAAAAATAATATTACTTCACATTATTAATCTTTATTTTATACTTACAATTTTTTCACAGTAGCTATGCCTTAAAAGACATAGTACCTTAGTACCAAACATGACTTGATTTACACCTATCACCAAATAGTCATCGAGGCTGCTGGAAGGAGCTTTAGCTAATGTTTTGCATTGGAATAACACTTTAAGTTGGGAACTTGTGACTTTTTCATAAATAATAGGATTACTACTATTAACATCAAATATGTTGAATAATTAACTCTTCGGGAGAGGCCCAATTTCGTTTCACTTGTACTCACCTTTTACCTATCTTCTTATAAATAAAATCTCTCTCAAGGATTTTTGCTGTAGATTGATGCCTAAATAAACTAATAAATCTAATATAAAAAGTAATTATTTTAATCATCTTACCCTAGTCTGCTATGATCTTGGCGATCCTCAAATTTTTTTTTTTTTTGATTCCGTAAATTTAATAAAGAACTCCTTTTAATAGAAACATTTTACATATATTCTTGGAGTTTTAATCCCTGAATCAGCTCTTCATTCAATTGTGCATTGTCAATAGTCTTACTCTCTCTCTCTCTCTCTCTCTCTCTATATATATATATATATTATTTCTACCGGCAAGGTCCTGGGAGCAGTCAAATAGTGAATTAGCACACCCAGTTGCCCAAAAATTAAGTGGCAAAAAATGGAAGGGGCCGGGTTGCAAATTAAAAGCAATTTGCTATTTTTGGTGGCTGTCTCGTTGTTGTTCTCGTTCTTTGTTAGTGTTAGAGGAGTACAGTGTAAGGGGCCACAAGACGATGAGGGAATTCATGTGATGCCTCAGCCTCAGTAGCCAGCTTAATTTATCGAAAAAGGAATGCCATTAGTTTCACAGAAATTTCTAGATTCAATGTATTCCAACTTTAACATAAAGGAGATAAATACGATTACATCAAGTTTTCTGAATAAATTCCTGGGAAAAAAAGAAAGAAAGAAAAAGTTTCTAAATGAATTAATGCCTCAGCATTTCGTAGAGTAATCAACGGTTCAGGCACTAATTTCATTTGTGATGTAATACCTGCAAGAAATAGCAGCTATTTTTTTTTTTTTTATCAAATAAATTTATACCTAAAAAAAAAAAATCTCCTCTGGCAGTGGGCACACATATGTATATCAAAGAAAAATCAGCAGCACCACCTCAAATCTGAGAGGTAATGCTGAACAACAATTAATATCCCAAAAGAATCGAAGCATATACGGTGGAAAATCCCTTGTGTGGCAGAAGGCTGTTTCCATTTATCCTCGTACCAATATGCTTCACTTAGAAATAATTCAATTGAAGACTTGAGAATATTAGTCAGACTTTAATGGTTCAGAAATCAGAGTCGAGATAGATTTTAGATTATATGTTTTTATGATTTATGTGATGCTGATAGCATATAGCAGTAAACAATAAATACAACTTATGCAGTGGAATTAAGAAAATCATAACCAGATACATAATATATCATTGCAGCCCAAATTCAAGTAGTGTCAGTTTCGAAAGTCCTCAAAGAGTTAATTTACTGCCTTTACTTGTCAATTATGTTAATTCCCTTCCATTTGTAATTGTGCGTAGCCAGCTAGAAAGAAGTAATAGTAGTAGGAATAATAGAGTGTAATTTTCAGATAGAGCATCCACTCACGCTGTCCAATAATTAATTTCTTGAATTTAGATGATCATCAGGAACTGAGAAATTCTGCAAAGACATGAAAGGGCACAGCGATCGGATTGTTGCTTTCATGGCTGTTTACAGCTGCATAACAGATGCAACAGTTGATTATCTCGAAGCAGAATTTCGACATGGGATCTATTCTTGTAATATGTGTGATATATATTCGTTTCTTGTAATTACTGCATGCTCTAATCAGAATGCGTATCATGTAGTGTTAAATAATGAACAACAATTCTCCAAAATACTCACAGGGATTTTGGACATGGTCAACCACCATGGCTGTAATGGATTAGGAGGGCGTCATGTATATATACACTCATATCATATCTAATTACTTATTAATTAGTCAATTAATTAAGTCCTTAAATTTCCATGCTCGTATTTATTAAGTGACTTAGAAGATTGCACGCTTGAAGGACATCTAGTGGTACAAATTTGTCATGTACCATTCCTATCGCAACTTCTATATTAAATAATAAGTGATCTATATAAAACAGTAGGTTTTTTGTGTGACTGTGTCACTTCTCCAGTTTCATGGTTACAACAGCAGTCAGATTAATTGGGTGGTGTGTGTGTATATATATATATTAAGCTTAATTATGATTTTTTCCCCCTTTGTTTTTATTATATTGTATGGTACACCTTCTGTTGGATCAAATTTTAGTAGATTATCAAATTTAATTAAAAGTTAATTAAATCTATAAATGCATAAAAATAAAGTGGTTTGGAGTCCAAATCTTTATGTCCAAAGAGCCATATTTAAATACTAAATAATTTACTAAAGTTTAAGAGATTACAAATTATTAAAACCTTACACAGTATGGGACTCCCCCTAGTGATTGCTGCCGCCTTGTTAATTGTTATAATCTCGTCAAGTAAACATTCTGCGTGCAGTATATGTCTTGTTATAACCTCGTCAAAGATGCTCTTAAGTACTCTCTCTTTTGCGTTAAGGCTTCTACCAAAATATGTGAATAATTCCTCTTTATATAATGCTAGGTAAATCACGTGTAATAAAGAGCCCAATCTTCTCAAATCTTCATCATTTAAGCCTTCAAATGTATAAGGAACTCTTCTTGACAATATAAGAATATTATCTTCAATATCTCTTTATAATATTTACAAATCAATTCAATTCTATCTTGATCTTCAAAAATCACTGGAACATTAATATGATATCCCTACGACATTGTTTGCTTGATCTTGAACACTAACTTCCATCTAGGATTGATTTATCTTCATTTACTTGATTTTATTTTCATTATATAGTTACATGAGTATTACAATATTAATAAAGATTCGATGATATATCCAATGAGGATGCTAACATACAAATATATAATATGGTGTTGTTATAGAAAAACCAACATCCATTCTCTCTTATAAATTCACTAATTCTAGGGACATTCAATTTGGATATTAACCATCCGCACCTTGCTTAGTTCAGTTTGATTTCATTAATTATTTGAACGGAAACTTACTTGATTAAACATTATTATCAAGCATTTCGTATCTCTGACGCATTTGGTTTCTCAAACTCAGTGGATATCCATCTGACGAAGCAGAAACATTAAAAGGAAAAAGCTTTTAAAATGATCATGATTATCGATCAAAAATTGTGATAAATTGGGGGTTTTATTCTTTTCTTTTTTTTTTTTAATTATATAGAAGGCGAACTTACCAGAAGGTGCAATACAAATTATTTAATAAAATTCTAAGAATGAAATAAAAAGAATTAAAAGAGGCATGTAAATCTGATTCTTAGAAAAAAAAATTAAAAAAACATAAAGAAGTCTAAAAGTTAGACAGAAATCTTTAAATTATAATTTCAGTGCTCTGATAGAAATTTCATTTCTGAAAAATCCACTAAACAGAGTGGTAAACGTCCTGCATTGATCGTTCTGTAAATTTTGAAACGGTGTATGAGCATTGAGCACCCAAAAAATAAAAAAATAAAAAAATAAATGTGTAGCTCAAATTTCAACCAGAAAAATACAGTCAACATAATTAATGCGGCGAGACGATTAATCAATTAAAAGCATAAAATATTTCAACCTACAAGGTCTTGCATAGAAGAAAGTTAAAAGTACAACAATTTAATTAACAAATTAGTTGAAACATGCAAAAAGTATACCACCTAGACCTAGTCATATACTCCCTTCCAAAGTAATTCTCACTTTTTTTTTTTTTTTTCTGTTTTTTGGGAAGGGCAATAACTATTGCAGGAGACAATGAATAAGCTTTAGCATGTACGTGATTGAAATTAACAGGACATGGATAAAAACACTTGTTTTCATTCACACTGCCTTACAATTAATTAGTAATTTTTCTCCGAACTTACAATCCGCGTTTAAAGTTTAGGACCAATTGATAATAATGTAAACATACTTCTATAATTTTGACATATAATTTACAATGTTGTAAAAATACTTCTATAATTTTGACATATAATTTACAATGTTGTAAAAATTTATTGACACTATTGTTAATTCGTCTCGTACTTTATTAAAATTTAAGATCTTGCACTAGATTACCACTATATATAGAGAGAGGACTTTTATCCAAGGAGGACATTCTCATTTTAGTAAAGTGAGAATGTGATTAACAGATATAGAAACACATTTTCGAATGTACCGAAATATGTTTTTTTTTTTTTCTTTTTATGTAGAAATCAATTGATAGGTAGAGTATGACTATAGCATACCTAGCTAGTTTCATGCATTTTCATCTGTATCAGCAGGGATTGTGGTGAGCGTGCGTGCATTTATCCTGCAGAAACTATTCAGTTAACAATTCGAAGCATTAATTTGCGCGTGTGGTTAACAGTAGCAGATGCAGGCAATAAGAATTTGTAAGAAATTTGGGCGCTATTATGGTGTCGTCATAATTAAAAATAAATGCAGAGGAATTGCCGGGCAAATCTCCTTTGGCAGAAGGCACACTGACTGAAGAACATACGTATATGTGAGATGGATGTAATAAGTATGCAGCCTGCCAATGGAGATGTTGCCCTGCAATATGCAACTGCATGCATGCACCTCAATGCTCCTATCAGATAACTCATCGATCGATCGTTGGTTGTTGTTTGGTTTGCAGGGAGATGCCATTTTGGAAGCCTGTATTTATGCCATCGTAGATGAAGCATATACTTTGGCACAATCCTTGCTGCTGTGCGTGTCACAGTGTCACTCATGCCCGTTCCCAATTTATTCGTTAATTGCTCATCAATAGTCTCTATACGATGTGATATGATATTGACACCCATTTCATTGTCTTCGTACTTTTAATTTCTTTCAACTACTTTTTCTGCTCGAGACTATGCCATATCGTTATTCGTTAACGATGCCTATTATTAACAAATATTAATAATTCCCAAGAATAAATTAAATACCGCAAGAATATTTCATCACTGTTCTTATTTTGAACTTTTACTTCATTTGTTTTTGCCAGATGTATCATTGTACGGTAATTAAGAATCAAGGCATCTTAACTAGACAGATAGCATAATTTGGCAATAAAACAGATATAAAATTTCAGGGCAAAAAAAAAAGATGATGACTTTGATTTGAAGAGACTGTAATTTAATAGTCTCAAGTACCAGTGGGTAACAACGATATTCTTGATAATTGAAGTTAAATAGACAAAAATGAAAATGAAGAGAATATGTGTAGGATAGAATGGCTGGTTTCAAAAGGAAGATACCCTATTTAAAATTTTAAAAAAAAAAGAAAAAAAAGAAAAGGAAGATCCAGAGAATGTTCTCAAAATCGTTCAAATATTCGTGTCGTGGCCTCTCTTTTACAAGGAAATGTATGACTGTCATATGATATGAGGACCAGCAGGCAACTCTAGTGGATCGAAAACACAGAAACTCGAGGCTGTGTCTGCTGCGTATTGGGGTTAGCCTTGGTTGATTGCAAATTCCTGGTTTATTCATTCCTCACGTATCGATTACTATAGTATAATTTGGCTCTTCACCATACGAACGGACGCTTTAGCTGGGTTGGAATGTACCAAGAATAGCTCCACTTGTGCCAGCTCACTTTTTACTTTTTAGTAGTAAAGTCTGCCCAAATTCAGCCGCAAACGCTATGTGAAAGCTTTATATTTTGAAAGCTTCCACTTTTATGTAGATAACAACATATATAGAGAGGGAGAGAGAGCGAGGGACAGAGCTTATTATTTACGAATCCAAGTTTAATTTGAAAGACCAAAAAAATATAAAAAATAATGTATTAGAATCCATATTTTTATTTTCTTTTAGTTCTGTCCATATAAAATTTACATTTTAACATCCTACTTGAGAAATTATATATAAAATAAAACAGGTCCATGTAGTCGCGCTTTAATGATTTAGATTTTAGAGAATGCTTCGTGATGCTTTAAATTGAAAAAGCAATTTTATTTCCGTGTGTTGATATATGTGCCCCATTGCCAAGCTGGCAGCCAATAACTTTAAGGCATTGTACTGTTTAATAAGATCAAATTTTCATCTTGCAAAATTATGTGCGCATCACAGCGTGCAAACATGAAAATTTCTTCAATTGTATTCAGATTGAGATTCACACATGGGAGAGAAAGTATAATCACCATACATACATACATATAGGCAAATCTTAAAGTCTCCGAGCACAAAGTAAATAGGCATGACGCATATTTAAAGTTCGATATCTATGCACGTAAACCATCGCCATGCAAGTGGAGCAAAACACTGGGCCATTATTGAGTTCATATATCTAGAGCAAGAAGGCCTCAATTGTTCAGTATACTTTACTTCTGTTGAAAAGTTAAAAAAATAAAAATAAAATGTGGGGTGAGAGAGGCTCGAACTCTCGACCTCAGGATAACTCAGAAGCTATGAGACCTACGCGCTGGCCAACTGCGCCACCACCCCTGCGCTGTGACATCTCCTGTCATTTACTATATTATATCATAGATTGGAATGACAAACTCCATTAAATCAAATGTGAAAGAGCTTCTGTAGATCTCACCGCAGTGAGTTGCAGCCACTCTCTACCACTACGGGTTTTAAAGAGGTGTGCCCACTTCAAGATCCACTAAGTTTAATATTAAAAATAGGGAAATTATCAGCTATATACCCTTAATTGTCACCGGTATCAAACATACTACAACAGTTTTCACTTATATCATTCGTATACCCTAAATTGACAAAAGAATTCTGGCGTCCACCTTTCCGTTTACTACCGTTAAGACATGCTGACGTCATAGGGGTATTATAGTCTTTTAATAAAGAAGAGACTGCAACGAAAGGCGGCGTCGTTTTTGTTGGACAACACGACGTCGTTTTAATACCCGAACGCAGCTGCTTTCACCGTGAATCAAACAAAATCCGACGTCGTGTTTAATTCAAGCTTTAAAAAAAAAATCACAGAGAAACGACATCGTTTCACTGAAACTGAAAGACAAAAACAAAGAAGTGGTCCATTCTCCCCTTTCTTTATTCAGATCGAGAGAAGTTTGCATGCATACGAACAATCGGTGCAAGACTGTATGCATGCCTGCCATCTTTTTACTAAAAACCCTCAATATTTGACCATCAAACAAGATTAATTGATAGCTGTGGAGATTGATTTGGACCTTGACAGAAGAGTAAGCTGATTTCGATCGAAGCCAGCGAGCGAAGCATCAAGTTGTTGGTATGTTCATATATAATTTTTTTTTCATACAATATATTTCTTATCTCTTATTTAGTCAATATATATAAGAAAAAATTTGAAATTATCCAAATTTATGAGAATTTAATTTTTGTTACAAACCCTAGAATGTAGAAAACGAAGAAATAAGCAATGGTTTTTTTTGGGTTATTTATATTCTTTAGTTGCTACTGTTTTAGGTTTATAGAAGTGCTTTTAGATGGTAAATGATATCAGTTCTGGTTTTTGCATATTGAGGGTCTGTTTGTTTTTGGGATTACAGTAGACATGTCAACAATGGAGCTAGTGATTTCTTTCAAAGGAGAAAAACATCATGTCGGTATGATTAACCCTGAAGATTGGACTGTTGATAGAATAAGGGCTGAGGCATTGAAGATAACAACTGTACATGGGTTAGATACAGTTGGTAAAATCTTATTGACTGTTATGAACCCAGAGAGTAAAGTCAAGGTTGTGTTAGATTCTGAATTTGGAATGAAATGTTTCATAATTTAACGGGTGTTACTACATTTGAAGTCGTGTTTGTTTATGCCCTCAAAATCCGGATGTCGTTAATACAATCATTGCTGTATAATTTAGGAGTACATCTGTCTTCAGAAGCTATAGATATGTTGAATGATCAAGCTACACCAAAAGTTAGCCATAAAGTTGAAGAAGGGGGGAGTAACAGAGATGAATTCGATGATATGCGAAGGGTTGGAATTGATGAAGACAAACTATTATCGATTGGTCGACAAAAGCATTGGCGGTGATGGTGAAGAACTTGCAACCAATACCTACTATGCACATTGATGATATTGTTGAGGGCGGTGATGATAGTGAGGCGATGACAATGCGAGAGTGATAGTGATAGAGGTGGAGATAGTTTACTAGATGATGACACTAGGGCAGTGGAAATGGTTGTGAATTCTTCTGATGATGACATCAATGTTGGCAGTGTGAAGTTTACAAAATATTTAGAGAAACATGAGTATAAATTAGATGCTGATGGGATACATAGGCTGAGATTAGGTGATGTATTTAGGGATGTTAATCACTTTAGACAAGTGTTACATGAGGTTATGATTAGGAAAGGGTTTAACATTAGCATAAAATATAGTGAACCGCGGAGATATTATGCCACTTGTAAGGAGGTCTGTCCATGGTTTGTTAAAGGTGCAAGGCGAATAATAGGAATGGTTTTTGGTCATGGGGATATCACAAGAACCATGAGTGCAAGCTTACCAAGAAATCTGTGAAAGTTACTTCAACATGGATTGCTGAAATGATAAAGGGACATATTGCTATTGATGCAAATGTCAAGATATCTCTTCTCAAGAATTATATGCAAGAAAAATTCAGGTTGAAGATTGAGAAGCTGACAATGTATAGGGCTAGAGAAAAAGCAAGGATTCTAGTATATGGTGACCATTCGAAGGGCTATGAGAAGCTGTTTCAGTACGCTGCAGCTATTCATCGAGCTGAGCCGGGAGCCATTTGCAAAGTTTTATGTGATGCAGTCACTGTTCCTGAAAAATGTCTATTTCAAAGATTTTTTGTTGCATTTCCAGCACAAAGAAATGCTTTTCTGAATGGGTGCAGACCGTTTATTGGAATCGATGGGTGTCACCTAAAGGGAAAATATGGTGGAGTTTTGTTGGCTGCTGTTGAGCTTTTATGCTAACAAAGGGATTGTCCCATTGGCATTGTGTGTACGCGAGATTGAGAACACGGAAACATGGACTTGGTTTCTTGATCATTGCATAGCTAGCTACTTAGATGATGGAAGGCGGGTAACATTTATCGCTGATAGGCAAAAGGGGGTTGAATGCAATTCCAAACACATGGCCTACTGCCTATCACAGGGCATGTTGTAGGCATGTGTATGCTAATTTTGCGAAAGAACATGCTGGTGCCAACTTGCGGACTCTTTTTTGGAAGGCAGCAAAAAGTAGTAACAAGCATGATTATGAGGAGGCAATGGCACAGATCAAAGAGGAAAAGTTAGCAGCATATAATTGGTTGGAAAGAGAGCTGCAGGGATACACTTGGTCTATGCATACATACGACAGAAACTGCAAGGTAGAAAGGACTGACAACAATACCTCCGAGTGCTTCAACAGTTGGATTCTGCCGTATAGAGATAGGCCTGCTTTGTCAATGCTTGAGGAAATTAGATGCAGACTGATGAAAAGATTTACAAAGAGAAGAAACGAGGGAAATACCTGGCAAAAAACTATTGCTCCTAGGATTTACAAAGAGTTGGATCAAACTTACAAGAAAGGGGAAAAAATGATTGTGCAATCCTCGGGAGACTTGAATTTTCAAGTCATGGATAAATCTTATTATCCAGCTGAGAGGTTTATAGTGAAATTAGAGGACAAGGCGTGCGATTGTGGGTATTGGGAAATTGCACGCACTCTCATGCTATGGCTGCCATAGGCTATGCAAGGCATGACATTGAGGAGTATATTCCATTTTGCTTTACCAAGCAGGCCTACATTAATACATATTTAGTTATGTTTAGCCCAATTCCCGATGAGCGGACATGGGAGCGTAGTGATAGACCCCTAATTGATCCCCCAATAGTGCGGAAAAAGATCGGAAGGCCAAAGAAATGCAGGAAGAGAGCAGCCACTGAACCTCAAAAACGCAGCAGGAGATTCTTCCACAATTGCTCGGTTTGTGGTGGCTCGAACCACAATGTAAGATCTTGTCCATTGAGACCATCGGTTACAAGCACTAATTCTCAGGTATCTATTTAGTCCATCAGTTTTATTCATTTATGTTTATTGTTTATATTGTCATCTAACACCGAAGTCACGTTTTTTCAGCTAGCAATTGGAAATTCTTCAGGCCAGAATGCAGATCCTTTAAGCCAGCCATCAAAGCCAGTAACGAGCACAAATGAGGAGAGACCATGTACCATGTGACCTAAGTAAATGCTCCATTGCTGGATGTTTGAAAATAAAAGGTGAAAATGCTGCGGTTGGAGTTTCTGGAACACGCAAAAAAAAAGGTTGAATTTCTTTTCTTTTTGTTCATAATTCATAATTGCATATAAGGAGCTTAATTTATTTTATTTTGTAATATAGGAAAGACTTCAAATGTCAACCTATCCCAAGTCACCAATCACGTAATCCATCACAAGGCGCCCATCACATGTGTGCTTTGTAATGAGTTTGATGCTCATTTTGCAATGTTGTTGAAATAATCTGTCAACTTCAATTTCCTTAACTATTATGCTAGTTATGTCATTTCAGCTGAACTTAATTATGCTCTTGCATGAGCTAAGCTATCAAAATGCTCACAGGTGCTATGTGCATATTTTGGATATGTTATGATTAGATTCATGCTGTTTTAGTTGATAATTATGACTGTTGAATATTTATTGAATACAAACTTTATGTGTTACATTACTTTCTCATAAAGACAATTACAAAGACAAACACTAGCACAATTAGGATCCATTTAAGCTTTCCTTCGATGCTTTTTAGCCTTTTCTTTATCTTAACCAAATCATCATTCAGCTTCAAGTTTTGCCCTGGCATGAGGTTAACATTAGTACTAGGATATATGAGAGATTCCACAGTGAACCATTCCCAAAATCCACAATGCCTCGCTCCACAATGCTTCCACCTGCATGACCAAAACATTGCATTAGGGTTTTGCAATGTAGTTGACACCATAGCCACTGCTTGCACGCCACACTTGCAGTATTTTGGTTGGCATTTTACTTTATCATATCTGGTATGTCCACTGTCAGCAGAACTTGATGCTTGACTGGAGGCCATTTTCATATGATGTATTTGGTGTGTGATTGCTTGGGTTAATGTGCTTCTGGTTTTTAGTTGGAAAAGAGTGGCAAATTGCTTCTGGTTTTGTAGTTGGAAAAGAGTAGCAAATTGCTTCTGGTTTTTAGTTGCTACTGCTGAATTTAATTAGTTGCTACTGCTTCTGGTTTTGTTGTTAGAAAAGAGTAGCAAATTGCTTCTGGTTTTTAGCTGTTACTGCTTCTGGTTCTTAGTTGGAAAAGAGTAGCAAATTGGTTGAATTTAAAGAGATTAACATGTGTGTGGTGGCTGAAGGTTGCAAGCTATTTTTGTTGTTGTGTTTTAGGTCATTATATAGCCCAAATTGTAACCGTTATTGGCTCCAACGGTTACATTTGCATGGCTTAACTTTCGGGGCAAATTTGTATTTTTAAGTTAATTTGAGTTTAAAGGGTAAAATAGTCATTTTGTTCAAATTCTGTTAAGTTGTTAACGGTAGTAAACGGAAAGGTGGACGCCAGAATTCTTTTGTCAATTTAGGGTATACGAATGATATAAGTGAAAACTGTTGTAGTATGTTTGATACCGGTGACAATTAAGGGTATATGGCTGATAATTTCCCTTAAAAATATTAGTGAGATTCACTGTTCTACCGTGTAGACTACACCACCTTAGCATATTGAAGTGGTGAAACAATCCTATTCAAGTATTTCTCAGCACATGTTGGTGGGCTTAGGCTCTCCCGGTATTGTCAGATAAAAATTGCACAATTTTTGTAATTAAATAGAAGACATGCAGTGTGTATATGTGTTAAAACAATGACTATGCAAATTCGAAGCTACCTATAAATTAATATTTAGCAAGATAAGCTGACGTTCATTCCCTTTTTAGTAGGTTTTAATCCTGAAGTTAAGTTGCAGCAAATAATCAAAAGAATTGGAGCCAGAACTTGGAGTCTGTTGATTCAACAATTTAACAGCAAAAAATGCCCCTACAAAGAGATAAAAAATCTACTTATTTACTAGTAGAATTTTATAAATAATGACTAGCTACCATTGCTGCTTAATAACTCTCCAGCCATTCGCATTTAATTCACGAATAGTCTGGCTGAAATTTTAATTTTCAACTTATTGTTTAATCAATTGCAAGACAAATCTCCTCAATTTGGTAGTGCATACATGCAGTTAGCATGTCAAATTAAGGATGATTGGTCCTGTAATTTCATTCTTATTCATAATTCATGATATTGAGATCACAATTTTCAATGATATATATATATATATAAACAACCAAATCAATAAGGCCAAGCGTATTAGGACATAAAATATCGTAGTGATTAAATAAATATAACACTTATTATCATCATCATCATAAACCTTCGCGCCGGGGGGCGCCAATTAAAAGTAGCTCATGTGACTCCTGATTCCATGGACGAGCAGATAGAAAGCAAAGAAAGCCTCAGGAAGTAGACAAGAATTTGATAGAAAGTTGAGCCAATTAATTTGAGAGAGAGATGTCAAGCAGAAATAGACAAAAGAAACAGATGAAAAAGACGGGCTTTTAACATTGATATTTCAGATTATAAGGAGACAGCTGAAAAGAGGATCCCCTCAAGCCTCAGCCTTAGATAATCACAAGAGATAGCTTAGCATGCGATACCAGCTAGTACACCATAACAAACAAAGTTATATATTATATATAGGAGTGATTTAAGGAGCTATCTAATCCATATATGCACGCAAGTACTGTACAACCCAAAATGATTGCCACACCTTTCTCGCCTTTACGTGTTCCGGCGCATGCATGCCTTTCCTGTGAAATAAGATTGACAAACAAAAAAAGTTCTATCAATCTGTCTAGTCTTGTCTATATAAATAATGCATACATATTATATATACATGCAGTAAGTACGGTGCTTTTAGTTTTATCCCTGGCTTCTTCTAGCTAAGCCTAGAGGGGATGATCCGATCCTCACTGTTTTATGTCTTGATTCTAATAAGTAATAACTGAACCTGCAGAGACAATTCAATTGTAGGTGCTAATTCAAAATCTTATTAGAATAAGAGAAAGGTAAAAGATTTTCACCAACAGTATGTAGATGGATTTGTCGCAAGCAGATGGGTGGCTTTTGTAAAAGGGCATAATATATATGGTGGCCCCCAGAAGAGGAAAGAACGATAAAGAATAAAACAGAAGCGAGAGTGTCAGAGCATGTGATATCTACGGCCACTTACAAGAAGAGCAGCAACTAGGCAGCGGTCAGCAGTGTTAATCTGGCTCATATTGCGCATTGGGAGACAAATTGAAACCAAACGAGAGGCCCGTGATCGAATTCTGTCTTCAATGCCCCATCTCTGCATGCTTTTGTGTTACATTATTATATATATATCTTGACTGCTGACTCAGTCTCTGATTCTCAATCACAATGAAACCACGCTCATATTCATATATACTGACTAAATTCCCACATCCCCTCCATGCGAAATTTTGAACATGATATGTGACAATTTTGATAACCTTTTTATTTGTCCCCGTCGCTCTTGTCTGTTTTCATCATCCGTATGTACAATCTACCGTGACAATACACGCACCCATATATAGGAATTTGTTTTTTTTAAGGCATAAAAATCTCCATCATTTATTATTGTATTTGCTGCTCAGCTCATCATTCTAAATATATATATTACTAAAATTAATTATCTCTCTAATAAATTAATAAGAGTAATGATAAGGATTCTAATAATTGAGTTTCAACTTAAGTCCTATAATGATATTGTATTCATTTAGTGGATAGTAAAATATTTATTTTATTAATTATAAAATTCATTATCTAATAGATAAATAACACATAATATTTAGTTATGAAATTCATATTTAGTAGACTGTGAAAATCCTAATAATTATTAATTAATTAATTAATTAAGCGTCCCAGTTCCCATACAGATACAGTGTGTTCTTTAGTTATTCAGGACACTATTATTTTGCCTTAGCAAATGGCATGACTTTTTGCCCTGTATTAATAATATTAAAGACCATCACTATCCTGCTATATATACTACATAGTGGGCTCTAACTAAAGCATTCATTATTGCATGCCTTCTCTTTTCAGTCCTCCTTCTATCATCTTTTTCTTTTCAAATTGCATAATCTGTTTTGGTTTCTTGTACTCCTTTTTTTTTTGGGGGGTATAAATGCTTTATAATATAACCCGTACTTTAGGGGCCTTCCTATTGGAGTGTGTTATAAATAAAAATAAAAATAAAATAAATAGCCTTCTGGTTTCCAAATCCATTTAGGACAAACGGATACACACCCTAGCTTTGGCAATCCAAGATCCCAAGATAATACATGCATCCACTAAACGCTCCCCCATTTCCCATGCTATATATAAAAGGCATGCCACCAGCACCCAATGGTATCAAATCCTAATAATTAACACTTGAAGCATAAGAGAGAGAGAGAGAGAGAGAGATCAAAGAGAGAAATGGTGTCCAGACTACAGAGGAGAAGAGCTTTGCACAGAAAGCTTCACATTCTGCGAAGTCTTACCAACTCCAAATCTGTAATATATATTCACAGACTCAAGTGCATTAATTATTTTGCTTCAAGCCATTTCATTTTCGCATGTTTGACCTCTTGTTGTTTTGTTAAATTAAGGTGCAAAAAAGCTCCATCATCGTGGATAGCCTGCTCTACATTTGCAAGTTAAAACTCAAGTTGGAAGCAATCAAAAGAGAGTATTCAAACCTCATGGCTATCAAGAAAGCATACTTAGACCTAGTGAAACACATTCAAGTGCCCAAGGTTTTTCTCATCATTCTTCTCTCTCTCTTTCCATGTTGCCATTTCCTCTTTCTTTTTTTTTTCTTTTTTTTTTTTAAACAATAGTTTGTGAATTTTTTTGTGTTTGGAATCAATTAGCAGGAGGTGAAAGTAGAGAAGATTGGAGAAAATTTTATAGTAAGGGTGAGGTGCAACAAGGGTGAGAACAGACTGGTTTCAATAGTAGAAGCATTTGAAGAAATAGGTCTTATTGTTCTACAAGCTAGTGTTTCATGCAACCATTATTTTGCAATGGAAGCAATTGCTGTTCCTCAAAATCCACAACAGGCTCTGGAAGCTAGAGATGTCGCTCAAGTTATTCTAAAGGCAACTGAAAAGCAAGCTGTGGAGTGGCAACCTTCAAAAGCTTAGATTTCGATCAATTCATTTTGTTAATTGATTAATTCATGACTCAAAAGTATCTAGTTTAATTTACTTTTGTTGAAAGATGTGTCATTATTAGTTTTCTCGTAACAATGTCCTTTAATTTCCTCTTTTTCATTTTTGAAGCCAAGAAAATGACTGAAAATGAAATGGTGTGTTGTGTAGGAATTTGATATATGTACATAATTTTACTATTGCGAGTATATCCAGCTATATAGCTTCTTTTCATTAACATAAAGCAATAAAGAACTGACAAATGTCACTCTCAAAACTGGGCATAAAATTCAGGTGAAAACGAAACATATCTTTCAATCGGAAATCCTGCGTTCAATTCTATTATTTTGCATTGGTTAACACATTAAGTAGCAGAAATAAATATTACTTATATAGGGAAAAGGAACTAAGCCTGCTCAGTGCTCTATTGTTTGTTCCCAACATCTTGTGAGCACACAGTAACTTAAATTAACAGTAATTAAGAATATGGTAATTAAGATTAGAATGAATGAATAATCTATGTAAACTTTTTCCCATTATTATTTAACTCTGGTATTCTGTTAAAGGACAAGATCAAAGAAAACAAAAGATAGTGGTAGTCATAGCCAGCCATGGCATGCACCTGTTTTGTGACATTAACTAGGCTGAATGTTTTTTTTCCTTTTTTTCATGCTTTGTGTACATTCAATTCCATAAAACCATGTTGATGTTATCCATTTTGTTTTGTGCACAAAATGTGAAGAAAAAAAAAATGAAGAAGATTTTTTAGTTATGGGTTGGATACAATATTTCAAACGTTTGGTAATGTTTCTGGTGAAAATTGGAAGAAGTCTTACCATATATATATATATATGCATATATAGCTCTACAAGTTTGACTAAATTCAAGCTAAAAGTTAATAGGTAAATAAATAAAATGCAATAACTCGTGCTCCTCATTAGCCAAAAAGCACTAAGATCCAAACGATGAAATAAAACCCATCCGTAATCGATTAGGCGATAATTGTGAACAAAATCTGATGACAGCTTACATTACACAAATGCTGCAGCATCTTGCAAGTGCCAATTACAAAGTACTAAATTACAATTTGAAGTAGGCTAATTAAATGACAAGTGGATTTGGATATAATAATCAAAAGGATCCTACGTCCTTAAATTACAAATGAAAGTCTACATTAGACGTCATAATCATCTTGACCGTCCATTATCAGTTTAACCGCAGATATTATCCATTAGATTCATTCTCGGATAAGGATATGATGGATATTATGGCCTTACGAGGACCCTACGTACCAACTACGGTCATATTAAACTTTTACCAAGCCCTAAGAATATTCTCATGATATACTCTCGTACATTGCATTACCTCTGCTAAATTCTTGCGGTGCGGCTAATTATAACAAATTAATAGACATATTATAACAATTTTGTAATTACAGTTGCACCAAACAGAATGGTCCTTCAAGTCATTGGAACAGCCGAACAGTCATTCAAAATAAAAAGGAAACTTAAAAAGAAAAAAAGAATGACGTACACTTTAAATGGGTAAATAACATAAAAATCACACAATTTATGGAAGAATAAATTTTATTTTTTAAAAGTAAATAGATAAATTTCAATTTGTAGAGGGTTGGGATAATCAATTTTTATGCCAAGAAGTCACAATTACCCTTTGACACTATGTTCAATGTTCAACATCATAATATTTATTTTCTACTTCATGCGCGATAAGAGTGCATCTCGTCCGTGAGGCGTTATTTCATCTTGAATTTAATGTAATAATATAAGTCCCAACTATGTATATCTGATTGTAAATATCAGTGTAATGTCATTATAAATATCTGTGTAATGCAGTAATCTGGTGTGTAACCAGTATTAAAAAAAAAAAAAACATCATGGATGAAATGTTTGTTAAAGTTTATCAAAAACTTAAATGGTAAAAGTAGATTATATGATGAAAATTGATGTCATTATATCTTATAAGATGCTTTCTCAAATACATATATTTTTTATTTTTCTTATTACTTTCATTGTTTTTGACTTTTATGTAAAAACTATACCTTACCATATAATTTAATTAGAATATCTTTGCTTCCACAAATTGACCAAATGAAAACATCATCTCCCAATAAGTGCCTTATCACTTTCTTCCTTCATTTCTCTAACAACTTCGTTCAGCTCGTCGTCTGCAGCTGAGATCCGAAATAATTTTTTTTTTTTTAAAAAAAAGGCACAAAAATGGGAATTTATAATTCGGCAATTGCAAATAATTAAGACTAAAAGCAGAAGCAAAAGAAATCAACTTTGTCAAAATCTTGGGGATATGCTTGGGAAATTAATTAAATCAGCAAATTAATGCAACAAACTGAAGCAAATTATATACATCCACCTCGACCTCGAGCCCGCCCCATGGATTGGTCATGGCATAATACACGGATCATGACAACATGTGAATTACATTCCATTGGGTGCTGGCTGGGATCGAATGCTTAAAAGTTAATCTCATATATCTTCAGAACAGATGATGTTCAAAGTTCAAACTGCTAATCAACATGTGCATTTAGAACACTTTGAGTAAGTTGGAAAAACGTTAACCAGCACGATCATGTTTCGTGTAGGAAAAGCATATGTAGTCTTAATTATATTTGAGGGATTTTCAAGACACTAATAATTTATAAATAATAATAATAAGGATAATATTCTGAAATTAAGGCGAAGTTGTGAGGAACTTTGTGATCATTGAAAATTTAGTATATATTCAAATAAAAATTATAATTGACTAATTGGAGAGAGAGAGAGAGAGAGAATGCATGAAAGATGCCGTAGGTGAGGGAAGTCAGAGATGGGGACAAATAATTAATCACAGGATTATATAACTATTTTCTATTATTTTATTAGTAAAAGTCATTCATGTCTCAAGTATAATCAATAGAAAAAAAAAAGGCCCAGTTGTAGAAAAAATAATGAATCTGTCATATTGCTTCACGCGTCAAGAAACTCTAGAGGACCATTAATTTTCGTATTATTTATGCAAGAAGAAAGAAATATCCAATTGGCCCTTTTCATTTCCCACTTTTGAGAGACAAAAAGATAGCCACCAATTACTGACCTAGTCAAACTTACTTGCCTGTGTATATATGTGTGTGTGAGTGTGACACACAACTGATCTAAACCACATGTCAATTTTTAATAAATGTCGATTCTAGTCGTAAATATTTTTATTTTTGAATTTTCGGTATATATCAAATCATCATTGATCATGTTAAGGGCAATAGGGCATCAAGATTTTAGATTCTTTCTTTTTCTTTTTCTTTTTAACTGATCTATCGATCGTTTTTGTATTTTAATGCAAGTTCAAACGTTTCTTTCGTGATCATATAAATGTTCAATGAATCCACACCATTAATTGATAGCAAATTAACTTGTTTCTTTGTCTCTTTTGTTTCTGCCACTTCTAGGTTTCTGAGATCTCAAAACGAGATGGATTCCAATTATTTCTCTTAAACATCATATATCTAATACGTGGTCCTATGATGGCATAATAATATAATCCACAACCAACAAACAAATGATGGGCGATGATATCATGGTGTGTGTATATATATATATATATTTTTTTATATAGATTTAATCAATAAGATATTATTGTGATTCTTATTTTAAGTCTTTATTTAACCTGCATATGTCACTCTATCTGCAGACAAAACATAGCGCATACCAATTCTTAATAACAATTTCAACATATAACCCTAATTTCAGAGAATAAAAGCTGTGAGGAGGATGCATAAGTTGATGAGCTCATCATCATAAGATTGTTTTATTTTCGCAAGTAATTAAATTAATGGATAGCTTCTGTTTCATTTGCTAGTGTAAGGGCCATATTAAAAATCAAACATTGTTTTCAATTCACGAAGAGAGAGTCATGACTTTTTATTTTAAGAGGTACTGTTAATAGATGATAAGGGCACTCCAAAATTAAATATTGGACTCCATTGTCATGTAGGTTCCAGCCTGTGGGTAAATATATAGAATGAATTCAGAATTGATTTTTGCCAGGGATTTTTTTTTTAATAAATTAAGGTATATATTTTAATTGGATTAAAAAATTCCTTGAATTAATAAATATTATTCCCTATTTGGATGACATATCGCAATGGAAATTAAAAAAAAAAAAAAAGATTGTAATATGGTAATGCCCAATTCAATCTTTTTAATTTCTAGCCTCTCATAGAATTCAAGCTAGAGTGTCCGACTAAATAAAATTAGTTAACAAACACTAAAACAAGCCTTTGGGAATATCGTTATCATAAGACATAAACATTACAAAACAATCAGATAATTAGAAAAAAAAATGATTTTTTTTTTTTTTGGGTTTTCTGAAAGATAAGAGCGTATATGTTATAATTTCTTTGATATCCAAATACAATTTTTCTTCTCTTTTTTCAATTTCTATCGAGAAATCTTACCTGTTATTTGCATTATAATAAAAATTAATTAATTTAATAATAATGTTTCAATTATTGTCTGAAAGAAAAAGTTAATTTATCTTGAAAAGATACTCGTTAAGACTCAATCATAGAAGATAGATAGAATATAAAAGGTAAGGAAATACAACTTTCAAACCAAATAACTAATAAATCCCTTAAAGGGAGGAAATGAAATGAAGCTTGCTAAAGGAAAACCAACACATATTTGAAGTGTATATATATTGAGCGAGGAGATGAGAGGGCGGCATGATCGAGCAATTGAGTAGTTGAGGAAGGTATCCAATATATATAAACAAAAAATTGTGAGGAGAAGTGGCAACTTGGAACTCAATCAGTGGGCTGTAAAAGAAATTAGAAATTAATCCAAGAAGAAAAAAAGAAAAGGGGGGGTTGCTTTCAAGTAGCTTAATTAATAATTTTATAGGGATTATATCACATTTGCTTGCACGTCCTCCATAAAATAATATCAAAATTAAACTATAATACCCTGAAACCAATCTGTCAACATGAGTACTCCCACATTTTTAAAGCACCCCCATTTTCCATTTCTTCTTCCGCTCATCATCATACATTAATCTCCGCCACGTTCCCCTTTCTCTCTCTATCACTCTTTTTAATTATACACACACACACACACATATATATATATATATATAATTGAGGATACATAGGACGTCGGCTGGCGGCGATCAACGTTGAAGATACATATATAGTAGAGGGGCTTCAGGCATGGACGGCAGGTTCAACAGCAACAGGAACCCATTTGCTGGTGAGCAAGAAGAAAATGATACGACGCCGGAGAACAGCTCCGAATCGCCACCTTCTTCTTCCACTTATAACGACATGATGAAGATGGCCTCTACTTCTTCCCCTAAGAAAAGGTTAGTTAACTCTCTATTATTGTTATAATTGGAAAAAAAATAAAAAAAGAAGTAAATGTCCCATAAAAAACCTACTCTAACCATGAAGATATGTAAGTAATTGTACCTTGTACGTAATAATAATGTGTATCAGTACGGTTGGTTAATGAGTACCCGATCGATTTTTCTAATTTTAGATGAATATTTATTATGAACACAGTTTTATTTAGTTTTGTATATATTTATAAATTAAAAAAAAATGAAATTAATTAAGTGGGGGGTATTGATGATGAGCAGGCGAGCTATGCAGAAGAGAGTAATATCAGTGCCAATCAAGGAGGTGGAGGGATCACGACTGAAAGGGGAGAGCGCCCCACCCTCCGATTCCTGGGCTTGGCGAAAATACGGCCAGAAACCCATCAAAGGCTCTCCTTATCCTAGGTCTGTACTCACCACCGATCACCATCTCTGTCACCAGCGTTCACTTAATTTCTCACTATATATATTCCCAGCGTTAGCGTACAAGTACACCAAATTAATTACACTCAAAACTGAACAACAATATAAATAAATAATTGGATTTTACAAAATTTGCAGAGGATATTATAGATGCAGCAGCTCGAAAGGCTGCCCGGCAAGAAAACAAGTAGAGCGAAGCAGCGTGGACCCCAGCATGCTACTCATCACCTATTCTTGTGAACACAACCACCCTTGGCCTCTTCCTTCTACTTCTAGAAACCACCACCACCACAATTCTAAAGCCGCCAAGCCCGACCCGGAGCCCGAACCCGAGCCAGAGCCCGAACCCGAACCGGAACACGAAGAGAAGTTTACGGATCTTGCTGATCATGATAACGCCCTGATGACGACGAGTGCGGATGAATTCACGTGGTTCGGGGAAATGGAAACGACAACCTCCACCGTCCTGGAGAGCCCCATTTTTGCCGATAGGAGCCAATCCGATTGTGACAGCCTGTCCATGTTTTTCCCAATGAGGGAAGAGGACGAGTCCTTGTTCGCCGATCTCGGCGAATTGCCGGAGTGTTCCGTGGTTTTTCGCCGCCACAGAAATCTGGGACCAGAGGTACAGATCTGTTGACACGTGTCCATCCTTAATTTAATACTCTTCTACGGTGTGCGTATCGTGCGCTATGAGATAGATTGTAACAGGACAACAAAAACGAAAAAATCAAAAGCATTTTTTTTAAATCGCTTTTTCGAGTTTTTTATTTTATTATTTTCCTTTGGCTTTGATTTCAGTGTAGTCATTGAATAAAAATAAATTCGCAATTCTGTCGTGATCTCGCTGTAGTTAGCATCGTAGCCGTCCGCCTCGTGTCCCCATTTGCCAACTTGTTAATTGTCTGCTTTAATTTGGCCTTTGAATATTTGATTAAGCAACAAACCACTTGCCGTCGCGGACAAGCTTTCACTATTTTTTTCGTTTTTAATCAAAATTGGCTGGCTGCATGAAAAATTATTAATTAACGACATTTTTATTTATATTCTTTTTATGTGAACAAAATATGAAATAGTACATTAAAAAATCTAATAAAATGGAAATTGTATCATTGTACCGTGTAAAATGAGTCAGAGTAATGCTACTCTTAAAAAATATTTTGAATTAAAATTTGTCATCTTTCCATTTGAAAATGCCTTTTTTTTTTTTCAATTTTTAATTACATTTACATCATTATAGATATGAAATAATATTATTTGAGATGGTGATCCTCTTCTGCCTAGCAATTTCTCACCTCGTGTAATTGAAGATAGAAGGTTCTATGCTAGTGATAGTTTGATTGGATGTGAAACAAATGAATTGCCGGCCAATCCCAATCCCATAAAAGTCAAATGGATCGCAAAAGTTTTGACTTTTAGGTGTCAATATAGCTGGAAATTATTCCACTGGATTGCACCCCTCGACAAGTTAGGCGGCATTACTATTCAAAATCAGCCGGCACATTTAATATGTGACGTATTGAATAATGAGAGTGTGAGCGCATGATATGCGTATATTTTTTTGATAGTATATAATTATATTTGTTCATCTTTATCTTTTCCTTGTATCTTGGCTTAACCAGCTAGGAAAATTAGCATTAAAATACAGAGAGTGGTTAGCGAGGAAATATATTAATGATTAAGCTTTTCAATTATTTGTCAGCACAATATATTATTAATCACAAGAAAAGAAAAAGTCCAATTGTCTCCTTTCTTATCCATTATTGCATAGGATAGAAGGAATACATAAATTAAGTATAATGCCAGCTAAATCATCTTTGCCTACCGTTAATGAAAGCAACTGCGGTGGCTTTGCGCTAACCTCTTCGTTAGCGAAATAATTAAGAAGTGCAACAGAGATCGGCGAAAGATTTCATTTTCATTAAAATGTTCATGAAATTGGGTGAGAAGTTTTTGGGTGCTTTCACTTTATGATCTCTTCTTAATCTTTTTTTAAAAATAAAGAAATACAGTTTGTTTACCAACCTGGCCCATCATTTAATCACAGGCCGTGCACAGCTTCAACCTTGCAAAAAAGAAACAAAGCCCGCAACACTTAATCACGTTCTTAATGAAAAATAGAATGCACATTACTGAAATAGGATTCTGGATGCGAACAAAGAATCTCTCCATAAACAATTTCTCAGTGCAAATTTGATCCCACTCAATACCTAAGTGTGTAATTCATTACTCCTACATAAAATCCTAGTCAGCCAGCCAAAAACAAGAGTCACCGGGAAAAATTTTGAATCTGAAAGAGAAATTAATCACCGCCTATCTCCTACTGTAGGCCACTTTTCAGAAAATTTTACACAATAACGGAGAAGAGAAAACAGACACAGCCTAACATAGCGGCTTCGTCTGTTAAAAATATATCAAACCACTAAGTTGAGCAGCAGCCACCTTTCTTCACGGCAGAAACATCTTTACTGACATCAATTTTCTCTCCTTTAGAAGGTACAGCAGAATTTCCTCCATCCTCACCTGTCTCCATAGCCTTCTTGCTCACAATACGGTAGATTTGAGTCAGCACATCAGCAAATGCACTGTCCACATTAGTAGCCTCCAGAGCAGAAGTTTCCATGAAGAAGAGAGATTCCTTCTCAGCAAAAGATTTCCCGTCCTCCGTTGAGACAGCCACGAGGTGACGGAGATCCGATTTGTTACCAATGAGCATAACCACAATGTTGGGATCTGTGTGATCCCTCAACTCCCTTAACCACCTTTCCACATTTTCAAATGTGGAATGCCGAGTGACGTCATACACTAGAAGTGCCCCGACAGCTCCTCGGTAGTATGCACTGGTTATGGCACGGTACCTATGAAATCAAAGAGATTAGCTCATGACAAAGACAACAGACACAATCAACCTCTGATTTCAAGGCAATGTAAACTTGAACGCAATAGGAGAACTTTTATGAAAATTAGTCACAAAAGGTGAAGTTCATGGATAGAAGGACATTGCTATTTACTTAACCAGAGATGTAGTTTACAGAAAAACTAATTTACGGGATTTGATAATGCTATCTGTAGTTCTGATAGGCACAATGGAATTTGCAATTCTGCAAACTCTGTAATCCTCATGCATGGGATTCTCATTTATGAACAACTAATGAGAATCCCATCAAAATTCTACATCACACTAAGTGCAACGAAAGGGCTTATGTTACACAAGGAAGCAGTTACAGGATCTGATAATGCCATCTTTAGTTTATGAATAGTTTTTAGTTTTAGGGTTCTATTTGGTGTAAGGTAAAACTTGAAGGTTTTTCATCTGATAATGCCTTGCTGGAAACTCTGGCAAGGCATAAAAGAGGATAGTCGTTATGTTGGTATTTTTTGAGGAATTTGGCACCCAAGTGGCTTGTGGAGAGTGTTTAGATTGTGAAAACAGCTGAAATTTAGATTGTTGGATACATGTCTAAGGGTAAAATGGACATGGCAAAAAACATGATCAGTAGCACAGATATGAAAGCATGATCTGACTTTAAATCAAGCAATAACGCATACAAAGGACTAATCCTGTATACTGGGGCAATTATAATATATTACGCATATATTTGATTCGCAATTGAATACACGACAATAATCTTCACTGTGTTAGGTATGAAAACTACCATCAGAAATCACACAATAATCCATACCAGATTAAGCATGTATCTGACTCACAATTGAAAATCGTCACTAGAAACACTACATGAATTTTCCCATGCTGTTGCATGTGTAGCAAGGAAATTAGTAAATATATACAGTAACATTAGTGACCAATGTTGGACATCATGATTCAAATTGTGGATAAACTTCTTGGAGACACTGCATATCACTTCACAATTTGCAATTTACTAGCATTGTTCTTGTCCTCCTAATCATTTAGATATTCAGCAAAACGAAGCAATGACCACGGACAAATTGTATAGCCAAAAAGAAAGTTGCTGAATAATTTTTCATTAATCCTCTATGACTGGACAAAAAATGCTGACACCAACAAGAACTTTTAAGAATCTAGTGGCAGTAAGCAACGCGCTTCCACATGACAAGCTGACCAATGACTTGGGCTGCATTCCTTGTGCAAGTGACATAAAGCAATGATGTTATCATTAACCATGAAACTGCACCTCTTTTGAGAGTCCAAAAGCCCAAATTCTAATGAAGTCTTTTTTCATTCCCCCAAGTTCTGGGGTGGAGGGAAACCTCAAAATTAAGCTAATGCAGCCAATTTAGCTTTCCATTTCGTAAACAATTAAAAAATAGTATGAACTTGAAACGAAGCATTGACATTTGGTAATAATACATTCAATATTCCAAGTGACAAAATGTATAATGCATGTAAGCATACTTGTTTGAACTAGAACAAAGCTATACATAAACAAGAATGCAACTTCAACTGAAAGTCACGAGTTAAGTTCCCAAACATTATCAACAAAAATCAGCCTCCTAATGAAGGATGGAAAAGGTATCACAAATGCAATCCTGCTTTTGCATAGATTTGGTCACATCTATCTAATACAAAGCAAGATTACAATTCCCAAACACAAAGCTTGAATCTCACTTCATATTCAACTAATCAGCAAGGTAAAAAAACAAACCAAAGCATAGATCCACATAAATATCACTCAATACAAACCTCTCGAATCAGCAAAAAAAACAAAAACGTCTCCATAAACACAAGCATAACATCTAAGATTAGATTTATTTACAATTCTCACATATGTCAAACACAACATAACCTCAAATTTTCTTATCCATTCCTTACGACAATCTTCTAGAGAACACCCGGAGGCAAAGAATCACGGAAACCAAAACATCACAATCCAAAAGATCTTAACTAAATATACATCCCTCACTTTTCTCAGCATCCAAACTGCCCAAGAAAGCTAAAGAAAACATACAGCACCCAGATCACAAAACATAAATATAAGATAAAACATCCGAACATCCAGATCACAAAAAAGCAGAATTACAGTTTTGGGGGGGGGGGGGGGAAGAGAGAGAAAAAGAAAATCAACAAGTAAAGAACAAACCTTTCTTGGCCGGCGGTGTCCCAAATCTGAGCTTTGATGACTTTGCCATCGACATTCAAGCTACGAGTAGCGAACTCAACACCTATTGTGGACTTAGACTCGAGACTAAACTCGTTCCTAGTGAACCTCGAAAGCAAATTGGACTTGCCGACACCGGAGTCACCGATCAAAACCACCTTAAAAAGATAATCATAGTCATCTTCAGCTCTGTATCCAGCCATAGCTATTGCAACTTTATATCTTCACTCTCTTGGAATCTTCTTCTTGGTTTGAGTCTTTGAGAGAGTTTTAATAGATCTGCGTGACTGCCTTTAGAAAAAGTTAAAAAGTGAAAACTTGTGCTGTGTGTGAATGAATGATAAAAAAACTTTTTATTACGAAATGTTGTGAGACTACACCACCACCACCACCACCACTAACCGCATGTCTGCTTCGCTGGACTCCAAAGTGAAAATTAGGAGAAAGTGGAGGATGTCTTTTTGGGTTTTGGGAACTTTGAAATGACTCTTGTGGGCATTTGATCTCACTTTCTCTCTTGCTCTCATTTCTTTGGTTCAAGGGCATAGCTGTCTTTGAACATTCTAAGATTATGATTTGTGTCAATTTTCGGTGGACTCTTGGAGGCTGTGAATTGTGATGATAATAAACATGGATTTTGGACACGACACTGCCTATAAGAGAGGCCAAGAGCTCGGAGGAAATTTAGAGTGAATATGAAGATTGAAGGCCTTTGTTTTTTGTTTTTTTAATCATCAAATATAGAAGAAGGAATCTTGATAAAATTATCTTTTGGCCTCTATTACAAAATCTATCCCCTCCAATAGTCTTCTTCTTGCTGAAATTTGGATACCAAATATGCACTTACCTTAACTGCTAGTGAAAAATTTTCTCCATTTCTTGGGGACAACGTTTAAAATGTAGTCGTTTACCACAACTGACGAATGTTTCTAAGTGCTTACTTTTTGTGCTTATCTCTCTCTTGAATGTTTTTACGAACTATGAAGATGTGTAAAAATACTTGATTGAATTTTTGACGGGTAGATTCTAAAAGCAATCGTTTCCATTTTCTACTAAAAATAGTAATGTGTTCGATTGCTTCTGTCCGGCTGCGGAGAGCTTCTGGGCTTCTCTGAGGCCTACTTTTCAGCATTCGACACAAAGCAAGAACGTATAGGCCTGTTCGACAGGCCCAATTTTAGCCTACCCTCCCTCAAATCTGTCATTCAAGTCCCAGCCATACAGTAGTGCGGTAAACTATCGTTTAGATCCCTATATATATTGGTAAATATTGTTGGAGTCTATTACTGATCGTAAATCTCACTAAAGTCCAGCAGTATGGTAAATTCTTAAGGGTGCGTGCGTTTGGCACACTGTATTGTATTATTTTAATATTGGTGTATTGTATTATGATGTATTGTATTAGCACTGTATTATAATAATGTTGTACAATATTTGACGCTACACTGTACTGTATTAATTTTTAATTATATTATATTTAGTATCGCACTATAATGTATTAATTTTTTTGTGATTAATGTAAATTATATATTTAGAAAATAATATTTATTAGTACTTAAAAAATAGTAAATATAAAATTCTTAAATTTTAGAAATTTAACATTTTTATTAAAAAAATATAAAATGTCATAATTCTTCCGAAGCTTATAGTCTTAAATTTTTGGAAGTGTATTTTTCAATATTTTCTAAATATATAACTTGTGAAATAAAGATCGAAGTAAATAATTTAATCAAATAATCTCTAAATAACTTAACAACATAAATAAATAGTTAAAATCTTTAAGATTAGTTCAAAAATTATCTTAGGATGATAGAATTATCTTAAAGTTTATACATATTACAAGATAATTATAAAATAATAAAGTGATACAATTATTATGACATATTCACTAAGAAAATAAATTGAGCTAAATAATCCAGTAATTATTTATATTATTAATTTTCAAATTTATTCATATTTAAATATTTATTATTAGTTATATTAAATTATTTAAAAATAACTCATTTAACTATTCTAACATAATTAATAATGTAATTTTATATTATGTTATTTAAGTATTTATTACTAGTTGTATTAACTTATTAAAGATTAATTAATATATAAAATAATACACTATTTAGTTATATATTTAAAATAATAAAAATAAAAATATAATATAATATTATTAAATAATAAATTTCTATTAAAATTATAATATAAAAATAAAAAATATAATATAATATTAAATTAAAAATTAATTTAATTTATTATTATTATTACAAAGTAAAAAAAAAAAACCCTAAGCTAATGCGGCAAGTAAAACTCGACTAAATGTCGGATTTTAGTCGGGTTTAGGTAATGTTGAGATTTGCTGCATTAGGGGGTGCATTATAGTAGTTTGGTGCCGCCACGTTACTAATGCAATGCAATGAGCCGTACCAAACAGCCCCTAAAGTCACTATCATTGGGCGCGGCTGTAATTCATAGTTTCAACTAGTGGTCATATCATCTATACAGCTTTTTCTTTCTTTTGTAAGCTGTAACAATAATGATTTATCATGGAAGGGTTGGTGACGTGATGATTCATATGGGTCATATGGCATATTTAAGGGGAGTAACGACAAACATCCCAAGTTTTTTATTTTAAATTTCATCCCAAATAATTTATTGTTCTTTGATTGATTGATAATTTTTTATAAGATTTAAATAAATTAATTATATTATTCTCACTAATTAATTGATAAATGACATATAATTTAGAATAGATTATTGAGATAAAAATTTTGGGATATGTAGCACTGCTCATTTAGGGATGGCTTTAAGTTTAGATAAAAAAGACAATTATCTAAGATCCTATATTTTAGAAACTCTTATTTTTTGAATATTTTCTAAATAATTATCTAATTCATAAATATCTTTTTAAAATTATAATATTATCTAACCATTAATGTCTTTAAAAAATAATTATTTAATGTTAGAATATTTGACTTTTAATATTCCTTTTGATTTTTATTAAAAACATTATAATCTAAAAAACTATAAATGAAAAAAAATTCTCGCTTTCTTTTCCACAAAGAAAATTATTACATTCATTGATTCACTAAAAAAAATTAGTTTCTTAAAATATAAAATTCATATCTATTATCCTATCATCAATTTATCATCTTCATTTTTTATGTACGACCATTATAAATATTGTCTTCCCAAGTTACATTCAACTAGACAAATTTCACTTACTACCCTATATGATCTCGCTGCTCTGTTATTTATTTTTAGCATTGTTTTATCTAATTGTAAATTACAAATAAGTGTAACTTACAAAAACTCAATAAATAAACACATCATATGACCAATCAAGTGCATTAATTTAATCAAGTGTAATAAAAAAAAAGTGCATTAATTTATTCGCTTTTATTTTTTTTGAAATAATTAATTTATTTACTTTTACTTGCTCTGAAAATGATGTCGTCTTTACAGAGGGCACATGAAATGATAACTTATAAATGAACCATCTCGCCGCTGCTTTTCGCCCTAATCACCAACCACTATTCTTTGGTCATCTGATTATTTCTCGACGGGTAATGAAGTCGGTAAATTAAATCAGTATCCAATGACATGCATGATTACATGATGAAATCATTTACTCAAAAAGTTTACCAAAATTATGGAATCAAATAGCTCAAACGTATACTATTTTACGGAAGTTACAATAACTAACAAATATATATGACCACCATGTGCTGCATGTGGTAATAATAATTAAAAGATCCAAATGATTTGCGGCACCTTCAAAAAACTTGTTGCTGGGTTGAAAAACACAGTAGTAACTAAATCATGACTGGCGATTGTACAGGGGAAAGAAAATTACAAATGACAACCCATGCTCTTGGATCTTGTATTTTCAATCTTTCAATGGAACAGTTACCAGCTTCCCATGCAGTTCTCAAAAAATTTGCTTCGAATTGTTCATCAACTGGAATGGATAAATTGAGAGGAGCAGTGCACATGTTCTGAGAATGATTATGCAGAGAATTTCGAGCCTCAAATTGTTGAACATATAGATTAACCATAACTTATAACCCATCTCCTCTTTAACCCAAAAAAAAAAAAAAAAAAGAAGAAGAACCATATTAAACATTGCAATTTACAAAGAAACTGGAAATTATAATGAAAATATATATATGTGTTCCAATATATCAATCAATTTCGTATGAAAATTAACATGGATATATCATATATATAACTATTTACATCACCCAGCAGCAACAGCCAAAAGAAATGAAGACCATTCCTCCGCCTCCACACCCCCCACACCAACAGAGACCCAGAGAGAGAGTGTAACTTAGAAAAAAATAATAGTAATAACAACCATACATATATTCGTAGGTAGTGATTAAGATAAAAGTGGTAGCCTTCAGCTTTCCTTGATCGATTTAAAAGCAAAAAAATGCCTGCCAAATAAATAACAAATTAATTAATAATTAAAATAATGCTTCATTAATGAAAACAAGAAGAGTTTAAAGAAGAAAATCAATTGAATGTTTAATTTAGTGAAAGAAAGAAACAAACCTTCTTGGGCGTCCTTGTACTAACATTTCGGAGCTTTTCAAGCATTTGTTCTTGAGTGAAAATTCTACCGGGTGAGCTCATAAAAACGCTTCTTCTAAGGGGAGGTGACCATAATCCACTTTGCTCATAATCAAAGTCATATTCAGATGCATCAAAGAACTTTTGAAGCAACCGGTCCGATACGGACTTTGAAACCAGTTGGATTTTTTTAGGAGAAAAATTAGGTGAACAAGAAGATGATGCTTCAGAGTTTGACATTGACACTCGCCCACAAAATTAGAGGAAATTATTTGAACTCAACAGACAGAGTGACAGACATCCAGCAAGATAAGTGATAGATGCATATATCAATATTATAAATGTGATGTTGAGGAGATAAATTGAAGCTAGTGTTTCATATATAATTTCCAGGGAGAAAATGCGAGGTGGGAACAGTGACAAGGACGTGTATGGCTGTATGCAGTCATTCATGGAGAATAGAGATGGTCGTGGGTACCATTACTATTTGAGGTTTCACTTTAATTAATGTTTTGAATTTCAGGGCCTAAATTTTTTAAGAAACCTCTTAACCTTTTTTGGCTAAACAATAAGTTGATGTATGGAAAGTCATATTTTACTTTACCTACACATGAGATTTATTTTGTTACTTAGGTATAGAGCACATATTCCTATGTGGACCATCATTATTTGTTATAGGGTTTTAATTAGGGTTGGCAGTAAACTACGGATCTGCAAAGATCCAGAAGATTCGGATTCAAATTTTAAAAATTAAGATCCAGATCCGGACCCGGAGTGTATCCGGAAAATTGGATATCCGGATCCATATTATTTTATAATTAAATTATTTATTTAAATATATAAGCCTAATTAACTTTATAATCTTCATTAATAATTAGAGAATATTGTAATAAATCAGTTTACCTTAGATTTTTTTTTTTAATATTTGATTTATATTGTGAAATTATTGTTTGTGAATTTATGGTGTTGTTGTATGTTATTTATGTTGAATTGATGTTAAATTGGTGATTGTTAAATTATTATTTTATTTTATTTAATATTATTATGTATATTGTTAAATTTAAACTTAAAATTAAATTTATTATTACGTGGATCTGGATATACGAAATATTCGCTCACAATCCGTGCGGATATTACCCGCATCCGAATCCACATATTTTTTTCGGATCCAAATACCAAAAGTTTAATCCAGATCCGGATCCAGATGCACCTACATCCGAATTCGTATCCGAATTTTGCCATCCCTAGTTTTAATCAATAATCAATTCTTTTCGGGGGTTATATGATCCATGCAACCAACAATATTGTGGGGTTCATCAAAAAATGTATACATACATACATACAAATTATATCAACTGTTAATTCTCAGACAGGCACGTTTATTTGGATAGTTTGTTTAATTTAAGTTAAGATGCGCATTGAAGATCCGCTGATCAATGCCTCAATAATATGACTACAATTGTTGCGTTGACTCACATGGGGCATGCATGTATGTATATATATAAACACAAACACACACACACCATTCAATTAGCAATTTTCTGCTAGTTTAGTAAGACATATTCAAGCAAATAGAAAATGTACTGCTCATATCACATTCAACAAGCTACCACCATCTTCAATAGCCAGCGTGACAACCTGTATAACTCAATTCAATTGAAGCATGAAAAATACGAGTTCATATTGAAAATCAAAATGCTTGATTAAGGTTTAATTTCTTCAGAATCTTGGGCATGCGAAATTTTGGGCTGCATAATTTAAACAGTTACCTCACTTCGAGAAGCCTTTTATTATTGGGAATTTATTTACGACGTCATGAAACAGTGGAAAAGGAAATTTACTTAATAAAATCCTTCGAAATTTTTTATTTAGATGAATGAGAGGACTTGAAAACATTGGGTAAGAAGATGGGTGAGAGGAGAGAAAAAAAATGCGCATTAATGATAAAAAGTAAAAGATTAATATCATTTAATCCATTAGATCCTCACTATTGATATATTTTAAATCTAAAGGCTCAAAATTAATGTAAAATTAAGTGTAATTTTCAAAGGGCTCTTGATCCAACTCATATATATATAGTTCATTTCTACTGTTGATGCCTTTATTTTTTTATGCAGGTACACTTTTAAGCTGTGGATTTAATAGAGTCAGTTTTTAATGTTATTAAACCGTACAACTCTATAATATATTAAAAATTAACCCTATTAAACTAAATAACTTAACAACATATCCACATTAAAAAAAATTATCCACACCTAAAAAAGATTATATATTTATAGTGATGGCCGGCATCGGTAGACAGAGAGAGAAAGGATTTGAGTATGTTATCTTTATTAGACGATGATACACCAAGAGATTTTCATATTTTTAACCTTTTTTTTTCAAAGGATGGGTTTAAAATTTTCACCTTTTCTCCTCAATAGTTGGACCACTAGCCTTTATCAAGGTGTAGGGTCTTTGATACATCCGTCCAAATGCCATGTTATATTTTGTTTGTAGAAGTGCTTACAGAATTGTTGGGTTTAGTAAATTGAATGCTTTCATGAAATAGCAAGTCTAGTTGTTTAAGTTAATTGGATGAACGAAAAGAAATTCGTTTTATAGGTTTCATAGTAATTGGACCTTGGAACATTTCTACTATCTCTTGGGTATTGCATGGTGCACCTATGTTTATGAAATGAAGAAAATATTGTGAAACGGAAAATCATATCTAGTTATCTATGCTTTGTGGGGGATACCATTCCATAATTTTCAAAAATAAAAATAAAAATCACAAACTTACTCACACCATCACAATGTCATGTGGGTCCGACGAGAGACGAAAGTTGCTTGGGATAGCGAAGACGAATGACCAGCAAGCAGGCAGGGAGCAATTCACATCGATCAGATTGCAGAATCCAAGAATTTGTGTAACATCGACCTGTCAGCACCGCATCGGCATCACAGAACTCCCCTCGCCTAGTACCAAGGCCTTTAAGACCACCAGCTCCAGCTGGGACCCTGACACTGCTTCATGTGCCACCACAGCCCACAGGCCTACTACTAGGCTACCATCTTTTCTTATTTTATTAAATTAGTTTTCCCAAAATTGCTATCTATTCTATTTAAATATCTAATAAAAATTTCACGGAGCAGTCAGCAGTGCACAGAAGATTATTAATGCTATTGCTGCCCTTTCTTTTCACTTTTGACACTCGTTGGGTCTTGAATATGTAGTTCTTCTCAAACGAAGATGATGGCAACTGGCAACTGGCAATTGGGAATTGGGGAATCACGTAAGCATGGGCTCAGACTCTTGACTCCCCGAGCAGCTTACTGTTGCGGACTCGCGGATTGGGATTGGCTTGGCCAAGTGTGGACTTTTATGACCGCCAAGACAGCTGTGATGTGCTTGCTTTGTGTATCTAATTGAGAGATTCTCCATCTTCCACCTCTTTCTACGTCTCTTGCTTTCTCTTCTTTACCCCTGCCAGCCTTGAGGAGAATGGACACAAAGCAATAAGTAATCGTTTTCTTTATTGACACAGGTGTACATGTAAATGAAATTAGCTTTTGGAGTATGGCTGAATAATTCAACCGTGCCAAACAGGGGAATTCTCTTGCAGTGATGATAAGATTACAGGTGAATTAACGTCTAATATTAAGATCAATACTCACGTGGCAAACTGCATCCATGGAGATAATCCATCACTTTCTGACACAACCAAAAAGCAAGACACGTGTGCTTTAAAATTCATATTTTACTCTCTGTTGGTACTACTTGTATGCTTTCATATACATTTACACGAAATGTACAGACCACGACCCAAACCCAATCACCATCTCAGACATGAGCAGTGATTTCAACTATATTAGTATTGTACAACATTCTCGTAGACTAACGTCCCATTTCTCTTCCTAACCTCTTACTTTTCTTGAGCCTCTGACCTTGTTCCGTTTTTGGGGAAATCCCTGCAACTGGAAACCAGTAAATTGTATCAATCTTAGCGGTGTTCTAGTTAACAAATACAATAGTAAAATAAAGCTGAGAGGAAATCTCAGGCTTCTAAACCCGTTGCCATTGATGCCACATTTAGGAATGATTAGCTAGACATCCATAACAAGCATATAATGAATCCACAAATAATTTTGAATATGCAAATATGCTGCCGTTCATCCTCCAAAAAGATTAATGGCCATATAACTGCACTTACAAGGTGTAGTGTGAATGTGGAACTTCCGCACACAAGGCATCACACCGGAACAGGATTTTGTTCCAGACTCTCCTTCCCCGTAATGCCATCCTTCAACCTTTTGAAATATATGTTGTAGTCCTTCTCTTGGGGTGGGTTGTCCGGGTCAACTGTAAACGATTCACTAAATGGAATAGTACTCTTAACCTGAAACAGGAGGAACGTAAAAAGAATCATGTCACTAAGTCATGTTCCTACATTCTTATAAATAATAGTTATTCGTTTAATAGATATATGACCTCAAATGTTTTGTCAAGTGCAAATGGACTTTCCAAGGCAGCAACACATATCCGAGCAACCTCTTCCCTTGATATTTTCCCCTGTATAAAACAGTTTGGTTAAAGTCTTAAAAGAGCAATTTTATATCTCCAAGCCAGGAACTCAATATCAAAGCCAATGTTAGTTCTTCTCTTGGAATTTTGGGATGTTCATCATCTAAACTTGATTGCACTATTGTCCAATAAAACTTAATACCGTTATGTTGTCTCCTTGATCAAATATGAGATCTGCTCCAGCAGGCTCCTCAGTTAATGCACAAGGCCTCACAATGGTATATGGAATACCACTCTCCCGAATTAAATCTTCTCCCTGTTCAAAAGCGGATATGATAAGCCAGTTTAAAAGGACAGAATGTATACTTCATATTCAGATATTGCTTAATGAAGAAAGTTAGAAAGAGATATTTGCAGCTTGTCACAAGAAGTCAAGAAAGAGCAACATAAAGCCAATTTTATATGTTGAAAGTTCAAAACTCAATTTAGGTCCAAAAACCTCAGTGCATTTGTTAAGGACAGATATAATCATCAAACTGCATGTATTGAGTAGAATTTAACCTTCAACTTAAATGTGAGAATAAAACCTAATTCCTTGTTCAACCGCACAGCAGGAGGCTGTTTACTTAGGTCCAGTCCAGGCCTTTCAGGTCGAGTAACTCCTGCAGAGCTCACATGAACAAACCTACAAGTGAAGCCCCCTCAAATAAATAAATAAAATAAAATAATTTAACATGGGATGTATATGCCTAATATATTAGCCATATTCAACCTCATAAAAGATAGGCCATGTAAAATGAACATCAATACCTGGGAGCGACAGGATCCTTTGTATAAGAACGTATGCTTGACACAGGAAGCTGAAATGCTCCTTCCACAAAAGTGGGGTTTAGTTTCCCATCGTATTCAAACTTGCTGAACATGAGCTGTAATAATTTTACAACACGTAAGGAACTTGCATAGTTGGATACAGAGAAAAATAGTAAATGCACAAACATGCCTGCAGTGATACAATATGGCTTGGATCAAACGGCGGAGCATCCAACACTGTTCGTGCTCGAAATATAGGCCTCAAAGAAGAGAATGGCAACCGTATCTGAAAAAGATAGATAACAGATTTAAGGACTAAATAATCCACCACAGCTATGAAAACAGTTGAGAGAGTACTTACTGATTGCCATTGGCCTCCCACGGTGTCAAAGCTGGCTGTATAACCCACAGTATCCCAATCACTACTAGTACGGACAATAAGTTTATACCGTCGACCATCGCCTTTTAGGCGTAGCTCCAAACCATCATATGCAGAAAGATCGTCTGGCTCAGCAAAATTCTGAAACAATTCCCCCCCCCCCCACCCCCAACATGGGAATGTAAAATCACAAAGTTTATAACAAAAACCCAAGAGAGCAAGAACACCCGATAAGGAACCATTAAAACTGATTTCTCTATGCTGTTGCAAAAAGAGAGACAATTATCAGTTTGTTTTTTATGTTTTGTTTCTCAGTAATTGAAGATAATTTTTTATTCCCTGTAATAAAGAACCGAGGGGCCATTACTGGGTTTGTTCGACAAAAAGGAAAAAGAAACAACATCAACCACATTATTTATCTGGTTTAAGTTTAGTTAAACAAAATCAATTAAATTCCACAGCTATTCCACAATAGAAACAGTTGGTGAGGAACTTGAAGTTTTAATCAAATAGCAACACCAGCCAAAAAAGGAAAGAGTGGCACAAGGCAAGGAAGGTAAGGCATTTATAATACAGGGACATGGGTAACTCAAAATAAAAATTTCAACATACCCTTGTTCTGATACTAGCAAAGCCACCGTTGTTAGCAGTGGAAACAACACCTGAAGGAGCAAGCAAGAAGGCGAAAACAAAAACAGTTAAATGTCTCCACTAATATTATCTCAAAGATGGTAACAAAGCAACACTAATGGACAATCGGAAATGACAAAAACAAACCTTTAAAAAGCCCTGTTGGTGCACCATTTTCACCACCAGTTCGGTCAATGAGAAATGTACTTTCACTAACACCCCCCATAACCACATCATCCAAAGCTCCCCAAGGAAGTTCTTTAAGACTGTTTTCTGTTAAATCCATCAAAGAAAACTTGAAACTCAATTCACATACATTGAACAAAAAGAGAATTAGCCTTCATTGAGAAGGCAAGTTTGAGAATATTTGATTGTTTGGTATCTGAGCATTCAGATCTACATGACATGACAGCATACACCAATAGGTTACTAAGCTCAACAATCCAAATCAATGGGCACATTAATAACCCAATACCACTCAGTGCCAAGAATTTTTAGCTTCTTGGATAAGTCTTCTTCTGAAGATGATTTTCAATTGAACCACAGATAGCTAGTAAAAACCATAGGTGCTGTTAGAATGTAATAGAAAGTGAACATGATACTCATGAATCCTTGTTAGAAGTCCTATTTCCTTGTTTAGTGACATCCATAGCAACATATGACATTTCTTCCCGTTTTCTGTTCCTGACTATACTTCATATACTCTTGCTCTACCAAGACCACCCGATCCATCTCTTTCTATGTTATCTCAAAGATGACATTCCTATATTTTTTTCTACCTTATTCTTCAATCAATGGAACCTGCTCCGTATAACCCCCCTTTTGCAGGATTATTTCTGCTGTGTGTGTGTGTGTGTAACATCTAAGCCATTAGATTGAATGGATCCAATAAGATGAAAAGTTAAGTCATGATTTCTAGTCAAAATTCAAGTTAAGGGAACCCAACAGGATATACACACACGGCCTAGTAATGAAACAGATTAAAAGAATTTAATTAGCAATTAGAATCACTTAAAACTCTACCTTCGAAACCAAACAATAATTTCCCATTTTGAAGTCCAACACTCCCCTTTACCGCATTAATCAAATTTCTCATCCCCAAATACTCCACCATTTCAGGCGAATCACCTTTGATCTGTTTATATCAATAAAGCGATGGTCACAGCCACATCTTTGTAGCTCATAAGACAAATAGTAAGGGGGGAAAAAAAAACAAAAGAATTCAAAATAAGTCCCTTCAAAGAACAAATCTGGCAAATAGACACAGGAAAGAAGTTTGTTCACACCTCGGGTTCAAAAAATTTGATTCCCTGCAAAACATAATGTTTAAATGTCAAGGACCTAAATAAAATGAAACCAAAAGGAATATTTGGCTAGTGACCTTTAAGTCAATGAGAATAAAATAACAGAAAGATCAGATATATCATGGTCGAAGTGCTTGTGCCCGTACTTGGCTGTATTTTTCCCTATCAGGGGTGTCTCCTTCCTTTGGACCAACAATCACTGAAACAGCATTAATAACTTTTCTCACTCCTTTAAAGTACTCCAGGATCAGAGTGTTCTCCTTGGTAATATCTCCAACAATCTGACATTCCACAGAAAGAGGCACAGTTAGAAGCATGGAAATTGGCAAACAAAAATACCATCAGGATCAAATACGGCAGGCCCATTATATGCCAATACGAACTAGAAACTTTCCATATCATGAGTCACAAGCAACAGACCAAGCTCTTGGTGCCAAATGATGGAGAATGCATTCATACTGTCAAAGTTGATGAAGATCTACAGTTTCAATCAACCTAAATGGGGATACCAACTTCCTAAGCTTTGTTGGCAGATCTTGATAAAAGCCACCTCCCCATTTCATCTTATTATACAGATGAACTGAATGGTTCTACTCACAGAAAATGGAAGAAAATATGTAAACATGTTGCTGCACACATCAAACTTTTGTCATATCATCAAACCTCTGATGGAACATTAATAACAAAAGGTATAAATATAAAAGGTGAATTGTGCATCTTTAGTAAAAGAATGCAACCGGCATATCTAGAAAGGGCATAGGCAATCAGGCATCACCACCAGAGTAGTTAAATATACAGAGGTAGCTAACTTACCAAGTCAACATCTGGGCCTAACATCTTCCTGGCCTTTTCTTCATTTCGCACCTGAAACATGCAAATGCAATATAAGCAAATATCAGACATGGAAAACTTCAAAAAAACAAGAGAAGTTGAAAAAAGAAGACCACAGTACCAATACTCGGACAGGCAACCCTTTATTGCGCAAAATGTCAACTACTCTCCTACCCACACCACCAGTGGCTCCAGCAACAAGGACAATGCCCGAAGTTTCCATGGCCTTCACCGATTCTTTACGTGATGGACCAGATAGTTTCTCGACTAGAAATTCAACAAACTTCCCAAACAACAACTCATGTCAGGCAATGCAAAACAGAATTCAACTTTAGATAACAAGAAAATTGAACACAAGACACTCTAGATACCTTGGCAGGAGAAGGCGGTCCGTTGAAGAAATATAATGTTTTTAAGAATCTGCCAAAGTCCCAAGCTTCAGCTGTTATGATTCCTCTAGATGCTGTTGAAGGAAAGCTAGAAGAGCTGCGTCGGTAAAGGAAAGTGTTCGGAGCATTATTAACTTGAAGAAATGGCTTGGGCAATGAGGAGGACAGCAACTGATGATTTAAAGAATTCCTAGTAAATTTTCTACCAAAACCCTGCATTACAGTTTATTCAGTTAAATAAATACATTAATTAAAACGCCCATAAATCCAACAAATGAATTTTTCTTTTTGAAAAAAGAAAAAGAAAAAGAAAACTCAAAGTTGCACCAACTAACTAATTCATGCAGTCATTTGAACCTAGTACATGGAGGCATGGAGCATACAAGCATACAGTTAGCATGTGATGTGAGGTAGACTTAGAATTACACAAGAAAATGACAACGTGTTGCATGAAACATCTATTGCAAATATAAAGATAAAACAGAAGATTGAGGGAAAGTCGGGGGTGAAGCTGAGACCCGAGAGTCGGCGATGCAAGGATAAGAAGGCGATGCCGATGATAATTTGGTACAAGTAGAACAACAGCTCTCCATTTTCGTCTCTGTTGTTGCTGAACGTCTCCGCTTCCACCTCCGCTTTCCAGTGTTTGTTTGTTTGTTTGTGTTGATATTTGTTTGAATCTTAGTCGCAAATAGAATATTGTCCACACACGTGCACACTCGTGACTGTAAATAAGCGCCATCTCTCTCTAGAAGAATTTGGGCCAAATTTGGAAAACAAAAATTAACGCATGTGCGTTTGCCGGGAGTCGAACCCGGGTCTATTGCTTGGAAGGCAATTATCCTAACCGTTGGACTACAAACGCGCTTTGAGAGTGCAAATGAAATTTTGATCCCTCGATTTTGAAACGGAGTGCTCAAATTAACTAAACTTATTAGTATTTTAATGTTCTAGTATGAATTTTTGAAATTAGTTATTAATTAATTATTTTTATAAATTAATTTTTATACTATAAAAATAATTTAATAAATACTATCAAACAATAAAATTTTATAATATTACCTAATATTATATTATACTATAATATAATTTATTTTCATATATTAGTTATTATAATTATTACATTGTGTTGTAAAGAAATATGATATTAATTTTTATAAATAAACTTAAAATTTGTATGTTATATTATGAATTAATATAATTTTAAAATTTTAATTTAATTATGAATTTTAATTTTTACTTATTAAAGTCTAATATAATTGTTTAATTCAAATTTATTTTTAGATTTAGTATTTCAGTAGATAATAAATGATTAAGTAATTAAAATACTTTTTTATATATCTAAGTAAAATAGTAAAAATGATTTTATGTAATATAAGTAAAACATTGTAATATAATTTATTTATTAAAGATTTACATTGGTAAAAGAACAACCTGATTTGTAGTGTATTCAACCCAACAAGGGTATTAAGTGTGAGATTGATTTCTCATGCCGAAAAAAGATTGATCAATGTGTTAGGCAATTAATTAATAACATCACCAAATCTATATCTAGGAAGAACATTGAACACAATTGGGACACTAATTGGTGGTTTTTGTTAAGAACAGATTTGTTCGTCCTTGATATTGATGGTGTCTATCCCTATAAGCTGAGCCCCCTACGTCCTAGACTTCATTGCATAAAACACATTTACAAAACATTAGTTCGTAGCTGAATTTATCGTCACTACTTCATGTAAGATTTTCTTTATTCATATATCTTTCCTGATTTAGGGGCATGTAATACAACATCATATTTATGTTTCCAAATTCATAATGCAAACATTATATATTTCAAAAGTGTAAATTTACAGCAAGTGATAAACCCTTATTTTATTAAAATACTAAAATTAAAAGATAAGAAAATATACACTCAAACGATGTGCGTTAATTTTATATTTTTCTGTTTTTTAGTATGATCTTTATTATATCGAGTCTTTTATTAAAAAGGGAGTCACTCATAGAGTTTTATTCACCCTAATTATGAGTTTGTTCAAGAGGCAAAGCAATTCAAATCACATAACCTAATTCTATTGTATAGCTATTTAATTTTACAATTTTTTTGTTTTTTTAGCATGATCCTTCTTATGTTGTGTCTTTTATTAAAAAGTTTGTCACGCATAGAGCTTTATTCACTCTAATTATAAGTTTGTTCAATGCGCAAAGCCATTCGAATCACATAATCTAACTCTTTTTCATAGCTATTCAAGAGGGTTAGCTTCAATTGAGTAATCAATCTAAATATATTAGCCAAATTTAATTGTAGTTTTACACTCATTTAGATGATGCATCACTTATGAATTGTCGTGGTATATATTTTCTATTAGGTAAACAAAAATCAATGACAAAATTTTTAAAAAATACAACATGTTTGATTAAATGAATATCATTGATGACATTATATGAGCATCTATAATTCTATCGAATGGATTTATAGATGACGTGATATATCAATTATCTTTATATATCTCAACTATAAAAGAGTATGAAACATACATATTGTTGAAGAAACCACATACTTTTTATTATTGGTACTTTACATAATTAGTACATATCTTTTCTTCTTATTCTAATAAAATTGCAAAATATATAAATGATTCAGCGTAGCCGCCATGTATCACGCTCGGTTCTCGAACTGAAACAACAGAACTTGAAGAAAAGCTGTTATTGTCCAAGGCCGGCGACCAACCAAGACGGTGCAATCGAAGCATGGCAAACTGGACAAGTGGCATAGTTGTAGCTTATACACGTGTCCAGACGAGCAATATGAAAGAGATGATGGCATATTTTGATTCTCTTATCTGTTCTCCTTCTTCAATATTGCTAAAGATAGACAGCATGTTGCACAACTTCAGTGCTAGAACCCAACTCGAATCTTTCCATCCCTACATTCACAAGTTGTTCACCAGCATTTATGCGATGGCCGAAGAAGGAGAAGTGAATCAAGAAATTGCATGCCCATTTCAAATGTCTAAGAATCCTTATCATGTAACTTAACATGTTCGAATTTTGATTGAAGAATGAAACTTTCAAAGTACTAGTAATGTCCGAACAGAATCCAAGCCCCGCCGACACTGAGCAAGATCCATCAAAAGAATCTCAACAAGGATGCCATCGCGAGAAAATAACTCCAACTCTGTCTTGGAAGGGGTCATCGCGCGAGCAGGTAACACCACCCGCCGACCGCCGAACGCTGCATCACTCGAGATCCAAGCCACGAGGCCATTTACCGCCCACACCTTCCGAAACCTGTGCATGAGCCTCTCAAACCGCCATGTTCGCCATCAATCGCTCACACACCCATGACGCGTTAAGCGGAAGTGGGAAACGCAAGGTGAAACCGAATCCGCAGCCTATAAATGGCTGATCAAGAAGATAAAAGGGTTGGACAGAAAACAAAAGGGATCTAAGGGAGATTCATATTTCTTGAGCACTTATTTTTGACTCAGAACCACTAGATTTGTGGTAAACTGTTTTCCGAGATACCCGAATCGCTGACTTGAGCATCGGAGGGTTTACGAAACCACCCACAGACTGAAATCGGTACTTGCACGCAGGATATTGGAGAAGAAGGGAACGAGTTTTTCTGCTCGAGATAGCAGAGGAAATTGGTGAAGAAGCGACCAGGGAGTGACATTGGTTGATCAAACGAGGAGGAATTGTCGTTGTTGCCGAGCAGACAAATTCGCGCATCAACAATATTGATGATAAGATTGTTGATCAGTTTGATTTTTTTTTTTTCTTTTTCCCGCAGCGAATTGTTGGGTACTTATAGACTCAAGCGACGTAGACTATCATGTGATTTCACTAGAATCCTTTTGCTCATTCAAACACAACCAAAAAAAAAAAAAAAAAGAGAGGAAATCTTCGTTGGTATGATGGTATTTCCGCATAATACCCCTGCACAGAATGAATCCGCACGTAATTACTACAACTTTGCAAGTTAGGTAATAGTTACGTAATTTTGGCGATTAGACATTAATTATTGGATGTGCGTTTTCGAATGACTGCAATCTAGGTTTTAGTTTATCATTTATTTGATGCAACTTTTTTTTTTTTTTAAATATGATACAATTCAACTGATATATTTATAAAGTAAGGTAACTTTCGTTTTTAATATGATACAATTCAACTGAAATATGAAATGATATAATATAATTAAGTAATTTTGATTATTTTAATATGATATGATTCAACTGATACATGGAGGGATGTCAGTTATGTAATTTTAATTTTTTAAGACAAATATATGATGCAATTCAACTGATGTATGGAGGGATATAATATAAGAGCTCTATCAAATTATATGTAATGGGAAGGAGAAGGAATGTTACCCTTTTAAAAAAATTAAATAATTTTTTTTTTAACACTCATGTATGATGTATTCCTCGTCCAAGTTTGTTGTTAGAGCACAACAGCATAATTATAAAATTTTCTTTATAATTTAAAAGCTCATCTGTTTTATAATTATAGTTCTCTTCCTCAAATTTTCTCCACCTACTCAGGCTCTCAAGCCTCTTTGTATGTCTCACTAAACTCACTCGATTTCTCCATTTGAACAATGGTCATTATCCCCACTTTCACATAATGTTTTTTTTTCCTTACATTATACTATATTGTATCCTACGAGAATATTATTTTTATACGAACCTAATTTTTAATTGCATTGCATAAAGGTAATTAATGCAAAGACTATCTTGTTTAGCTACAATTTCTAGCTGCATTTCACTGCATTTAAATTAATATTATTTAAACTTATTAATATTATAATGTTATATTATGAATTTTTTAAATTAATTGTCAAATAATCATTTTTTATAAATTAATTTTATACTGTAAAAATAATTTAATAAATACTATCATCAAATAATAAAATGTTATAATATTATAGTATAATATTACCTAATATTATATTCTAATATATTTCTTTATATATTAGTTATTATAATGTAAATGATCATATAATATAATTACTATAATTATTGTATTCTATTATAATGCAATATAATATTAAATTTTTTATAAATAAAATTAAAATGTATATATTATATTATAATACAACATAATATATTTTTAAATTTTAAATTTTAAATTTGATTATGAATTATTTTTTTATTCATCTTGAATATAGTTGTTTAATTTTAATTTATTTTTAAATTTAGTATTTTGGTAAATAATAGATGGTTAAGTGATTAATGTACTTTTTACATATTTAAAGTGAAATAATTAAAACAATTTTATGTAATAAAACTAAAATAATTTATCGTCATTTATTTATTAAAATTTTAGGTTTATTAATATTTAATATTTTATATTATCACTTAAATTAAATTTTATCTAAATATAAATATAAATTCTTAAAATTTTATCGAATAATAAAAGTAAAATGATTAAAATTTGAAATGTAAATAATATTTTAATGCAATATAAGGTAAACACTACCTTCCCATGGGATTGTTTTATGCTCCTTTCATTGCATTTGCCACCCTTTTAATGCAGTGTAATGCAATTAAAGATTGTAGCAAAAAATGGCTTGGGGCTCCTATGCTTCGAATAGGCATTAATTCCTGGGCACCGCTATTATCTACTTCATTCAAATAGATTTTGAGGTGAATCATATTGTATTTTGAGTCCCCTTCTATCAAAGAATAGTATTTTAATACAATATAATACAATGTACTACAAGCTACCAAATACATCCCTAAAAGTATTTGCATTCAAGAAAAGTTGAACTTTCCACAATCAAATTAGCCTTCTTTGTAATCAAGGAATGAAGCCAAGATTTTATATCTCAAAAAGTTCAATATCTTCCCATCACATCATTTTATAGTAGCAACTGCTATTTTATCACATTATTATTTTGTTATTATGTCGTAGTATGTGCAAACTTATATACTATCGTTCTAATACAACTTTTAAACAAATATTGTAAGTTTTAGCTATTTATTTATGTTGTGATATTTTTTAAAGGTTATTTGATTGAATTATTTATTTTTATCTTTATTTTATAGGGTATACATTTGGAAACTACTAAAAAAAATTAAATGTATGCAATTGAAAAATTTAGAATTTGTTAGTTTTACATAAGAGTTCTATGAATAATTATGATATTCATTTACATTTATACTAAAAATATTGAAGTAAAAATTTAAAATTTAAAATTTGTATATTTAATATTTTTCTAAATACTAATACATATTATTTTCTAAACATATAATTTAAATTAATCACAAAAAAATACTTAAAAGTTAATACAATATAGTATAGAACTAAACACTATACAACATTAATATAATATAGTGTTAATGTAATACAACATAATATAATAAACATGTATTAAATAATGTAATATAGGATAAACGAACGGCACGGCAACCGATAAGTGTTGCCAAAGGAAGAAGTGTTTTCGGCAAACGGCACGGCAACGGAAAAGTGTTTGTCCCAAGGCAGACACAGACACCGGAGCTGAGCTCTCGACATGGGTGAATGCTTCAAGGCCCTTTTTGCGCAAACATCATGCCCAGCAATTTAGACCACTTTCTGCCGACACTAATTGAATACATATGAACCTTTCGCCAATTCAACTCAGAATATGTGACTTTTGTGCATTTCCGTTTCAAACTTTCAATTTTCTACATCGTGTAGGCAAATTGAAATTCGTTTCCTTGCACCTACAATTAATTGTACCTTTAATTTTTTTCATCAAGTCAACAATGTTGACCTTTGTCTTTCTGTCGTTAAATTTAGATGGCACATGCATGGAAATTTATTTTTCCTGACACTTACTTCTATGCATGGATATATAATAATAATAATAATAATAATAATAATAATGAGGGAGGGTCTAAATTACATTTCACGTAACTTCCGCCCTCTCACAGCGAGATACTATTGCTGTGAGAAGCGTAAGAAACGTAACTTAGCGCCTGCCTAATAATAATACTAATGCATCTGCGCATATTGTACATTTGTACTAGAGAGTAGAGCTTTTTATTTGAATTAAACAATTGTATAGTCCAACGATCGATGTGACGACATCAAGATGAGCTTTGCGGTGAAGCTTGCAAGCGAATTTAATTCCTCCGTTGAAGTATTACCACTCGATCTAATTAGAGATAATAATTAAATTAAGAGAATTGTTAAGAGTAAAGGCATAAAGAAATTTAGAGGCGCCAGAAGGGTCCTACGCACATAGGGATGTCAATGGGGTGTGGTGGGGGTGGGGATGCCTACCCCATTCCCCAACCCATTAAAAATTTTACCTCCATTCCCCACCCCATTCCCCGATAAATTTAGTGGGGTGGGGATGGGGAATCCCCATGTGGGGAACGGTTTCCCCATCCCCACCCCATTCCCCATTTATTTATTTTATAATAGATATAGATATATGATTTCAATAAATTAGAAATTAAAAACTTCAATTAAATCATTATCATATTACTAGGTATTTAAATAATGTAAATAAAAAAAATCTCCAAATATTTGTAGTAATATCTTGAAATAATATTAAAATTAAAAAAATATTTGAAGAGAGTAGTTCTTAAGAGAGAAAAGAAAATAAAATAATATTTTAAGGTTGAATAAAAATTCTATTCTAAGGTTTTCTTTTAGTTATAATCTATTTGTATCAAGTAGAAATTAAAAAAAAATTATTAACTAACATTGTAATTGATAAAACAAAAATTATTAAATAAAATTTAGAAAAAATATCATGGGAGTGGGGTGGGGAGTACAAAACCAAACCCCACCCCATTAAGAGTTTGTGGATTATTTTTCTCTCATTCCCCACCCCATTCCCCAAAAATTATTTAAAATTCACCTCATTTAGGGTGGAGCCCCATAGAGGCCCAAACCCATGGAGGATTTTGCCATCCCTATACGCACATCAATTATTTATACCTACTCTGATAATAATTACGATGGAAGAAAACGAGTAGACCCACGAACGATTTTCCCATAAGCAATCAAATTAGTTAATGCAATATTTGAAACGGTGGTTTATTTTTGCTTTCGGCAACTTCAAAGTCCCATTTGAGAGCTGTACCTTCTTTTTTTTTTACTAATTGAAATTTGAAAATGAATGAGTCGCGACATATCATTCTCAAATTAGTAGATATAAGAGTAAACGTGACCATTCGTGTCCGGCATGGAAATAACATGATGAAATATTATATACCAGAAAAATATATAATACAATGTCAAATGTACGCTCCATAACAACCCCATAAGTTTTATATTTTTGTATTTGCCCAATCTGTCACAGAAATTAATACCAAAGTTATGGTTGATTAAAATTTGATAATTATTATTAAGATCCGCATAATTGATGGAAGTCAAATCCTTCTTCTTCAATACCTGTTAACCAACTTTTCTAATGGCCAGAGTCATTCCTCTGAAATTTCAAAATTCTCTTCGGTACGAGGTCTATGTTCATTTAACAATAATAATTATGCAGTTGTTCAAATAATTATAAAAACAAAATAATAAATTGGCCATCGTGATAAATTTTAAGACGTCAATCCGGTCGTAGTTGCTACGGATTAGTTGAATCAAAACTCCACTTCCCGCATAATTCGAATATTCATTGACCTTTTTAGTGCTTAGAACTAGGACACACGCTTTCGTTTTCTTTAACAATTCTTTTCTTCTTTTTAATTATAAATTATTCACAACCATATTATTAATGCATCATAACTGCATATGAACCTTTAGAACCAACATACGAGCCCCAACACCATTATCACACTGATTAATTATATGTATATATATGCAGATAGCTATAGCTGTACTTGACGATCAAGGTACGTAGAAGCAATTGATCATTTCAAAGCAGGCATTTAATTATATTCAAATCTTAGTTAACATCGTACTAGAGTGACAAATTATTTGTGCGCTACCGAAAACAGCCAAACAGACCTCACTAGAGAAGTAAAATTAATGTACAAACGTTAATTAATTTACGCTTTGACGGAAAAGAGTAGAAAGAAAACTTGTAAAAAGGAAAAATAAATTTAAAAAAAAAAAACGCGGCTCAATGAGCTACATATACATAGATGGATCGAATTATTAACTTTTTGTTTCATGCTAGCTGTTTGTAATACAATATATTTAGTGATGAGCGGCAGAATATGGACGATTGCATTCTAACAACCAACATTGAGGGAGGGGCTCAATAATATTGTTTCGCTTTGGCCTAGCTTTCTGTTTCAACCATGTCTTTTAAGATAAAGTTCAATAATATCAAACAAATTAATCACATCGCCATTGTTTTTTTTCCAATAAGGACTTTGAAAGTTATTCATTTTGATTGGAAAATTTAGAAAAGTTGAAGATAATGCGTGGGCCAGGTAATTAGTAATCTGTATGTTATCTACTTTTATTGCCTTTAAATTGTAGTATATAAATAGAAAAACCATAGGCTCTCGAAACACCTTGACTATAAGAACAATATTGTGTGAAGAGTTTCGTAAGCATATAGTCTAGCAATCAAAATGACACAATATGTTACCCCCACGGAAATTTTTCATTAAAACAATTTAATTGCCAGGAAGGTGATTGTTAAAATCCAAATTTATTAAAGTGTTTGATAACATGTAATGGCTTATGCTAAGAATTTTTTCTCAACTTCTACTCCACAGCTGTAATTTTTTTTCCACAACAACTGCAGTTTAAAAGTTACAGCACCTCACTCCCAAATACACCCTAAATTTTAATTTTTTCAAAGCAATTGATTGAGATTGTTAGGAGGCAACTCTCGAATCCCAAATCACATAGCAGCCCCAACTCCAAAACAAAGAAATATAGTATCGAACAATTAAATTGAAAGAGTGGCAAGTGCAGCTTTAATTTGCACTTGAAAATCAACCAAGAAACCAATCAATTTCCCGCCAGCTGCCAAACACAAAGTCAGCGTAGATGAATGAAATCTAGAACTCGATCGAAGAGAGTGGACCGATTAATAAAATGAAACCTAAGAGCTAGCGGCAATTTTGGGAGAGGGCGACACTGAAAACAAGACCATGTTGTGCCACCGATTTGTGAGTACGGCATTAATTACAGTAGAAAGAAAAGGGCCAAAAAAAAAAAAAAAAAAAAAGGCCCCATCTTTTGTTACCAAATTTATGTATGAAACAAATTGTGGGACCCGACTGATCTTATTCTTTAGCTTTACGGCTTTGACTTTGTGTCGCCAATCACATGCAGCTTATAACAAAAACCGGCTTCATCGGCCAACGTGGCTGTAGCTTAGGACTCGTAGGTAAAAGCTAGGTGTTCCCATCTGACGGTGACAAAGCATTTTCTATGGGTAGAAACTCAAAACTATTGCCAAATCATACGTTGATGATTGACCGCTATGCGCCGGTCCTTTCGCTGTGAGTGATGACCTCTTTGACGAATTGGCCGGTGACAAAAATCAGAAACGTAGGCTATTTACACAACTTTACCTCATTTTCAAATCTCAAAATGGAGCCTAACTTTACTGTGACGGGTAACGAAAAGGTTCACATCAGAATATCAGATTTAATTTCTCTGGCGAGCAAAGACTTGGAATTTATCAACGAATGGGATGTTTGACTGTACATGAACAGACGAAGTTACTGAGAACTAACTACACGTACATCAGTGGCCGGCGGCTTATCTCGTAGCCTCACCTAACTTGACTGCCACGCGGCATTCGCATACTAATTTTTAGTACACCCACTAATACAATATGAGAAAACGCACCACCATGTAATTAAGACCGCATTAAGCTTACGATCTTGACTTGGCGTCCCTAATTTTTCTTACTTGGACTCCACGCACGCTAGCCCTTTCTCAGTAGCCGTCACGCGGTGAGTGTATCTGTGTGAAGTGGTGCGTGATGACTTTCTCACATCTCAGTCTGACTTGCCTATATATACTAAACCCAAACCAGCTTCCCAAAAACACTCCATCAACCCCTCTCTTCACAACTTATCTCCACCTCAAAAGCTAATATATTTTCTCTCTTTGTTTCTCCTTGTTTACAATACATTCAAATACACCATATATTCATGGATCGTTTTGGTGCTTTTGCGATCATTTTCTTTGTCGTGTTTGCTTCGTCTGTGCCATCTTTAGAAGCAAGGAAGCTCTTAACCACAGAGAAGATCGACAGCGGCAGCAAGAAAGTTTCATCTTTGTTTGCGAATTTGGTTCTGAGTGCTCTTCCAAAGGGAAGAGTTCCGGCTTCGTCTCCAAGCAAGAAGACTCATGGTGCCGCGCTTGATAATGAAAAGCTCTTTGCCCGGCATCTCGCGGGCATTGATCGGATTCTGCAGTCAGTTCCAAGCCCTGGAATCGGCCATTAGTCTTTCCATATTGTAGACATTTATAGTCTATAAATTTTATTTATTGATTTTTTTTTTTTTTTACTTCTTTAATTCTTTTTTATGGGGGGTTAGATATTATCGTATTACGTTGTACACATAACGGAAGTGTATAGAGAGGCACAGGGTACGGTTTTCTTTCTTTATTTCCTCTTTAATTAATTTCACCGGATAATTAAATTTTGTTCTGGGCATCCCTTCTTTCTATGGCTTATTATTGACAGTTGCATTCAGTGTATTAACGATCCTTAATTCCTCCTTTACCAGAAATTGCATCAATTCGTATTACAAATTAATCATGAAATCAATAATTAAGCTAGCCTTGCATGTCAATTAATCTTCGTGGACATGTCCTTAATTTGAGACATGTGCTAGCGTTTCATTTCATCTTTGACCTTTTCGACGATCTTCCTCCCCGCTTTGGTATACGTTGAATATAAGTGCATGCATAGAAGAAAATCAATCCGTATTGGAAAAGTAAAAATACTATGGTCCTATTAAGGTCTACATGTCATGTAAAAACGAGTGTGCCACTGGGCTCTGATTTAGTTTTAAAAAAAATGTTGAAAACGCGTTTTACAGATAAATCAATCACAAGCTCATTGTCGGTTCCTTTGCAAAAAGATGGCAAGCCAATATATGTTCTCTAGCTAGGTTTCCAGTTTCCACAAATTAATTAAATTGCATGTTCATGGCCATAGCTCTGTGACCCAGCACCTGATTTCCTGCTTCTGTGTACAATATGCTGAAGTGGGGCTGGTTTGCTAGAGCAAAACCAAAAAACCAAAAAAAGAAAAAAAGAACAAATCAGAGAAAGTACAGTATTTATTTAATTTAATTTAATTTATATGTAGTTTACAATGTGTTTGGCATTTTACTAAGATTTGTTGTCCTTTTCCTTTGAAGACATTCGTAAAATAGAAATGATACATAAAAATATTTATACAATAGCGTCCTTGTCTTGAGCAATATATAATAGGTAACATAATCAACACAATAGAATAAGATGACAAAGATGTCACCAATTCTGTCTCTATGATTAACAGAAAATTTATATGAGTAACTACTTTAAATTATAATTATTGGCCCATCAGAAACTACCTGATCAGTCGCATATTAACTTAATAATTATCAACTTAATTAGAAGGAGAAATTAATTAATCAAAATCATTCAGATATTATTGTTATCTTTACAAGTAGAATTAATGAAAGTGCATGTGAAAGCTAAATTTTGTCTCCATTTCTCCAAGCCAGCAAAATTGACTGGATTAAAAGCTTGAAATCGATAGATGAATTGTAAGCTGCTTCTTCGTAATAATTTCGAGATATATGTACATGGTTTCCAATTCCAACATTATACGATCAAATTGCTTACGACTTGTGTCACCAAATCTCTTCTCTCTGTGGAATCAATAGGCTCATTGTTGACTATATTGGCCCTCCCACTCCACACATCAATCGTCATGACCAGGAAATGGTTTGTTCTTGTATTCTACTCTCTGATGATATATAAGAAACATACCAAACTTATCACTCAACTAATAGACGTTTAAATTAAGCTTCTCTTGAAACCCAAAAAACTAATGTAGCTATGTTGAGACATCATTGAAATTCAATTTTAATGTGCATTTTTAATAACAATTTCTTCTTTGGCAATATTCATCGCGACCTATTTATTTATATACACGCACACATATAAACAGAAAGAACTGTCTCACTCGTCGCAGTAGGTCTTAATCTCATCATCATGACAGCACATATGACAAGCTTTGTCCATTGTGTGTTACTTATATGACGCCGCCTTGGTTTTAAAAAAAAAATTAAATAGAGAAGCAAAGAAGATTTGGCTATTGACAGGACTAATAATCACGTTTAAATACGTACAGAACAGAAGTAACAGAACGCCTTTAATTTTATTTTAAGGTAACAAGCAAAGCATGAAACATATATATTGACACAAATGATGAGAATTGCTACCGCAAAATTTGCTCTCTCAAAGCAAAACACAGGGGCTCCACAAATCGCCGATCACTTGAGACAATTTACAAACAAATGAAACCAAAACGTGTTGCATCTGTTCGTGGTTCAGCTGCCCATCAACTCTCCGAATCTTCTTATCCTCGACAACGAACAATTACGTTACAGTCGATTTTTGACTTTGTAACATAATGTACCTCTCTTTATTAATTAATAACTACAATAAATTAAAATTAAAATTTCCTATTCGACAGAAAATACCATAGTATATGATTGTTCTGCATTGAAATCTAAGTCTAATTATTTAATAATGTCAAAGGTTACAGTCGGTTTCTGACTCCAGTTGTAAACAATAGTTGAGTGAGACGACGGATGGCCAAAAATTATCGTGTCAATCCTTATAAATTAATTGTTATGTTAATATGCAATTATGCATAATGCTATGCAAAGCGAGATTGGGATTCGGGCGAAACAGGTGGTTACGTTGTACATAACTTCAAAAAATGATGAAATTAAAGATTTTATTTCTGTTGTGCCTAAATCTAAAAGCAACATGGTGGAATAGTCACCAGACACAGACAAGGCCGCCGTGTAGGTCGCCTACCGGACAAAATATTAATTGGCTCGACTCCAAGCCTGAAACACGAGGTTTGGAATTCTTGGACCACACGAGTGTCATGTTCATTCCTCTATCCTTCACACGTGTTTTCATTCGCTTTAGGAAATATTTTCATGGGACGTAGTACATAAGTTCAATTAGCATTTAGGATTCCATCTTTACCTAAACTCATATATAATAGTACACGTAAATACAAAACAGAAATTGATTAACTTTCACTTCATGGTTGGATAGTAAAATATATGTTAAAAATTTGGGAGGTTAATCCAAAAAGAAAAGAGAATCTTATCTTAATCAGAGCTCATTTATGATATTGCATATAAATACAAAGCGCGTCTAATTAATTTTCACGATAAGGTTGAAAAATGATTGTATATTAACAATAAGGATTATATCCTAATCAGAGATCTACTGAGCTTTCAAATATATCTTGTGTCGTGTGTGTTTATAAAAAAATACGGTTAACATTTAATTATCATCATTATTATTATTTTTTTTTTATACAATAGTCATCAGTCATGATTATAAATTTTCCCCATAGAAATCTTACATCACCGGAGAAATTTGGTCCATATGTTAATTGACAATAGTTTCATAATGTTTAATACTTAATTCTATTGATGATTCGAGAAAGAATTAGTGAAAGGTGACAGAAACCGTTTTACACTTTTAGCTCTAGTGCTACGCTATCCATCTTGTATTTAACAAGTACCATATATGTAATTGTACAAGGAACATTTATGAAATGGACAGCAAAAAGAAAAGGGAAATGTAAGCACATATCAAAACATAAGGATATAAAATTATGTTCTACATTGTCTTCCATTTGGGATACCCACACGGCGTTACAACAATAGTACATCTATCTAATTCTTTTTTATAAATATGGGTAATATCTGAAGTTCAATAAATTTAACTTTCAATTTGCAGAATTCATTCGCAGGTCTTTTGAGAATTCACAAGCACAAACGTTATAAATTTGATTTGCCCAAGAAGTTTTAGAAAAGCTAGTTAGTATATCAATAACATCTTTAGTTTTGATTTCTTTTCCAAAGCTTTTATTTATTTTCTGGTATTCATATAGAATATAGGGTCTGTATAAACAAGTAGATAGTATAAACTAGACCAGTTAGAGTAGAGTAGTAGTCAATTAATTATTATAGGGAAAGTATTAATTTAGAATACCGGTATAGTTTAGAAACTAATATAATTCATAATTAAATTAACCTTCGTAATAGTGGGTTTTGGTATAATTTTATTACTTTGATGCTTGCATATTTGTCAAGATTGCTAATGGATTTGTTTGCTCTATAATAATGAATCGTGTATATGTCGTTAAACCAACTCAAAAGAATTGCTGATTCTAAGATAAAGTTTTAGATGTTAGAATTTCCATAAATGCCCAGATTGGTAATTAATAATGTTATCCTTACAAAATTAGTGTATATATTTGTGTGATTATTATATCAATTACGATGGTGAAATAATAAAAAAGTGGCATTTAACGCATAATAATTTAATAATGCCACATCATATATGACGTCAATTGGAAATAATTAAATTTTTTTTTGTTAATCTTGTATGTCTAAGAATTATTTGATTCGGAAATGTCCAGCGGCATCTCCATCGAAGTCCAAACCCGATGATGGTGCTAAGAAAAGGGGCCTATAGAATATTGTTGACAGAGCAAATTAATAATGGAGGGAATAAAAGAAAAGGAATTAGCAACGGTGAAAGGGTAGCCGTCGTTGAATTAATTTAGAGTTACTATTTAAGTAAAATCATTCACATGTTGAAACCTTAGCTACTCAATTCACGAAGATTATTCTCATTTTTACATATGAGCAAATGTACAGATGTAAAAATAAAAAAATAAAGAATTGTGTGATAAGTAATTATGTTAACGACTAATTTAAATAATAACCATAAGAAAGTGTTAAAGATACCATATTAGAAGATCATATCAAGATTTAGTATTAAACTAAATTTTCACTGAATATTAAATTAAGTGTCATTGTTTAATTTTTATTTTTTTTATTTATCTTACTTAATAATTATTGATTCAATATTCAATAAAAACTCAACTCAATACTGAATTTTTATCCTATGACCTCAAGGCACTATGTAGGCTGGTGCATGAACAGAGGCATAGAAGATCGCAAAGGCAACCCCACAACAGAAGATTATAGTCATGACCCATCCACATATGAATTTGAAGAGGAGCTTCCAGTTCACATTCTGCAAATAATCAAAATACAATCAAATGAATCATCATAAATTTGAGAAATGTACAAGCACTACTGCATGTAGCCGCTGGCAAATCAAAAGAAATAGTACCTGAATATCATCTGCTATTCCAACTCCGACCAAAGATCCAACAAAAGCATGAACAGTTGAAACAGGAAGATTTGTTTTAGATACTAATACTATGATCACCGCTGCCACAGTTGATAACTGAGATGCCAATCCTCTAGAGTTGCTCATGTATGTAAGCTTGCAGCCGAGACATTGTGTTAGCTTCCACCCGCAAAGGATGAATCCCATTACTGCACCGAGTCCACCAAGGGCTCTAAACCACCAGCGCACATCTACGGGATCCTGACGAGTGAAGTCAACCATTAACTAAGACTAATCTATTTAGTCTTTTAATGACGTACGTAGGCTGCAAATTCTAATGGGATAGGAGTGGGTGGATATATCAAACTCACCACATCTTGTCCATTTCCGGAATATTTTGCTCTATTATTGAAAATGTCAACAATAGCTCCGTATGGACTCACAATAGCTGCTATCTCACTAACAGACTGAATGAGACTGCATAAAATATCTATCAACATATTTTAGAAGGTTTTGTTATGCAACTACATATGTTTATTTATTTATATAACCAAATTAACACAATGGTGATTTATTAAAAGCAAGAGCACTAAACCTACGCAAAGATACAGGAAGCTAAAAGGTGTGGAACGCTGAAGTAGTCTTCTATTTCATCATATTTTTCTGCTAAAGCATGGCGAATGAGTGTATTTCTGTCATACTCGATAACCTGTTTCATCATGTGATTAATAGACTAATTAGCAGAGAGAGGCACCTTTTTTGGCGTTGATGGCTAAGACTGACAGCCTAGCTATACTTACTGGAGACAAAGTGGATTTTGTGATGTTTCTTAAAAAAATATAGGCGCTTTGAAATGGACTTTGATTTTCCATCTTCTGAAAGGTATTTGTTTCAACCAAATTGTTTGGCGTACCCTGAAGCAAGTGTTTAAATTGTGTTGACTGTCCTGTAGATAGGGCCAGCTGCTGATCAGAATCTTTGATCGTACTGTCTGGTGAGGCACAGCTAATTCGCTCCTCCTCTTCGTAGACTGTGTCGAGTACTCTCCTCTGCATAAATTCTCTCATTACATCTTCAGCTTCATCATCTTTGGTATTGTTGCTGCAGGTTTGATCCTGTATTTCGCCACATTGTTCCTTGGTAGAATTCATGTTGTTATTCTTTGCAGCCTTGTGTTTTCCAGTAGCGCCAAGTTCTTTTGTGGCCAAAGGAACAATCACAGCCTAAAGTAAAGAAATAGAACCATTGAATTAGTTAATGGATCTTAATTAATCCAAGTGTATGTTACAATTAGATTTAGAGTACTATTCACCAAAGATAAGACTGCTCCAATAAAGGTGGCCAGAGCCACAGCTGCTATGGTAACCCATCTGGGTATGTTCACCAAGTGTCCTCTAACCTGCCATCCAATTATTATAGCATGCGGTTATTTGGAAATTGAATAATGCGGTGAAGCAAATTTGGAAAAAATAAGGGATAGGAATTGTACCTGATACACAAGAAAGAGACAGAGGAGTCCTGCTGATAGCCCACAATCAACAGGGAAGAAAATGAGAATTCTCTCCCTTGCATTTTCGTGGCGAAGTATTAAAACTTTCAAGAGAATGAAGAGGAAGCATGCACATATGCAGGCAAATAATGGAGCTGCAGTCCATTCGAGGAATATCCAGAGGAGCCCCCCACCATTGAAATTGTGACTATCATTCTGCATTAGAAGATTGGACTATCACGCTTCAGTTGAGCATTGAATTAAATTTTCATCAAACAATTTCTTTCCTTTTCCCAATAGTATTGGTCAGCACCTTGTTCCACAAGGGAATGTAGTCAAGGCCTTCGGTAACGAGCATTGTTCCCATCAAAGCGGCCTGCGTTGCTTGCTGAGATGAGACTGGTAACTCAAAGTATGTTGCTATTACCAGCCAGATTGCTGTTCCAAAGTCAACAACTTTAATCATGGACTAGTTTTCAATTAGTCTCTGTAGTATAAATAAAAGGTATATACGCATGCTTGAAATATGAAATTAAGGACCAAGTGGGGGTGATCTAATACTTGCAATGATGAGAGCAACTACCATACTCCACATCAAGAAACCTTCACTCGGTTGATTTTCCTTGATACACTGCAGGAACACGGGAAGTCGGGAACTTTAATCATATATATGTGCAACCCTTTATTCTTGTGACCATAAAAATAAAAAATGAAAGCAAATTAACATCATTAGTGGTCCCTGACACTACAAATGAAGAGAAAGCGTTAACCGCGCTGTTGCTGGCCAAGGCTGCTCCCGGAACATAGATTAAGCCTGCCATTATCGACGCCTTTAGAAGGGTCAATGATCCCGACCCTAATGGTGTTGAGAACTGCGCGCCATTCGACAATGTAAAAAAAGCATAAATAGGCTATTGGCTTTCTCAATTTAAGATCGGATCATGTTGAAATACAGACCGGGGCCGGAAGATTGTTGGCACCAGCTGAAAATGCCATGGCAAAAGCAGCAAAGCCTCCTAGTACTGGTACCCATTGATAGGTCTCCTTCCACTTTCCAATAACTTGAACGGCGAATTCCACCGGAATTTTCTCACCATCGGCAAGCATTCTTGCAAAACTAAGTCCAAGAAGAGTTAATTAGATGGCACATGATAATTTATTAAATTTTGCATTGGATATGTCCCCGAGGCATTAGAGTTTTGTCTTGTTAATTTCATATATATATTTTTTTGTCTGTCTAACAAACAACAATCGTTGAATTTCTTTGTTAATCGGTGTGGACAATCCAATGTTTAGAAGTCAATTCACGGTAAGAAAATATTAAAAAGCCCAAATCTCCCAAATTTTTTATCGAAACAGCATTGGAGAAAAGACTAATGAACATGCAACAAGTTTGCAAATATTCAATTAAATAAACTTATTTTCAGGCATATTCATTCAAGAAATGATGGATAATGTGCATGAAGCTCATCAATATTTTTTGCCTTAAATCTTAATTTGGGGTAAGAATGCTGATGGGAAAACGCCAAAAATTGTGAAGAACGCGATAGGGCATCAACCAAATAACGTTGTTGAAACCAAGCATTCAAATTTCAAATGATCATATCAATTATTATAGTACGCACATTGGATTAGCCAGGCCCAGCTCCATTATCTCGTGCGGCTATAAAAGTGGTCAACACGTCCTCTCACAACTTTTCTTCTTGCCTTCTAGGATTTGTGTTTGTTTAATCCCATAATTTAATAGATAACACTGGCAAAATACAATGCATTGAAAGATAAGAATATCCCAATACGGCAAAGGCCGTCCAACTTTTTGAATGAAAATAGTACGTTCCACAAAAATGGGCGCCCACTTATGCTTGTTCTACAGTACTAGTGATCTATTTTGTAACATTCAAATCAAATAGATTTTGACTGCAACAGTGTTGGTCGACGCAACATCTTTTACTCTACGTCGGAAATCTTTGGTTGTCCAACACTCTTTGAAATTCTTTGCTGACATCCCAAATTACATAAATATATATCATAATATTTTGTTTAGTAGTGCAATATTACTTTTAAATTATAATTACCTTATAACAAAAGCTATTGTTGTAAAAAATAAGTTCGAGCATTAGATAAATATTATTACGTAAGATTTAATATATGAATTTTTATTTAAATGTTGGGCAACGAAAACAAATGGGTGCTAAGATGTTAGAAAATAATGAAAGAGTAAAGCTAGGGTTAGGCATTCTAAATAATGAGGTATTCATTAAGTGGATATAATAAGATAATGTTATTAATTCATTTGAAACTCATGAAAAAATATCAGCTGCTCAATGAATAATAATACAACATTAGGATAAAATTTTAAGATGGTTATCATTACCCATAAATACTCATAATACTAATGTAACCATTCTCACTATTTTACAACACAAATAATGTTTAAAGGCATAAGCTAACGAATCAAAACTCGAACAATTCTAACATAATAGCCAACATATTAGTTGGCATATGATTTGCATAGCAAAAAAATAATCAGAAGGAACGAGAAGACGACGTACAAATAGGTTTAGAAATTAACAAATTATTAATTCCATTTTGTGAACAAAAGACGAAAAGCAGAAATTCAAAAGCTCCAAAGCTCACCAAAGCTAAAACTTAAATGTTGATATGTGCATAAAGAAAGAGAAATGACAAAATGCACTACAAAGCTTTCGTAGTGGAGTCCACCAAATGTGTGACCAAAAGGAGCTGTGGCTGGATTCAATAAATAAAAGCCCTATCTGAAATTACAATTGCACACGCAAAAGCTTTTGCCTCTTCCCATCCCACTATATAATATATACATAAATTCTCAACTTTCTTCTCGTGTCCAAAAGAATCCAAACAAAATTTTGTTTCACTTTCATAGCCCAAAAAAAAAAAAAAAAAAAACCCATCAAGATATTTTTATTCATAATCTTAGCCGGATAAAATTGAAAGGATTTTAATATTCTATTTACAAAATTATCGATGTTATAAATAACAATACAATTAATTGACTTAAATCTTATAAATTATTATCAACCACTCAATAAAAAAGACATATTATTTAAGATGAAAAATTTAAAATATTTACCTTTTTTTTTATGTATATATTACAATCAGAATTCCATCGACATTCATAATTACATATTACGGTATACCGCGAGAAGACAACCTCGGTAACTACTCCTACCGACGTATAAATCAATTACTCTCTATCGGTAACACTTAATCACTTACCGGATGGCGAACCAATTACCTTCCCTATCGGCGAGATGCAGCCCATCAATAATTAACCCATGATCCGCATAGATGTTCAATATTATTAACCTCATGATCCAAGACACGGACGATGACCACTAATGGTACCACTTGTCTCAACAAATATTTATCATTACTCATTATAAATCGTGGATTTTTGACATTATTCCTACAGTATTTTTACATTAATTATGAAAAAATTTAGGCTCATAAATAGTTGGATTTTGCTTCTAGTGAACAATGTGGGACAAGAATCCCTTCTCATTGCCCACATATGTGTGAAAAAGGGGGTGATTTACTACAATTCAACCAGGGGTAGCTCTCAATCCAAATAAAATTAGACGGTGGTTCAAAAAAAAAAAAAATAATGAAAAAAAATAATATTTAAAATAAATAATATATTTAAAAAATTTAAAAAAAAAACGTGGATTAAACAAAGCTCTGTCAAAGTCGGTCAAAACAAGATGTAAAAAATAAATAATATTCCAAGTGGGAAATAAAAATGTGTCGACAGTTAGGTAGACACACAGTCAGCAATGTGCTACTAATAATCAATAATAATAATTGTTGAAAGGAAGTTCTTATTTTGGGTTTAGGTGTGAAAGGGAGAGGGAGTGGGAATTAAAAGTCACTTTGATTCGATGACATTCTAAAATCTAAACTTTATCCGAGTAATTGAAGCTTTGAAAGCCCACATCGCTTTCTCTGTCCGTGGAGATGTACGAATTAGGTAAAAGGATATCATAAGAGTCAACAAACCACACGCCACACTCAATGCTGCCCAATTTGATCTTCTGGATTCCCTTTATACCCTCGAGAAATATCCCGTTCACCTTCACTGTCTCTACTCTCTAAGGGTAAAAGAGGAATTGCGTCCACAAATAACCCCACCCCAGGCCTGGAGATGGAAGTATTCAGTATTCTCTCCCTCCCCCGCAACTCACCCCATCCAGGAGAATTTTTATTTTATTTTATTTTATTTGCGCGCAGAGCACCAACCCAACCTCGCCACAAAAGACCAAACCTGTTACCCCAACCATACCACGTGCTGCCACCTCATCAATTTGTTGTCATGGATGACGTCATCAACTTGACAAATCACCACCCGCGCCTGGTTGTCCTCCAAACGTCGCGGCCACGTGGCAGCATCAGGAGCAGACAGGCAATTCTACCGTCCCCACCCCGCGTGCTGAGGTACTCCTACGACCACAGCTTATCCGAGTCATTTCCTTCGGCTACCTGACACGTGGCACTGCAACCATGCGGGTCTCTTGCGTGTTATGTGCTGACTGGTTTTGTTGTGAAAGATTATCAACGATACTTGACGCATGTTGTAGTTTTGCTGGATAAATAGGCGATGACGTGTGGGATCAGGTGGCAAAGTTGACAAACTGACACGTAGATGGCTGCCTCGGTAGGAGGGAGTAAGAGCGCGTGAGCCAAAAATTCAGCACTGCCAGCTGGCATTACTGTTTAGCCTACTGGCCGACCTTATCCTCTTCATTTTTTTTCCATCTCTTTTTCTACATTATTCTATCTGTTATCTTTTTATTATCCTCAAAAAAAAAAAAAAATCTTAAAATATTTACAACGAAAGAACCAATTGTTTGTATTTGGAGAGAGAAAAGACGAGAGTGAAATTGTAAATGTGGCTCTTGAAATAGAAGAGAAGACCAGGCCAAACCAAACCCTAGATTTCTTTCGTGCTACTAAAGGGAATTTTGTTTTGTTTTGTTTTGTTTCTTTTTCTCAACCCATCTTTGCGTTAAAGATTCAAACTTTTGTTCTGAAAGTGGGTTAAGGTTTGTTTTTTTTATTTTGATTTTTTTTAATATCATTGGTTCAAGATTGTTATTTGGATTATGTAACAGTGAGTTCCAATGTAGTTTTGTGTATGCGTGAATATTTTCCGTGTTTGGATCTCATTTGATGATAATATGAATGATTGTAAATGTTTAATTACGTGTATTTATTCATTTTGCGTGGTTCTTCATTTGCGTATAGGTGATGATGTTAATCTCTTGATAACCTTTACAGATCCTGCCGAGTTACAGAGATTTCACGAAAGGACCAATCTTGGGTCTGGTTTATGACTCTGAGATCTTGTGTTGAGTTTTTGAAGTTGGCGATAATACAAACTGGTTAAAGATGATGTCCAAATCGTATACCAATCTTTTAGATCTAGCCTCTGGCAATTTTCCTGCAATGGGTCCAAGCCGTGAAAAGAAACGATTGCCAAGAGTAATGACCGTCCCTGGTGTGATTTCCGAGCTTGATGATGATCAGGCAAATAGTGTGAGTTCAGACGTACCGTCCTCCGTCGCCCAAGACCGTGTTATAATTGTAGCAAATCAGTTACCTGTAAAAGCTAAGCGCAGACCGGATAATAAAGGTTGGAGTTTTAGTTGGGATGAGGATTCTTTGTTATTACAGTTAAAAGATGGATTGCCTGAAGATATGGAGGTCATATATGTGGGGTCATTAAAGGTAGATGTTGATTTGAGCGAACAAGATGATGTGTCGCAGCTTTTGTTGGATAGGTTTAAATGTGTCCCTGCATTTTTGCCACCAGACATTTTAACGAAGTTTTATCACGGGTTCTGTAAGCAGCATTTGTGGCCTCTGTTCCATTATATGCTTCCATTTTCAGCTACACATGGTGGAAGGTTTGATCGTTCTTTGTGGGAGGCATATGTGTCTGCCAATAAGATTTTCTCGCAAAAGGTGATTGAAGTTATAAACCCAGAAGATGATTATGTTTGGATTCATGATTATCATTTGATGGTGCTTCCTACTTTTTTGAGAAGAAGGTTTACAAGATTGAGAATGGGATTTTTCCTCCATAGTCCATTCCCTTCCTCAGAGATATATAGAACTCTACCAGTAAGGGAAGAGATTCTTAAGGCACTTTTGAATGCGGACCTCATTGGTTTTCATACTTTTGATTATGCACGGCATTTTCTCTCTTGTTGTAGTCGTATGTTAGGTTTGGAGTATCAATCAAAGAGGGGTTATATTGGGTTGGAGTATTATGGAAGGACTGTTGGGATAAAGATCATGCCTGTTGGGATTCACATGGGTCAGATTGAGTCAGTTTTGAGGCTTGCAGACAAGGATTGGAGAGTGCAGGAGCTTAAACAGCAGTTTGAAGGAAAGACTGTGTTGCTTGGTGTTGATGATATGGACATTTTTAAAGGGGTTGATTTGAAGTTGTTGGCTATGGAACACTTGTTGAAGCAGCATCCAAAGTGGCAGGGAAGGGCAGTACTTGTACAGATTGCAAACCCTGCTAGGGGAAGAGGGAAAGATCTTGAGGAAATACAAGCTGAAATACATGCTAGCTGCGAGAGAATCAATGAGACATTTGGCCGGCCGGGTTATGAACCAGTTGTCTTCATTGATAAGCCAGTGTCTCTCAGTGAAAGAGCTGCATATTACACTATTGCTGAGTGCGTGGTGGTCACAGCTGTGAGGGATGGGATGAATCTCACCCCATATGAGTACATTGTGTGCAGGCAGGGAGTCTCTGGATCAGAGTCTTCTTCAGAATCAAGTGCGCCAAAGAAGAGCATGCTAGTCGTATCCGAATTCATTGGATGTTCTCCTTCACTCAGCGGTGCAATTCGTGTCAATCCGTGGAACATTGAGGCAACTGCGGAGGCAATGCATGAGGCAATTCAAATGAATGAAGCTGAGAAACAGTTGCGCCATGAAAAGCATTATAGGTATGTTAGTACTCATGATGTGGCATACTGGGCTCGAAGTTTCTTTCAAGATATGGAAAGGACTTGCAAAGATCATTTTAAAAGACGTTGTTGGGGAATTGGCTTGAGCTTTGGTTTCAGAGTTGTAGCTTTGGATCCTAATTTTAGAAAGTTGTCAATCGATGCCATTGTTTCTGCCTATCTAAGGTCCAAAAGTAGGGCTATTCTGTTTGATTATGATGGAACTGTCATGCCCCAAACGTCTATCAACAAGGCTCCAAGTCAAGCAGTGATCTCAATCATTAATACTCTTTGCAATGATGCCAGGAATACTGTATTTGTCGTTAGTGGAAGAGGAAGGGATAGTTTAGGCAAGTGGTTCTCCCCATGCAACAAACTTGGAATTGCTGCTGAACATGGTTACTTAATGAGGTATGGTAATCTTTTATTATTATTATTATTATTATTATTATTATTATTTATCTTTCACCAGTTGGTACTAAATTCTAAATCATTTGTCTATCAGGTGGTCTGCTGATGAGGAGTGGCAAAACTGTGGGCAGAGTGTTGATTTTGGGTGGATACAAATAGCTGAGCCTGTTATGAAACTATATACAGAGTCCACTGATGGTTCTTACATTGAAATCAAAGAAAGTGCCTTGGTCTGGCACCATCGAGATGCAGACCCTGGTTTTGGATCTAGCCAGGCCAAGGAGATGTTGGATCATCTAGAAAGCGTGCTAGCTAATGAACCTGCTGCTGTAAAAAGTGGTCAGTTCATTGTAGAAGTAAAGCCACAGGTACATATTCAGCTTGGAATCTAAGTTACAGACATTCCACATTGATGGACTCTTCTAACTTGGCACCAACACAGATACACACGGTCATTTCTGCCCTTTTCTTTTCAACTATTAATGTTGTTGCAGGAACAAGCTTCCTTACCATCCATGTTAAATGTCTAAATTTTATCTATGTTTAGTTATTAGAGTGTACTTATGATATCATGATGCCTGTGTGAGAAGACGAGAATATTGGAGAGTTGGCTATTCTTTCACTAGTTGCAATTGATGGTTTTAGAAGCAACAGTGTCGGTTTTACTTGTGCTAAATTGTGTCACATTTATCTTACTTGCTACTATCTTGTGATTAGAACACGTGATGACTTTATAGTAAAGGCATGCTGTATGAACCAAATTTTTACTGTGGCTTACAGGGTGTCAGCAAAGGTGTGGTGGCAGAAAAGATCTTCACAACAATGGCAGAGAGTGGGAGGCATGCCGATTTTGTACTTTGCATTGGTGATGACAGATCTGATGAGGACATGTTTGAGATCATTGGCAATGCAACCTCAAGTGGAGTCCTCTCATCTAATGCATCTGTTTTTGCTTGCACTGTTGGACAGAAGCCAAGCAAAGCTAAGTACTATTTGGATGACACAGCTGAGGTTGTGGCCATGCTTGAAGCGCTTGCTGAAGCTTCCGCTCCACCCTCCTTCGAAGTTGGAGCATCTGCTTCCCCATGAATTTTCCTTAGCCATTAAATCAAATTTGGCTTTAAGCTTAAGGCGGTTTGGAGGGATGCCATATTGGCCTGTAATGAAGGTAGCAATTATTCTCTACTCTATTTGGAAGTAGCTCGTTGGACGACACATTGTGTTTGATCATTTTGATGGCCAATTGTTAAAACGTCAGCAGCTTGGATTTTTGTGCCGTAGTCAATGAAGCTCAGTGATGAGGCGAGTGGCAGAAAGTTATGTTGTGTCAACCTCATATCAGTAGAGACTGGTCGGTGAAAAAGAAAAAAGAAACAGATCTCACATAAAGGGTTCAATGTTTCATTGGGGTTGACCTAGAAGGTGAACAAAAATACCCAAATAATTGATCATCACATACATGTAAATGTCCCAAGCTTGTCTAGGCAAATTGTTGCTCAAATCATGTAGGTGACACTCCTTTCCAGCCATATTGAAGCATGAAGCCTGATAAGTGACTTTGATCGTCTGGACATCTCTTCAGATTTCGACTGTCCTTTTTTTTTTTGGTTCCTATTAAATCTGATAATTTCTTTGCTTTATAAACCTGTAAATTCTATGGGAATCTCTATTTAGTCCTTTACAATGCATCTGTCTGTTCTTGTAATCAACTATTATTTTTGTGTAATCTCATCACCTTTCTGAGACATACACAAGTAGGTATATCAAACACATGGGATGATAAGGACTGGTTTCAGTCAGACATAATGATATATAGATATCCAAGATGATCAAACTGTTATTGTTTCCATAGAAAATGGCTTTATGCATTGCTCGGATAAGCCAGTTGAGGCATGCTTGAATTTGATGATGAGGCTATCCAATTGATCCACCCAACCTGAGGGCCTGACTTGGTGGTTCTACCATTATTGATCTTATTTTTATTTATCCGCATGCCATACAATGTGCGTGGCAACTCAAATTTACAAAGAGGGAGCTTACCGATAAGTTTATTAATCTCTTCTCTGCACATGAAGACGAAGGCATCCGGTACACACATACCGTAAAAGCCACGAATAAACGTTTTCTTCATTCCACATCTGATCACCGTCTAATACTGATCTAATACGATGCATTATACAATCGCATTATACACACAAAAGAGTAAAAGGGTAAAGAGCCCTAAAAAATATTAAGAAAAAATTATTTACGGAGTAAATGACTTTTGCAGAGATAGTTTACCTGATAATCTGAACCAGAATTTTACAAAATGTACGACTCCTTCATGTTTGCTTAACACTGTTGGCCAAGAGTTAAATAGTCATTTTATCAAAGTCGTGTAAATTTCAGATGACATTGGAGGAGTGACGCATTTCACAGAATTCTGGTGGATTGTTGCAAATAGAAAAATATGTGCATTTCTAGTAAAATCTGAAAGTTCAGGTGATTCGGTGGAAAATTTTCTAAAAATGGAAAACAAAAAATTAACGACTTGCTGGGTCAATCTCGATCACGTTCACTGGCGACAAATAAACCTGACTCTGTATCAGACTTTTACCGATCTTGAACCCAGGCACCACCGTAAAATTAACACGAACATCAACAGTAGAATCAACAATTTCACACGGAAATGCTGACTCATCATTCACATTCTCCATGTAAACTTCCGAAAATCTGCAATTTCTCGGCACCTGAAAGATAGAAACTGGTTGATCAAGTGAGAATGCCAAGCGATGCAGAAGCCAAACCCGTCTCGCCATCTCAGCAAAAGACGTGAAGAAAGCAGAATCTGGGCAATCTCCGGCGTTAATGAGCTTTCTCTGGTTCAAGTTGCCGAAAAGTGAACACTCCATTTTCGCATGTACAAGGTGAAGGTACTTGGAACGCATGAATTTGGCAAAAGAAGAGCTTGGTTTCTGAGCAAGAAATTGCCTTACGTTTACTAATTGCAGCTTCTTGAACTCGTTCAAGTATTGGTCCCGAGAGTGCCTGTGAAAACACTGAGACTCATTCGGTGGTGAAAAATTCGGAAAGTTGAAACCTTCAAGCATTGTTTTGCAGACAAATGATTGGAAAACGAAGTATCTATGGCTTGGTTTTGTAAAAATTGCTTGGGGTTCAATAACTTTAGCTGCTAAATCAAGATCCCAGTTTGCTGACTCCATTTCATGAACCAGCAACTTAACAAAACTTGTCATAGATCTTAAAGAGAAATGAAGAAACTGAACAAAATGGCTTGCGCTAAGAGCTGAAAGCTGAATATTTTCCAAAATTGAAATAGGCCCACTTGCGTTTAGCTTCTTTTCAAGACTCTTGTTAAACGCAATGGAATCATCAAGCTGTCTCTTGAGAGAACGAGCCTCAGATTCTTTCATCTCAGCTTCACTTTCCAATTTCTTTATAGTGATTTCGTAAGTCTTCATCAAACTCTGCTGTTCTTGAATCTCTGCCAACATTATAGTCACTTGAGGTGAAAGATCAAGCTCTTTCTTCAGGAAGCTTCTTTTCAGTTCAGATATAGCTTTCAACTCGTCAACGACAGCTTGGTCTGCAAGGTGAATGGCCTCACTATTGTATGGATGCTGAGCCATTTGTAGCTCAGCGTAAGCAGCTTTGATAGAAGTAACCCCAGCAAAAAGCTTTGCCACTAAAGCCTCCATCACTGCTCTTTGCCTAGCTCTTGGATCCCCGTGATTTTTACTTCCCTTGATGGAAAACAAATCATCATCATCTTGATCAAACTTGTTTTGTGAAGTGAGCATGCAAATTCCCATCCCATTATTCGAACCAATCTTCGTGGCAGTCCTCAAATTGATTACCTTCTGAAATGTCTTGGCTAGCTTGCTCTTGTTGCTCACTGCTGATTTGGGTTTCATTGTTTCCATTTGCCGATGATCAACCCAAAAAGGCCAAAAAAAATTACAAACTATTGTGAATCAGCTCAACCGAAGAGACTGACTCACTGAGTGAAATCAACAAAAGAAACTAAAAGAGAAAGGAAAATGCTTGGTGTAGAGAAGAAAGAGAGAAAACTTAGCACAAGGGTTGTCACAAAAAGTGACTATGGTGTTTGCGAGACAAGAAAAGCAAAGCAAATCAACTTTGACTGTCAGATTGGAGCCGAAGATGGAGGTGGGGATAAATATTTAATATATTTTTAAATTTAAAATAATACAATTAAAAAACTGGGAAATAACACCTCGATCCCTGATTTTACCTATTATCACAAAAAAGATATATTATTTTGTAACATAAAATTTTTCAATTTATATATTTCACTAAAAGTTCGTTTATTAAAAAAAAAAAATCAATGATTTCATTGTATTAATTTTGAAAATTTTAAATCTAAATGATTGCAATTCGTTAATGAATCGATACAGTGCATAGTAGTCGTCATAATTGAATCCGTGAGTCTGAATCACATTCTGATTGTGATTGTAAATGAATCTGATGATTGGATCAGGAATTTGTATAGATACTTGGTGCAATAGTCTGCATGATTCTCTCGTTAATATTGAGATTGTTGATTTTATTAACAAATTTTCAAATAAAAATCGGAATAACAAATATCATCACTCTAAGAGGACAAGACTCAAGACCCAAGAGGGACTCAAGTTAAAATCACTTCAAAATTATGTACCAACATGTGAATTTTATAAAACAATGTACTTGTATGTATTATCCAAATCATTATTCAATTGGGAAAAAGAAAAAGGGTGGGAATTAAAGCGCGGGAAGAAAGAAAAAAGAGGAGTGAACAGGGGCCGTTAGGTGACTGAGGAATGAGAATAAGTACAGTATAAATCAATCCTTGTAATTTTATTGGGGATTTCTTTCTTTTCAGTGATTATTTAAGTCTACATTACGGCAACTGCAATACAGAGGTGCGTGATGATGATGACGACACGTGGGCCATGCTGGTATTGGGCAGATTGATGATTTGAGTTGATGTTGTCGGGACCCCACGATCAAAACTAGCCATTGACATACCAGAGCCGGACATATGGAGCTGCTTGACTGTTTGACTACGCGATACGAGGGTCCGTGACGCATCATGGTCCTTAGCATTAGCAATATGTTTTGCGTATGAAGAAGAATTTTTTGAGATTGGAGCTTATAAACGACAATTAACAGAGAACACAATTGTCAAAAGAAAAGAATAATTAATAATTAATAATTTCTGGGTCGGTGTCTAAACTGGCGGTCATGTAAAGCAACATGACAGGCGGATGGAACTGTGACAGAAAATGAGAAAAGGTTGGTTGATTGGAGGGCTTGATGCTGGTGGGACCACGGCTCAGATAATCTAACTGACTGTCACATCAGCTCCTCACTGCCATCCAACTGTCAATAGCCTTTATCTAATTTGGCATATTCTCTCTTTATAAATATATTTTGTACTATAAAATTTTATTAATGCCTCCTTTGATTCTTTTCTAGTACAACTTATAGACAGATTGTTGTACAAATTTATAATTAACGTGCTTATGAAAACAATTAAATTCATTTTCTGAAATTTTAAAAAAAATTACAAAGTAACTTTTTCACGACAAGTAATTGAACAAATATTATCATTCTTTCATTTCAATAACTTTTTATTATCGTAGAAGTGATATTGTCATATTGTGTTATTCGCGAGCTGTTTATACCCAAATAACATTACTTGATTGTTTAATAATTAGTATTTTGAAAGAAATGGGGTATATGGAAATTGAATGAAATATGGAAGCTTGATTATAGAGGGAGCTGGCATTGAATTTTCGATCACGCACAAGAAAATTTTATGCTTTATTACTGACAAAAAAATATTCAATTTTCAAACGTTTATCAGATGTGACCCACGAGTAGAGATGGCAAAAATCTGTCCGGACCCGACATGTCGGATGTATTCTGGTAGGGGTGGTAGGGTGTCAATATTATAAAATATATATTATTTTAAATATTTATATCTATTTGACTCATTTATTACACATATATAAAGTTTTAAACATTTAAAGTTTATATTTTCATGTTAAATTTTATTAAAATAAATTTAAAACTTATAAAATTACCACAAAAAAAATATATACACATATAATATTAAAAAATATAAAATCCAAGATGCAGGATAAAACCCAGAAACCCGGACCAGTTAGGCAGGTCATCCTGGGCCGGTCATCGATTCTCGACCACAAAAAGAGGTTAATTTTTATTGGAAAAAATCAATGCTGACTCCTTTTACTAAACTCCAAAAGATAAGGAATGAAGAAAATATAAGAAAAAGACATGCATGGCCGAAAGAAGATGGTGCTAAAACAATCTTTGATTCTTGTGTTGCAGGATGTGAGTATTGACCAGGGACGGAGCCATCAAATTTAGTTAAAGAGGCGAAAACTTTACAGTGAATTCAATATCAATTATGATAACTTCAATTTATAAGATTTTTCAATTAAGTTCGTAGGGCCAGTAGCTTAAAATATTTTCAACTCTTATTAAGCATTTTAATTAAATTTATGGGGTCAAGGACTTAAATAATAAATGAAATTGGGAGAATTTTTTTTAAAGAAAAAAAAAACGGAGGCAGTTGCCCCCACTTATGTTCTGTTGTAGTGCCCTACGGTCATGACAAGAATCGCATGGAGGGTGTGCGTGATGCAAATCTTGTGATTCTTACATGATTAAACTTCCCAGCCAATGACTACATGTTATAAAAAATAAAATGAGAATAAGATAAATTATAAAGTTACTTTATATCTATTATGAAATTAATTTCCCGTTTGAAATGAAACTTCGTTTAAAAAAAATGAAAAGAATACTCAAAGACTTGTGAGATAAGAAATAATTAATATCAATCATAGTCCCACATTCATCTTTGGCATAATTGATATTAGAAATGTGGAATGATTGTGTAAGAGGTGTGTACATTACCACACATATATACATTGGGTTGCTTGAGAGATTAATTTATATGATCCAAGCTTGGAACAATTAATAAAATTTTAGTGGACCAACTTGTTTCTGACATGCGGGAAACAAATTATTTCACTTAATCATGGTTTTTATTTAGTTTAAGGTACCTCCAACAAGCTCAATAAATGTTTAACCTAATCCGAAACATCAGGGTGACTTTAATATGTGTTTAAACCGTGTCAATGGCTAGGGTTTGTTTGTTGTGGATTAGCGGACAATATGACACAGAGAAAAGCTTATATCATCAACGGTGGTTTAAAGGAGGGGTCAAACCAAGCCTAAAAAGTGAGTTAATTATTGAAAATCAAGAGAAGTGACCCGCAAGCCAATCAATATGTAGAAAATATTGAAACTATTTTGGTTGTATATTATCATGATGAAAATTTTGTTTTGAAGTTAGGATAACTTTTGTTAATTAATATATTTAATACATATTCAAATTTTAAGCCGTTTGTAAGCAAAGCATGTAGAGATTAGGTCATGTTTTATAATTACACTTAATAGTACTTGATTTTTGTGACATTCCCACAACCACAAGGTTGGATAATTAATGTGTTTATTGCTTCAGGTGCTGTTTGGTATTAAGGTTGAGTAGTTATAAGTTACAGTATTAAAGTATTTAAAAAATACTAACTACTATGACTTAAAAATTATGTTAATTTGATTAATTATTTTTATGATGAAAACCCATAATATATTTATTATTGTTGTCAAAATTATTATTTATAAATCATATTTACTACACATTATTAACATCTATTTCATAGTTACCGCTTTTTTTTTTTTCCACAACAGTTGCAGTGTGAAAACTACAGTACCTCAACACAAATAGGGCCTTATTAGGCACTTAATCACACAAAATATTTAAAACATGATATTATATAAATTCGAGATAACATGCATACTTATGGAAACATATTAATATTTTACTACAAGATATCTCATAATTAAGCTGCATTTATTTATTTAAAAACAAGTAAAATTATTTGAAAATCATTTAGTTAAGCCTTGAGGGCAACCAAATTGTATTTATTAATTTAGGTAAATGTTGAAATAATAATTCATATAAGAGGTTTCCTATATCCTTTCTTCGGGCAGACATGTATATTATTGTTCAAATGCCATTTTTCATAGAGATTTTGCCTTAAATGAATTCCCAATTAGGATTATGAACATAATAAGATTTTTTAAAAAATGATACTAATAAGATTAAGTAAACAAAAATGGAAAAGTAAATGGATACTCATAAATCACGACGTGCAACAACTTCTTTGCAAAGAAAATGAAGACATATGCAAAGCAGCTTTTTTATTGTATAAGCTTGGGATAAAATTAAATGAACTTCTAAACCACACAATAATTATTTAACAAACATCTTAATGCTGTTTCCAACCACAGTACTAAATATGGCCAAAGAATATACACATCCAAATGAAGAAATCGAATCATGTTTAATCAATATAAACATTTGGTATGCAGAAATGATTTTGGCTTGGAAATGAATGAGAAGCAAAGCTAGTCACGTTATGATTCGCATAATTATTATTATCATCATCATTATCGTCACCTGATATACAGTACTTGTCCTTGCCCAATGGGAGAAGAAATGGAGAAATATAAGTTGCTTGATTGCACATATTTTCTTGTTTCATACGGCAATTTAAATGGAAGTGAAGCAATCTACAACACGCCAACCCTTCTCATTCTCCATCCATGATATGAAAGATTAATCTTAGATGAATATTGGGAAAAAGGGTCAAACCCTCTCTGTTGTTTGACTAAACTAATTGAAATTTCTCTTGATATTTTAAAATTAATGTAAATCTCCATAGTGTTAAAATTTTTTTTGGTTTTACTATTTTATGCTTGATGGTTATTTGATATTAATAATACGGATACATTTAATTATTTAATTAGTTGAATAATTTTTAATCATAATGAATTAAAAATTAAATTAAAATTATGGAAAAAACAAAGGAATTATCATAATTTTTAATTGATTCTAAAATTTTCTAGAACACATGCATGCATACACACTTCCTTTTTAGAATTAAAAGATGAAACAAATATATATGCGTCATTCTCTAGTAAAGGCATCTCACTTTATTAAAGCAACGATGCATATGAAGGTTTCGTTTGGTACAACTTTTCAAGTATAGCTTATTTAAATAAATCTTTTGACAGTAGAACTTTTACAAATAGAGTTTTAACCTAAGAAATTTTAGTTGTTTTTTTTTTATTACATGAGACTATTGCTCAAGAGTACAACTCATATTACATCAAAATTACAACTGATATTTATAAATCAGACTATTACTGTGACTAATTTACATCAATTCTTATGAAACACGCCCATATTTTTATCCTCTGTAATATTCGAGGGACATCTACTTTACCCACATTTCGAAAGAGAGAAGAATGTCTTTACTCAAATTAAGAAAGAAATTTCGTTGTGGGGGTTCAAACTCACGACCTCACAAATTGTGAGGTCATGAGTTCTTATCACTAGGCTACAGCTCAGTGGTTTAGAAATTTTAGTTGCTTGGTTGTCAATAAGAGTTTTTATTAAAAATTTATAAAATTATTTTAATAGGTAATTTTTTTAAAATTATGTTATGAAAATAATAAAATAAAATTATCAAATAAGTAGAGAATATTTTTGGATATTTTAGCATTTTAAAAACAACTTTTCAACTTTTACTCCCAAAAACCCAAAACTTGAGTTTTTATTAGTAGAGGCAAAATAGCTTATTTAAGTTATAAAAGCTCTACTAAAAAAAAAAAAAACAACAAAAATTATGATTAGACATTATGAGATTAAATAAGTCATACCAAGCAGGCACTAAGATTAAAAAAAAATACAGATTTCAATATATTGGAGGCTGTTTTTTTTTTCTTTGTTAGTGTATTGATCTTAGGAATAAGAATACCTTTAATTTAATTCTAATTAATTGAAAAACTAAATCTAAAATTATTATAAGAAGTAAGAGAATTCTCATAATTTTCAAAATTAATTGTAAAACTAAATGTAAAATAAATATATATTATTTTTTAAAATTGGTATTTTTTTGTCTGTAAGTGACATTTTCACTTTGTTAAAATGAGGATATCCTCATTACATAATATTAAAACATTATAGAGATTTCAATTATTTTAGTCAAACAGGAGGAGGGCTTTGTTATTTTTCTCTTTTTTCTCCTGCTAACATGTGTACGTCAACTTGAACACTTATGGTGTGTTTGGGAGTGAGGTGCCGCAGTTTTTAAGCTGCAGCTGTTGTGGAGAAAAACTACAGTTGTTGAGTAGAAGTTGGGAAAAAAAATTTACTAATATGTCAAAACTCAACTACAAGTGTTACCAAACACTTTAGTAGCTGGGCTTTTGCAGCTCATCTACTTCACCACACTCTCACACGGGCTATTAATATTCTTTGTAACTTAACGTTGAATTTAGTAATTCACTACAAGTCTGTGTTTTGTGAACTAAAGATACATATTTTAGAGCTTTACCTCTCAAAATTAATTGTTACAGGAGGAAGGAAAATATAGGCATTCATAATGTGCAAGAAGAGTGATATAGTCACTACTTTCTTTTTTTTTTTACCCGCAAAGTTTCAAACTTCTCATGACTCATGAGGTGTAAATAGTGTAAATAGGCATTCAAATACAGGAGGAAGGAAAATATAGGCATTCATAATGTGCAAGAAGAGTGATATAGTCACTACTTTCTTTTTTTTTTTTACCCGCAAAGTTTCAAACTTCTCATGACTCATGAGGTGTAAATAGTGTAAAATAAAAAATTAATTATCAAGAATCAGACGGCCAGAGCCCAAATTTTTGAAAACTAAAGCACCTTCAGGCGGTCCCACATGGATGGTCCATTTGCAAAGAATGATACAAAACTTGCCCAAAAAGCTGAATGTGATTTGCAAAGGACCACTTTAAAATTCAGATGATTTTTTATGTTTAATAATTTTTCGTACCACAGAGCAAAGATTACAGGCGCCTTGTAGTTAGGGTCGGCTCATTGTCACATAGATATGGAAATCTAGCGGCTACTCATAAAGCTGCAGGTTCACACTTCACACTGGTAAATGAAGCCAAATCATTCAGAAGAATGAGTTTTTTGCACTGTTAATTACAATTTAAACTCGGCAAGTAGGGAAAGTTGTGAATTATCTTTTAACTGTTTCCCAAGTTGATTTCAAAGAAGAAAAATTTTATAATATCTTTGATGTATTATAATTTATTAGTGTATGCATGATATATATAATTAAATTTAAATTGCTCACTTTAAAATTTCTTCGCAAAAAGTGCTGCTACTGCCTACAAGACAGAGGCATTTATTAAAGTCAATCCTCTCAGCCATCCTAAAGAATAAAGACAAAATTTTTACAAAGTCGTAACCTATTGAATTAGACGAAATTAGATTTTGAAGAGGCCAATCATAAGATGCCGCATCGTTGCTAAATCTTCTAAAGAGTAATTTACACTCTACTCCCAAATAAATTGATATTTTTACACTATATCCTTCAAGATTTGACGCATTGCACCATGTCTCCAATTTTGTTAATTTTTCAATTATTTCTAACGTTTTGTCTGATTTTTGATTGAATGATAAAAATACCTCTCTTTATGAATTTAAATGAGTTTAATTACATAAAACTTAGTCTAACATTTTATATTTATGTTAATACCATCCAATAAAAAGGTTCATTATAGAGTATATGCCTCTTTTTTTTAAAAAAGAAAATTTTAAGCTCATTTAATTTTTTTAAAGGTTTTTATTTCAATTGCAATAAAAAAATCATTGTTACATGTGCATTGTCACCACTATTATTTTTTTCTTTAATTTTTTAAGATTTTTATTTCAATTGCAATAAAGAGAATTTTCATTAAAATTAATTTAAGGAACGAAACTTCTAATGTTATCCCTCCACCGTTAAACTTAAACTAAGAAACTAACGGAATTACGGATACGGTGCAACAAGTTAAATCTTTTGGGGGCACAATGCAAAATGTCAATTCATTTGTAGGTAAGGTATAAATTACTCATCTTCTAACGACTTAATCAAGGCGCATGAATGAAATATTACTTTTTTCTTTCATAGAAGATTTAGCAAGATTTTGAATTAGTCCAAATTAGATTTTGAAGTGGCCAATCACAAGATGCCGCATCATTGCAAAATCTTCATACGACTAAATCAAGGCCCATGGATGAAATATTACCATCCGCCTATCGCGACACGTCCTGTATTTTCAAATCATCACCGCGAAAACGATGCGGAACTCATCCAGCTTCTAATTCTCTCATAAGGCAATTTAGGTCTCATCTTTATTGCACAACTAAAATTCTGGTATAATGGAGAAAATGAGGGGTATCAATCACATTGTCTATGGACTAAAAGATGCGAAATGACAGGACACTCGCACTGCGTTGCAATGGCAGGACCCGAATGTCACTGATGGCATAAGCAATTCACTAAAACAAGAATATATATCTTCAACAGAAATTCTTTCTATCTTCCTTGGCGTGTTGAACGTACAGAAACTTCCAAAAGAAAAAAGAAAGGCGGCTAAACATTGGCCAAACTACAAACTGATCTGAATCTCTATTCATAGGTGTTAACAAGGTATGGCCTATGTCAGTCTTTGAATTCTGCAACAATATCGCACAATGCTACTCTGGCTATCACCAACTAATCTGAAACCCAGATCATTAGTTTATTAAAAGCCAAAGAAGCCAAGTTCACTAGCTCTCTCCTTCTCAAACGTCTCAAAGTACTGATATATGATCGTAACTGCGAGCAATATCCCAGTTCCTGACCCAATTGCTCCCATGAAATCAGCCAGGACTGTTAATGCACCGATGCACACTCCGCCAAAGGCAGCAGCAGTTGGTATGTACCGGTTCAGTTCCTTTTGAAGATTTGAGTCTCTATGTCCAGGCATCACCATTTGTTGCTCCTGCAGAAACATCAAAGTCAAACAATATCCAAATAAACAAAATTATGCATTACCTTTATCAATTACTTGAAAAGAATTCATGATATGCTCTAGGGTCAAATACCATTATGTATGAAAATTTAAATACCATGCAGCTGAAGAAATTCAAAACATGTGTTCATCAATCAACAAATCTCCATATTCAGAATATTTTGTCCTGTACGATTTTATGCACAGTTACCAATAGAAAAAGTTTCCATCCACAAGCATTTAACCATGATGAAGTGCTCGGATCCCAGCAAACAGTGACCAAAAGTAACAAAGAATAGAAGACCAATATACCTTAAGCTGCTTGGCCACATCCCGGGCAGAAGACCCTGAAACTTCAATCCAAGTTTTCGAGAAAAGAGCACAAGCAGTAAGCATAAAAACCAGGTAGAACAGAGCATGGAAAGGATTGGCTGCCATATCAGCCAAGCTGTAATAAAGATGAAGAAAAAGTAAATACTGAAGACTTGATGTATGATGAACAAAAAGCATAAATACTTAGTGCATGATGGACAAAAAATATACACCAACTGCTGCAATAACACATACATGAAAGCTACATGAACAACCAAAATAGAGTACGGAATGAAACAACGATGTTGTGTCACCTTGCTGGTGCAGTGACATAATACGCTAGGCCGCCAACTGGAATAGAGTGGCCAGAATATTCAGATTCCTTCCACTTCCCTAACAGATTAACAAAGAAATTACCACTGTACTTCCTGTAGAGCAACTGTACAGGGGAAAAAAAAATGGTGGTTATCCACACCGGCAAAAATTACAGATAACTCGAAACATCAATTCTTACCCCTATCTAAAGAAACTCATGTACCTGAGAGATGAAGTACAGATTTGAGACAAGTGCAGATTGGAGAATGATAGGCATGTTGGATGTGTAGAATAGCTTAATTGGATAAGCACCCTGTTGCCCACGGGCATTCTTTGATCTCACGGGCAACACCACTTTGAAACCTTGAAAGTAGACGACAATAAGGAAAACCAGGACTGTAGCAAGCAAATTAGTAATATTGGGAAGGTTTTGCCGATAGAAAGCCTCTCGAAGAGCCCCAACTTTGTTTTGCTTGGTTATCAGCAGATGAAACAGAGCAATAACAGCACCCTCGAATTCAGCTCCCCGGCCACTGTTTATGGTTGTGGGGCTAAAAGCTTTCCAAATAATGCTTTCGCTGCATAGTCAATCCCCAAAAAAATAAAATAAAAAAAAATTTCCTAAGTCATAAACAATATCATAAGGGAGAATCCAACAAAATAAAATCTGTAGCCTACCAGATGTTAGTGGCTATGAAAAGGGAGATCCCAGAGCCCAAACCATATCCCTTCTGCAGAAGTTCATCCAGGCATATCACAATGATTCCAGCAAAGCAAAGTTGGAGGATTATAAGAATAGCATTCCCAGCACCAAGCTGGCTGACACTTCCATACATCCCTGACATCACGTATGCAACAGCCTCACCAATAGCAATCAGGATGCCTAACAGCTTCTGTGCCCCATTTCTGCAAGAAAAGTGGAAGAATTACTATAACAAAAATATATACACATAAGTAACGCAACATAGAGAGTGAGTAAATATATACACAAAGCTCATGCCGCAAAACGTCACTCATGAATCTTTCAAAACTGCTCAACTAAAATGCTTACAAGAGTGCACGATCCTCACGAACATTGTTATCCACCTCAATAATCTTGGACCCAGCCAAGAGTTGCATCACAAGCCCAGAAGTCACAATGGGGGTAATCCCAAGTTCCATCACAGTTCCCCGGTTTGATGCAAGAATAACACGCATCCAATAAAAGGGATCAGCACCGGTGGTGGAATGGATGCCATAAAGTGGAAGCTGACTGCATACCAGAAAGATGAAAAGCGAAATGACAGTGTAGATCACCTTCTCTCGGAAGGGAATTTTCCTGTCAGCTGACTGAACCTCCGGCAAAAACGGAAGAAACGGTCTCACCAAATGCAGCACTCTAAATCCTCCTCCCATTTTCAAAAATCTTCACACCAATAATATTGTTAGGCAAGTAAATAATACAAATCAACACCACATCCTCAGATAAAATTACTATTATTTAACACCTGTGAACAAATAACTAATAAATTGATCCCATGAAAGTTAATCAATTTAACCAACAATCTCGTTCTAACTAGCAGCAATCACTTACTAATTAATTATCGATTGAATCATTCACAAACAGTAGCAGTGAATTTTCAAAACAACGTCGTTTTCAGAGATTCTAAGATATATGATCAGCACCAAACATACGACGGGATCTAAAATCGAAAGTTAAAAAAGTGATGCGAATGAAAATCAGAGACTTACGAGCAGATCTGAATAGATCGGCAAGCTTTGACTTCGAGCAGAGGCTCGGAATTAATGGCAACACCAACGCCAACGATGCAATATGGAGGATAGAGGGTTGAACGTTGAAATATTATAAAACCCTTGTTTTGAAGCAGTCTCTCGATCTTAACGCTTTTAAATAAAGGATTTTGCTTTATATTTGGCTCATATTTTTGCTAGGTGTCGTGCTTCTGCACGAAAGTGGTGGCCACACCCTGATCTCCCAACGATCTGCAGCCACGTGTCTGAAGTGTTGGGCTAGGTGTAATTAATTCGATTATTGAGTGGATTGTTTCAAAAAAGGCCAGAGAGTGATGCTAGAAGCAACAACTACCAAGACGTACTACCCTTGAATGCCACAGAAATAGGACAATTGTACTTGTTGAACACTATGTTAGTTTTTTTTCCCCCTCTCTTTTTCAAAGGTAACACAGTTTTCGGTTTTTAATAAATAAAAAGAAAAAAAAACTAAGATATAATCAAAGTTGCTGAATTGCAAGAAATAAAGAAGATAACATTAAAATGTCGATTGCGCAGAAACGACAGTTATTCATTTGGCCCAGATAATCATCATCAGCTCAAACCACAGCATAAAACTTGAGATTTTCCACTGTTGAGTAGTACATGGTCCGAAGAGAGGCAATCAAAAGTTAATAATCGTACAACTATTTGCCTACACAATCTAAGCAAGCATGCAGTTGTTGAAGAAACGACGAACATTGCAGGGAGCTAAATCGAAAACCAATACCAGCAATGGGTAGAATCTAATTCTCTATCTAAACTGAAGTGCTTCCGCCAAAATCGTCAAGGTTCCAAGTAAAACAAACTTTTACTTGCACATAAAAAAGCATTAAAAAACACCGAATCAAGCTTCTATATTGCAAACACTTGCACTTTGATTGTTTGTCACTATAAGTCCAACTAAGATGTTAGCCAGATCAATTTGTTGCCCTCCGAATAGATTTTTTACAAGTGAGAAGTAATGGGAAGGCAAAAGAAAATTCCAAACTGTCACCTCTTGTAAACATGTGTATTTCATCTAAACAAAAGAGCGAGAACTATCAATCATGTCTACTCTTCCCTCAAACAACTATCGTTCACCAGTAGCCTCAACAAATTGAAATTTTCAACACATCCCAACTTGGCTCAGGCTGGAAGCTGAAGTTTCGCATTGTTTTTCCAGCTGACAAAACAAAAGCAAAGTAGGAAAATCCTGTTATATGCAATATAAGCCCCCCCCCCCCCCCCCAAACCAAAACAAAAAAAAAAATGTAGAAGCAAGAGCACAAGTATGGCCAGGTATCCTTACCTGATGAAGTAGTAATAGAAGAAATCTGCATAAAGAGCTGTCTGGACAATGCCAGAGACGCAAGCTGAAAAACAACAAAAGCAAGACGGAAATCAGAATATTATATATACATAATACATATAGAACACTTTTCCAATCAGGGATCCCTAATTTTAATATGGTAGGATCAAGCTAAAAGACAGAAAAACACACACTCCAATGCAGCATTAGTTACAAAACAATTTTCTTTTCTCTTTGATTCATGATAAATTTTACCAATCCATCGACTAAAATGTGGTTCTGTGATGTAGCGGTAGATCCAGTTGAGAATGTAGAAGGCACGATATGCTCTGCAGTTTAACATAAATGAAATGTAAACACAAAGCCAAGTCCAAATTTCAGAGTTGAAACATATACAGTAAGAAGATAGGTTGTATATCCAGATTCATGCTTTCATCTCACAGTAAGCACGGACAGACTGTTCTTTTCGCAGGAAAAGCAAATGGGACATTAATGGTGCAGTTTATCTCAAAGAATATTTATACAGTTGAACAAGGTGTCTACGTATATGACAACTATGCTGGAAGCTAAACAAATGCAATAAAGAAGTCACATAACAATAGATGAGCAAGGCAGGAGTTTTCCACATGCCAAAGTAAAATCTTGAATATTTTGGAAAATATATAATCCAAATCTGTGTCTTCTGAAAATATCTTATTAACTTAGCACTAAAAAACCTATCCTCATGCTGTAAGCAAGCTGGGTTTTTCACTACAATTCACATAACTAAGTTCTCCTAACACTGAACAATGCACCTCAACAATTAGTAATGTATGGAATGCTCCGGTAGAGGCAATATTTATAACCTAATTAATTTGCATATCTGGAGTGGAATATTCCTATTCTCGATGCTCAGATAGGATGAATCTGAATTTCCTTTAAACAATAGAAGATGTCCTCCCAGCGGAGAAAGAGCCTTCTCAATGCAAAGCTTCTACATGTATAAATACACACATACATACCCAAGAAAGAACACATATTGCCCTGTTAAATTGTCAACATTTCCGCTTCGCTGTAATAAGACTAACTGGGGAAGAATCGCAACCGCCTCCAAGTATATAGAAAATGCCCAGAAAATCTGCATTAAGCTTGCATCAAAATTAGTCACAAATCATTTAAGATTAAAAATGCACGGAAACAAAAATAACGTGAACAAGGAAATACTGATACTTGGTTACCAAGAACTAAGCAAAACAGTGAACAATTTTCCTCTCAAATAACTAGGTCTAATAAAATAGAAATAAACCATGATCAAAGATATTCACTGATGTATAGTTGTTGCATGGTCATGATCGATGAATATCTGGTGTGCTTTATGCAATATTTTCTATTTCTGTTCTGTGTTCTCCAAAAACACTAGTTGTGCCTACATTTTTCTGTTTAACATGCATATGATTTAAGAAATAATTACTTAAACAGATAATATAGACAACATAAATGTTCCCAAAAATTTCTCACTTGTTTCCATCTATAACAGGGAATAACTAACAATGACTGCTTTCAAAAAAATTCTCTCAAACAAAACAGAACTAACAACAGTCCAAAAGGTTCCGATTGCTAATAGTTTTCACAAGTGAAATGGAAATTGAGCAAGTCACATCAGACACACATGTGATAAGCAGCCTTGTCGTCACAATCTAAAAAGAGGTCCAAGCAGGTATAGGACTTCCAAGTACGAGATTTGGAATTTACTTCCACATGAGAAAATGCAGCAGCAGACCAAGTAATGAAATAAGAACTCAGACTCAAGTAAAAACCCATCACTTAACCATACCAGCAAAGCACAATAGATTTAATGCAAATATTTATAACCTTAATCAGAAATGCCTATATATCTCATGAATATGCCAAAACAATCATGCAAATTTAACAATAAATCACCTCTTGAAATGTGAACTTCTCATTCAAAATCAGAGACAGCACAAAGCATGCCGCAATGAGGAAGTAATGGCGAAATGTGTCAAGCTCTTTGTCGTAAGTACGACGAACAGCTCGGTGGATCCTCATGCACCAAACAATCGCGAGAGAACTAGCAATGAATACTAGCTTCATCACAGTGTTGTAAACAGAGATAAAGTCTGTGAAGAGATCCAAGTACCGCGTCAAAAAGACCAGTGCGTAGAGCTCTTGAGTTTTCAACGAAATCCCTAAATCGAACAAAGGAAAATAGATACAGAACAAATTCAGCTCATTTTTTGAGACTATGCTTAGTTTCTCAAAAACCTAGCAAAAGCGAACCTAAGTTTTTATTTTAGCAAATGAAGGAACAACAATGAAATAATCAATTCTAAAAACAGAAATGAGAAACAAATTTTCAGTTTCCGCAGTTTCTAGAACCTTAAGCTAATATTTCTCTATAGAAAACCGAGCGTGAAAATAGTACAAATGAAAATGATCCAAGTGATGTTTACCTGAGCAAGATTTGGTAGCGTAGATTTTGAGAAGCAGTACTAAAATACTGATCAAGTGAGTCATGTCACCGGCGAATCTGAAGATATTCATGGTTGCTAATTCAAACTTTCTATTTTTTTTATGTCAGAAAACAAAAAATGGAGATCGAACTTTTTTTATCCCAAATTTTGGTACAAGAAAGAAACTAGAGGATGAATGGAGAGAAACGAAATGAATAGCGAGTACTCTTTTTTCTTTTCTTTTGCTTTTTTTTTAAAAAAAAAAACCTATTCTAATTGATTTCGTGAAGGCTGTAGGCTGACGTGGCAGTTGGAACGGCTTTTGCCTCCGCAGTGAGACCGCCAGGCCCATGCTCTTACAACGTGGAGGGCCAACGTTGATAGGTTTGTGACCGACCGCAAGCAAATTTCAAATGTACGCACGAATAGAGATGGCGAATGGGCTGGGGGCACGAGGCAGAGTATGGCACTAGTACATTTTGGTAAAATACGCGATATGATACGGTACGCACGTGGGTTATATTGAATTTAAATTTTAGGTATGTAGGTTTTAAAAATATGGCACGATTAAAGATGCGTCAAAGTACGGGACGCGAAAAAATACGCTATAAGCACGTTTTATTTTTTAATGAAAGTAAACTTAAAATTTTATAATTGTATAAATAATTTGAAACTAAATTTTTTAATATATTTTATTGGCTAAGTTTTTTAAATTTATTTAATTCTTAGTTTCAAAAAAATTATAATTGATTTATGTTTTATAATTTATTAAATAAATAATTGATATCATGATTTCAATAAATAAAATTATGACTATCATTGTATAAATATGTATTAATATTATTATAAACTATGATATATGACTCTACGTAATTCTAAGTTAACAATTAAGTTAACCCTTAAAATAATAATTATTATTGTTGTTTTTAAGTACTAAAAAAAAATTCTAATACCATATGGTCAAATTTAGTAACTAATATTATATTCTCTTATTATTATTAATTTATTATCATTGAACATAGACTTGAGTTTTGAATTTTTTATTCTATTAAATTAAATAAAGGCATATGGATCCAAAAAAGTATGTAATGTAAGCTTAAAAAAAATAAAACAACAATTTGGCATGTGCTCTTCAAAAAATAAAAAAAAGAAAAAAGTTTAGTAGGCTATTTTTCGTAGGCACGAGCACGTGTTGGCACGGCACGCTTGCCGGGTTGGCACCGTACGGCACGTCACGAATGAATAGTAAGCATTGCACGGCACGAGCATGAGCACGTATGAGCTTCCTTTAATGGGCCTGGACCGGCACGGCACGGCACATTGGCCATCTCTACACACGAAATAGCTAAACCACTTGCGCCCAATTTTTATTCATAAATTAAATGAATTTATAATCTATACACTTATAATTTTCAGAAAATAATAATAATATATTGCCTTCAAAATTAAAAGAACCTATTAACTTATGAAAACAAATGTTCTTTAGCACGTTGAAATTTTTTTCTAGTATTAATAAGATAAGTATGCGGCCATGAATTAAATCAATTGTACGTGGAGTTATTATTATCCCTTTTATGTTGACATAGATTTTTGGTCTATAGGAATTAATTTAAGTGGGGGTGATATAATAAAAAGATACAAAGAATTAACGTGGTTCGACCTTTAGCCTATGTTTACGGGTAGAGAAGATAAATGTTTTATTAAGATTGTAATTACAATTCAATTCTCTTTTTCTTTTTACTTTTTCAGCGCTTGTCCTCACACTAAGAGGGACATTTACTTTTATAGCCCTTTACAAATAAAATCCATTTCTTATTTAAATTTCTCCTAATTCTCCTCCATTCTTTAGGATTTGAATTACAAAATATTCTTTATCTTTTCATTGATCCTATTTGTATCAAACTTTATCTAATTTACTTTTGGACTAAGTAATATCCTTTCATTGTTGACTTTTATTTATCGAGACTTAATTCAACAATTACGTCTCTACTTAGACTTGGCCTTTCTATGTGGTCCATGGTCTCAAACTGGATCAAGGGTCTCCATGAGGTTACGGTCCATGACTCATTTTGTTATCCCCTAGTCCTAGGGGTATGGCTCCTAATCCACACACTTTGAGAGCATGATTTCTGTAGCATGGTTTTTACTCTTTAGGAGCACGACTCATGTTCCTCACTCTTAGAGAGCACGGTTTCTATTCCCTGGGGATCATGCTCCCCATTCTTGGGAAGCATGCTTTTTATCCTCGAGGAGCATGACTTCTGATCTTTTGGGAGTATGGCTCCTACTCCTCATTCTCAGGAAGCGTGGTCTTTATTATTGATGAGCATAACTTCTACTCCTTAGGGAAATATGACTTCTACTTCTCATTCTTGGGGAGCATGCTTTCTATTCTTGAGGAACATGACTTTTTAACTTTTCCGCACACCTTTGTTGATTTTTTACATATTTTGTATAAGAACTGAAACCAAACACTTGTAACTGCTCTAAAGTTACAGAAAGAAATTTTATTTATAACTTCCACTCATGAGACTCCATGTCCATAATCTATAGGCTCTCACTCTGCATGTGCTTCCACTAATGCTTTTACGCCCATACCTTTTCCAATAGATTATAGCCAATAAACTCTAACCTTATTTGAATGTTTATAGAACTTCACTTGGGAAGATCCTTCTCAGGCATATCTAAACTCTTTTATTCAATCTTAGCCTTAAAATGTCTCAGCTAATAACGTGAGGCAAATTAAGAGCTTTGATCCTGTTGATGTCATGATTGCCAATGTTTATCCGATATTATACAATATTGTTTTTGTGTTGCCATTACTAGTATGAGATTGGATCCGAACTATGATCATCTTCCTACAGTTTGGTTGTGTTATTCAAATATCAAAGAAAAAGATAAAATTACTAACGTTGGAAAGGAATGCTTCACTTGAGTCAAGTTAAGCTTCTAAGAAAATGTTGATAAACTAGAAAACTATTTAAGCGAAAAGAAAGCTCTCCTAGCCCAATTGAAATTGGATCTTAATACTGCAAAAGAAGAATTAACTTAATCTCATTCCCAAGTTCAAGAGAGTTGGATAGTTCTTTGAACTCTTTAATGGCATACCAAACATTAGGGCAAAGCTGTGTTGGGGCATAGTTAAGATAGATCAGTATATACCTCAAGAAGGGGTGCAATGGTAACCTAACGTTATATAAAAAAAAAATCATAGTGAAAAAGGACAACCTTAGGAGAAAACCGATGGGTGAGTCACCAGCTTGAAATCTTAGAAGTTCACCTGAACTTGGGATCTCATATTTAATTCTAAGAGATGTGATAGATTTTTCAGATATCTTATTTCCCGCCTCATCGAGGGAACAACCAATGCTGGAATGGAAGTTGATTTGGTTATCAGGGATAAACAATACAAAAGTAAAATTTATAATAGGGGTAGATGATCAGTTGGTAGAGGATAATAATCATCATTATTTTCAAAGTAGTCATGGTAAAATGAGTTAGAACTATTCTCAAAATTTGAAGATAATGAAATTTCTAAAAGAAAAAAAAAGGCACGCACCAAGGAAAGCGAAAGGCAAAGAGATGAAAGCTCAACGATGTCTATAAATCGTGTAAAAAATAGTTTATATAGAATGTATGGAGAGAAAAATGACTAGAACTCTTATGTTTCTGGTGGAATTAGATATTGAGAGCTGGGGAGCAATTATTGTACAAAATAAGTAAAAAAAAAACAAAGATATGTGGAAAAGTTAAAAAGTCCTGCTTCTCAAGAATAGAAAGCAAGCTCCCCAAGAATGACGAGCAATAGTCATACTCCATAAGAGTAGAGGGCATGCTTCTAAGAATGGGAGTAGGAGTCATGTTCCCTCAAGGAGTAGAAACCATGCTCCCTAATAATGAAAAGTAGGAGCCATACTTCTCTGGGAGTAGAAACCATGCTATAGAAATTATGCTTTCCACGTGTGTGGACTAGGAGTCATGTCCCTAAGTATCGAGGATAGCAAAATAAGTCATGGACAATAATCCTATGGGGACACTTGACTTAATTTTAGATTATGGACTACACAGAAAAGACAAGTCTAAATAGAGGAGTTATTGTTGAATCAAACCTAGCTAAATAAAAGCCAACAATAGAAGGATATTGTTTGGTCCATAAGTAAATTAGATAAAGTTTGACACGCCTGGGATAAATGAAAAGATAAAAAATATTTTGTAATTCAAATTCTAAAGAATAGAAAAGAATTACGATGAATTTAAGTGAGAAAGAGATTTTATCTGTAGAGGGCTATAAAAATAAAGGTCTCCGTGGGATAAGTACTAAAAAAAGTAGCGAGAGAAAGAGAGTTGAGTTGTAATTGCGATCTTAATAAAAGATTTATCTTCTCTACCTATGAATATAGACTAAACATTAAATCACGTTAATTCCCTATGTTTATTTATTATATCACCGCTACCTTAATTAATTCTTAGTTGACCGAAAATATGCGTCAACAATATAAGTTACGTCAACCTCACTCAATAAAGATAGAAACATGTCCAGATTGTGTCGTATACTGTCATTTCATTGTATATTTTTTACTTGATGGAATATCCAAGATGAATTGAAATTGGAACAAAAAAAATATGAGGATTTGAGTGAAAAGGCAGAAATTTACAGAGACAACTTAAGACGAGAAAGAGAAGATGACAATAAAAGACAAAAACGAGCTGAGAGAAAAGGTGGAGTGATAAGTCCCAGTCGCACTTAAGGGTGGGCAAAATAACCGACCCGACCCGACCCGATCCGAAAAATTTCGGGTTCGGATCGGATTGGGTTGTGAATAGAACCCGATCGGGTCGTGTTCGGATCAGTTGAAACCCGAACCGATCTGAAAACCCGATCGAGTTGACATAAATTAAAAAAAAAACAGAAATACAAAACTAAAAATCATAAACACTTTCTGTCACTCACTCACACACACCTCTCATCTCAACACTTACGAATCACTATCCACACATACAAACCCTTATGATATGGCACAATCAAGACAAGCACTTAAGCAAAGAAGCAGCCCATCGCCATCCGCCGGCAAGGCTATCCACCCACAGGCGACGGCCTCCCTCTCTTGCAACTTGGAACCCACCACCAACAGCCACACAACCTGTCGCTTGCAACTTTGAACCCACCACCGACAGCCACACAACCCGTTGCCTGTAACATCTTCCCTCAAACAAACAAAACACACACACAAACAAAAAAAGTTAATGCCTTAACGAAGCAAGCTGCAGCCGACCACCACGCAGCAACCACTGAGCCTCCGCGAGGATATTGATCTGATTCCGATTGACCGATCTTGGATCTGTTGCACCACCTCCAAGCCTCCATTCCTCCACCATCACCTTATCCGATTCAAGCTCCATTAACCCAGCAAGCAGCAACTTGAATTTTGGCTGTGAATCAAGTTCTGGAAGCTTTGAAACTTGACGGTGATATTTGTGAAAGTGAATTGTTAATAAGCATTTTCCTAATCCGACCCGTTTCGAACCCGAACCCGAACCGATCCGAATTCAACCTGATCCGATCCGAATATATTCAGATCGGATCGGGTCGGGTTATAAATTTGGGTTGAATTCAGATGAATTTTTATTTAACCCAACGAACCTGAAACCCGATCTGGTTGATCCGAACTCGACCCTAACCCGATTTTGCCCAGCCCTAGTCGCACTAATAAGGGAAAGTTTCAGAAGAAGAAGACTGACTATTTATGAAATACATCAATCAATAATCAACTACATGTCACTTAAACCTCCACTCCATCGACGCATTTTTCATTTTCATTTTTACCTACGAAACATCACGACTTCTCTTCTCTTCTCTCCTCTTTTCCTCACAAATCAAATCTTCTTTTCATTATTCTGTCTAAATAAAGATTAGTCAACTTGGATTTGATCTCTCTCCATGGGCTTTACGGGATCGAAGCGTGCCAAATGGTAAATAACTTTTTGTTTCCAATTTTTTGCGAATATGATTTCATGGCATTAAGATGTTAATCTAGTACGGCCCTAACTTTACTGTATATATGTCGTGATACCGCTGCTTGTATATTTTTTGTATTTTCTTTCATAACATAATTAAGTTTGGCCCTTTTTTTGTGATTGAATTTGTGATCTTTGCTTGGATATGATTCGTTGATTAGTATTTTTCTTTCACACAATTAATTACCTTGAAACATTTGGGGACAATGCATACACAAATTTCCTTTAATATCTGAATGAGAGTATTAAGACTGAAATGAAGATGAGTGCTTTTGAGAAAAGAACAACCTCTGAAGTTAATAATAAATTGATTGTCAATTAAGCAAATGTAGAAGTCAATACTGGATAATCAAACATGGTATGCATTTTGTGATATGCATCTTGATTCTTGTTAAAATTAGTTGAGTGGGTGCGATGGCATGGCGGTTTTTGCACAAACAGACGGTCCAACGAAGATCCAGAAGCCAAAACCCTGGAAGCATTCTGAGCCGATTACAAGAGAACAAGTCATGCAGATGCGTGATAAATTTTGGGACATTGCTATGCTTTCCCACACTAATCCACTGCTAATAACTTTTATTACTGATGATATATTGAGGTATTGCTACACCGTACATGTAGCAATTTTATAGTGTGGTGGGGTAGCTGGGCTGCCAAAGCTCAGCTACTAAGATGTTTGGTAACACTTGTTGTTGGGCTTTGGCAGCTTAGCAGTCTTGTTCTTATTAACTTCTACTCCACAATTATAGTTTTTACTCCACAACAGCTGTAGCTTAAAAACTACAGCACCCCACTCTCAAACGCACTCTTAAACAAGTTTTGAGTTTTAGCGTCCAACTTTTGTAAAACTATTTGTACTCGTAATTTGAGTTAAAATTTATCACTCCGATTAATGACAGGTATGCATCAAACTTTAGTAATATATTAATTTATTCATTATTGTTTTCTTTGATATTTATAGTAGGAAATTGTCAGCAGTTGCAGGACTTTTAAGAAATCTCAAACTACTTGCTACAAGGGCCAAGATAAGAGCTGCCACTGTGTTAACTTGTAAAAATAGAATATGATTGTGTATCTTTTGGCTTGACTATAGGACTCGATTGTGTTGGTGGCCTTGGTGAGATAAATACACAGCACTAACTTGACAAAATTCTACTCTGAAACGTACCCGGAATCAAGCTACTGTCAGTTAATCAACAACACAAATACAAAGTAAACTGATTTCATTTTGATCAGCATAATTTTTCATACCCACTTTTGGAGATATTCATTTTTCTATTCAATTTTGTTTCATTATTCGGCAGAGTCCAGCCATTTGCTTTTACATGTGATTATGATTTTTGTGTAATTATCTTCGAATCAGTAGGTTTGATAGAAATAACTTATTTCTACAAAAAGTTCAGGTTCAAAATGTTTCTTGCAAGAAGAATTTGTTTAAAACGCATGCGATTGCTATTTTTACCTATGTTCTTCTGTTTTGTGTGGACGTATGCATGTTATTCAGCTGATTGCACATTTGCAAACTGAAAGATTTTTCCGACGTAACTCCGGTACGTGAATTCTACAGTTTTATTTGTGAGTTTAGAACTTGGATGCATGACTACAAGAATGTGTACATTCATTGGCCAATCAGAGTGCTTCACCGTATTCTACCTTAACTAAATCTCAAATGCAGAAACCTAATTCAGTATCTTTCTCATTATGACTGTCTGTTCTCAATAATACCCTTTCCACGTTAGTGAGGGTTTGCCTCTTTGACGAGAAAATGTGTGGAGGAACCTCTGCTTGTAAGATATCAATATACGTAGACGTATCTGTGTGAATTAACTTGTAGCATTAGGGGAAAGAAGTCTACGTCCTTGACCCAATTTCGCTATCTTTCTGTTATGTTGTTTTTGGGATCGATCCTTATGGCATGATTACTTTCTTCCTAGAGAGTTCCATCCTAAACATAATTTCTGTTGCAGGTGCGAAGTATGAACTACCGGAGTATGTCTTGAGTGCGCCCACCAATCTGACTCCGGATAATTGACCATATACAGTAAAGAAATACAACTCTTCATTTACAATGTAAATCTTGTAAATTGATCTATCATCCTTTAGCTCTGAAATATAATGCTGGTTTTGAAATCTAATCCCGATTAATGTCAGTTGAAGTATCTAACGTTTTAGAAGGAATTTGTGGCATAACGATTCCCATCAATGGAAACTCTTTTTGTTAATGTGTTAGTTACAAAAGTGAACTTATTTACGTCTAAGGGGAAAATTGCAGTAAGTTTAATATGACTTCAGTACAACCTTGCTTGAAAATCAACAATAAATGGGTTGCTTGATTCCCTAACTTGACTGCAATCACTGAACTGTTGGTTGCCTGTGACGTTTATCCCAGACCTTGAGGCCTACTTTAGCCACAGACTTCTTCCACCCCATGATAATAGCAACCCCTAGCTCTGCATATTTCCAATTCAATTTGTCATATATGATGTTCAAGGCAATGCAGATTGGGCATAGATTTGTAAACTGCTTCAGATATCAACATGTACCCAGTTCATTGTTAATCAAAGCCTCGTAAAATTTGTCTTTTGGGTTGATTGCTGAAAGGGCTCTGTCCAAGAAGCCATATAATCTAATTTTATGGCCCAAAATTGCAACCATGAGGTGGTTTTGGTTGAATTTGCCTTTTGATGCTGCCATTTCTATTCTTCGCATATTTATTGTTAGTTACAGGCATCTTTCTAAGACCCTTTTAAATTAAATTGCATGCGTCCATGAGGGCTGCATATCGCCAACCTGGCCGCCAAGCCATGTCCGCTTATCTATGATTCTAAACGCCGCAAAGCATCACATTAGCATGTGATTAGGTAGCTGAAGCTAACCTAGTCAATGAAAATAAACACTAACCAAGCAAAGCAACCGGTTGTGCTTTTTATCAAAGATCAGTGATTGCATTATCCCCAAAAAAGTGAAGAAATAAATAACAGATTGGACCACATAACCATAGTATTGTCCCTTGGGAACTAGACATAATGGACCTTTTCCAATGAATTGAAATTATGCTCTCCACTCTTCATTTGAAGGTGCAAATAAATTTAAGTCTGGAATCTCACTACAAGGTCAGCTTGCTGCATTGGATTCTTGTTTATATTTACTTATATATTAATCCCATAAGCTGCTTAAGATGGCCGTTGGCCCTCCGGTCAAAGAAAGATTTGACATCTTTCTTTTTATCTTTATGTGGTTTCCGTCTCTTGTTGTGAAGATCATTATGCACTTGTTAATTAATTGATCAAAAGCTGCTTTCCACTTTAATAAAGCGGCTTAGGCATAGCAATAAGGTGCGTTTGGCTTCATTTCATTTTTAGTTTCACGTGCAGAAGAGTAGAATGAGGCCTTTTATTTGCATCACCCAACAATCATTTTCAACTTTCAAGGGAAAAAAGAAAAAGAAAAAAGGGAAAAAAAAGGCACAAAAGCACTTGAATTTCATGCGGGTATATTGAATGACATGCCTTTTATTACTGGTGTGCATTGATGACATGCAAAGAGCCACAACTTCATGGTCGAAGATGATTAGAAAATGGAAACAAGAAAAGAGGCGAAAAATGGAACAAAAATTGTTTCCATTGATTTGTAGTTCTTGATGTCATAGTCCGTCTAATTAAAATGTCATCAATCTTAAGGACAAAATCAAGAGCTCATTAAAATGTTTTGCCAATTGGGGCAAGCAATTAATTTAAAGAACCAACCTACCGTATATATGAGATGCGACAAACATATAAAATGTTCGTATGTATATTATGTAGCAAATGCTAACTCGTAATCGTACGAAGAGAAAATCCCAGTCACCGAAAATGACATTCACATGAAATTGGCTTACATGCTGATTAGAGAATGAAAGAGAATATTAGCCTCAAGAGAATTGATAGGAGTAAAGAGACAGTGAGAATGGCAGTAAGCCCTAGAGGGTAGGTTTAGTATTGATGTTGTTGCATTGCATGCATCATGATTTTAGTTTAGATGTCTCGGCTGTCCCCAACTAGCTTAGATAAATACAATTGACTCGCTTACTAATATACATCGTGTTTAAAAGGAGCTGAGGCCATTTTTCCTGGGCTTATAAACATAATGCGCTGCGTGTGTATTTATCACAACAAGGGTTAAATTTTTAATTTTGTTTATCATTAGTTACGGGACGGAAATATAGCGTCGAAACCCAAATTTAGTGTTATCTTCTTCTTTATCCTTATGATATTTGGAAATTGTAAAAAAATTTTACGGAGTAGAACTTGCGTGCAATTTTATTTGTTGTCTGATCTCAAGTACAGGAAGCAAGAATCATTATTCATCCATACAATGCTTCTCTGTTAGGTATAGTGCCAACAGCAACAGCAACAGCAGCAGCAGGTAGCTGCTGAATTATTATTTATCCTGAGATTATTTAATTGTATATATAACCCATGAATGCATGCCCATCGCTTTCTCCTGGCGGTGCAATATAGAGAGGCAACAGAGTATACGTGGTCCATATGTGATGTAGGTTGAGTTTTTTTTTATTTCCACTGAGAATCCAAGGAAATTCACATGGATTTCATTTGTTTGCAACACTTTTTTTCTTTTTTCTTTTTCTTTTTTTAAACGAATAGTGGACATTTAATTAAAGGTCAAACAGTCATTATCATACTATCATGAAAATGGGAAATACAATATCAGAATAGGCGTGAATATAATAAACTTTGCTCAATACAAAAATTTTCCACTTGTTTGTTACTTGCTTCTTCGACACGTAATACTTTTTATACGACTATTAGGGCATTCATGCTGATGCTAAAGCAAGAAGTTTGATACAAAACTAATGAGGGACCCGTTAATTTCTTTATATATAAATACAAAAAATGCATACATCTAGCAAATTAATGCTTTGTGCAAGATTTGGGATTTTGGAAGTACAATTTTAGTTTTTGCGTACAAATCTAATGTGAAAAAGTAGCAGATTGGATAATATTGTCTATATCGTTGCCCGATCTTAGCTGGCTTTAATGTGAGAAAGGAGGACCACAATCAGCCATTAAAGTTTCTTATTTGCTCGATATTTTTTTTCCCTGCGTGAATAACAGTACGTTTTAAAGTGTGAAATTGAGTTAGTTATATCAAGTTTCAGGAGCACAAGCAAGGAAGAAGAGTGAATCAATGGTGCGTTAACCCCACATCAAGGCTGAATAAAAATGTCATACTCATATATTATTGATTGAAAATTTGGAAAAAAAATTATCTGAAAAGAAAAAAGAGTTGAAGAGTAAAAGCAGGCAGATGCATGAAAAGAGACCGCTGCCCAAAGTGGGAAAACAGGGAAGCATCGTTAGAATCAGGAACATGATTCATCAGGTATCTTTGAACTTTGAAGATGGGTCAACCAGTCATCATTCAGAAAATTTCATGAGGGTCTAATGGAGAAGCCCCGCGCGTGACTGTGACAGTGATTGTTGATCCCTCGATAAGCAGTCTTTTATCGTCCAATCCAAAGCGATCCAATTAGGAGGTTGATGATAGTGATCATTAGGATCTTTGATGAATGAGAATGATGACGGCGTGGTGTATAATTTATTGGCATCAGTAGTGCACTGAGACTGAGCTGCCTCCGAACCCCACACACTCGTCTAGATCATTATTTATTACTGTGAACTGTCCAACTGTCAATATAACTCATTTGATAGTTAAGTTGATTTTAATTTTTCAGTTCCGGCAGGTCATATTTTTCGTTGTAAATTTTCAGTGCTACAATGAAACTTCTTGCTCAGTCGAGTCGAGAACATTAATTACCATATCCGTATGACCTTGGATTTGGGAGCACAAATTTTTTTTTTTTGGTTAAATCCTTTATATTTTTTAAAGACAACATTTCAGTTCCTCTTTCGGGTATTTTTTATCATTCAAATTTGATTCGATTTTTTTTTTTTTTTTTTGGCGAACAGAAACTATTACTAGCCACGGGAATTCGACCAACAAATGGCAAATTAATAGAGTAATGCCAACCTAAATAACTATAAATTATAACAGGATTCTCAAACTAGAGACAATCAGATGGAAAGACATTTTCCTTTTTAAATTAAATAATCTAATGATTACTAATTAATTCATTTTAGAGAAAATGAAAATAAGAGACTTAGGTTGTTCATAGCATTAATCTGGTTTAAATTTTTGTACTTTTTTAAAATTTGTCAAAACAATTGAATCATATAATTTAATAACTTTTTGTTTATTATATTTTAAGGGCAAAACTATCTTACCTCCGTTGTACCCAACACTATTTTGGTATTTTTTCTAGCAGTCCCTGTACTTCTCCATAAATAATAAAAATTATAAATTTTAAAACATTTATACAATAAACTCCAATTAAAATATAGTATTTCAAAATTTTAAAAAGTTTATGTGGCATTTTCTTCAACAATCCCTATTATCTTTTGTAAATAATAAAAACTATAAATTTTAATAATTTTGTGTAATAAACCCAATTAAAATATAATCATTTTAAAATTATAAAAAATTTATTCTCTCTATCTACTTCTCACTCAATTTTAAATTTAAGTTTCATTCCTTATAATTTTAAATTTAAGTAATGGAATAAATATTATATAATCTATTTGTTTTCATATTAAATAAATAATTGATTAGTTTCATATGTGGGATAAAGTATAAGTAATTTTACATAATCTCAAATTTACATATAGAAATTTATTATTTCGAAAATATTATTTATAAACTCTATAACAAATTCAAATGACTATCCAATTATTTATTTAATTATTTATTTTTCATTTTAATATTGCCAAAATTTATATAAAACCTTATCCAATTTTGTGTTACACTAAATACAAAATAGTATTCTTAAAATATAATTAGTATTTTAAGTAAATGGAAGTGGAGAGTATTTTAGTAAGTTAAAATAATCCATCCATATTTTTAATTTGATAATAAAATATTCAATGGATCAATGTGTCAAAATATTAAAATTTAATCTTTTCTTATTCTTTTAGTAAACATAAGGGATTGCATCGTTAATAATCTAATGATAACATCCAAACCGTTGGATTAACCTTTGCAACTTTGGGTTGGATCATAGCATTGAATCTGGTTTAAAGACAAAAAAATTTATGAAACAACAATTGAATCATATAATTTAGACCCATATTTTAATAATTTTTCCAAACTTTTATAAATTAAGATCTTAAATTAAAACATACACACACATATAAATATACGTATATGCATAAATATACATACATAATATATAGTATTTCTGTAGTGTGGGCACCTTTATTTTTAACAATATAAGTAGGTATATGTATATCTATTCGTATATGTGAGTATACATATATATAAAACAAGTATAAAGTAAAAATATTTTGAACGGATTCTCAGACTTGTTACCCCGCATGCGGCTTTATTTTCCCCGTAGTTAGTAGTTTTCTGTCCTGAAGGTCCATTCAAAAGCATGTACTATATAAAACGGCAAAAATTCAAACGGGATGCACTTTTTGGTCCCCTTTCAAAATCCAAAAGAAAAATAATAATAGAAAATACATGCAACAATTTCTTTGTAATTTTTCTACCCTAAAAAAAAGCCCAAAAAAGAAATATCCTAAATTGTAAGAAACATGGAAAATTATAAATACATTTGCAATTTTGCAATTTGCATGCTCAAACAAAACGGACACATGTGTCCTGTTGTCTTCTAGAGTCGAGAGTCCTGACTCCTGCCTGTAAGTGCAACAGATCTCACACCCTTCTAAAGATTCTCTTTCATTTCCTTCGAAAGAGTAAGGAGCTCTCACTCAGTCAGTCACTCTCCTTTTCACTGTTTTTGTCGTTGCATTATCTTTGTTGAGTTTGTTGCCAAGGACTGTCCTTTTCTTTTGAAAGAAACCCCCAGCTCCAGGAGTTGAAGTGCATGTGAAGTTGGTTGATAAAGATTAAAGAGAGATCTAATTGGCTTTAATGGTGAAAACGGTCACTTTGCTTTTTTGGGATTTTATTTTTTTCAGGTGACTTAACTCTGAGTAAGCTCATTCTCTCATTCTTTGCCCCCTTTTTTTTTTTTCCTTTCCTTCTGATGTTACATCATCTTCTCTCAAGCCGTAAAACTCCCTATTTTTTGCCCAAAAAAAAGCTCTGATCTTCGGATTGTAACTTTTACCATATGGGTCCTCTTTGATCTTTGGCTTGCTGGAGTTACTTCGCTTTCATGTTCAAGTTGAGGGGTGTAGCCATTGCTGTTGTTTGGGACTTTAAAGTGTGAATTTTTGGATTTGGTGCCATGGGGTTTGAGGTTTAAGGTACTTATGAGATTTTTTTTTTCAGTTGTCGGTACTGACGGGCTTTTGCCTTTTGGAGAATTTGTTAGTCTTTGCGGAAAGTTTTGAACTTTAGGGTGTTCTCATTGCTACTGGGGCTGTTGTAATTATGAGGATCTTTGATTGCTTGAATTGTGGCATTATTATGAGGTTTTCTGATAAATCAGTTGAGTATTAAGAATTTTGGTTCCCTTTTGAAATGCTGTAATTGTTGAAGATCTATCTCAGTTTGGGAATCCTAAGAAAATGAAATATAGTCCGATTTATTTCCATAATTTGCAAGAGATTATAATTTTGGACACATTAATGCTCTGATCATGACCAGGGCTGTCCGGGGTAGGATTTTGAAAGATGCAAATGGTGATATTAGTGATCATCTACGCAACCACATACATTTAACCAATTGCATTCACTTGAAAAATCATATGCATAAGCATAGCCCCATTTTGGCTGATAGGTCTATTATGAGGGACCTTATGGTTCTTCAGAGATCAAGGTCTCTTAGGGACCCCTCTGCCAGTCCTCCATCATGGCATTCACCTTCTGTTGTTGATTTGCTTCCGAAGAAAGGTGACAATGATGGCATGATTAGAGAGGGGAGAAGGTCTGTTGGCATTGAGCGTAGGAGGGATAGTAGTAGATTGTCAGGAAGCTCACCACAAATACCCAACTTCATTACTTCAAAAGTTGCTCCTGGTGAGGCCACTGGGTTTAATGATGGGGTAGCAGCAGCAATCAGTGAACGGAGTAGCAAGAGTGGAAATCGACATGATAGAAGAATTAGGAGAGAAGAATCTAGTCGAAAGAGCACGACTGACCTTTTGGGTAGGAATGGGGAGGCTCGAGAAGATCAAGATGGTATTGGTAATCATCTGGTTCGTGGTGTTGTTTCAGGTAACTCTGAATTTAAAGATAGAAAAAGTAGACAGAAGGGGAGGCAAACCCAAGATGTCAGAGTTAAGACGCTCTCTGAGCAGTTGAATGACATTCCAATGGACAGTGATGATTTACTCTCTTCTAATGTTCAATTTTGCGGTAGCCGCTCTGGATTGGAGAAGACTGGTGAGGAACATGGGGGCAGCATCCGTGGTTACTCCAATGGATTGCATAGGGTAAAAAGGCGCAAGTTTCGAGGTGCCAGAAGAGCTCGGGCTGCTTCAGCTCTGAGGGACGTTGGAGGTCAGAGCGAAATGTCTGTAGCTTCTAATTCGTTAGCTCAAGGCTCGGCTTGCCCAAAGTATCACATGGAGGAGGAAGATGAAGAATATGGGGAGCATAATGTCACGAGGGCTCCAAGAAATGGGTGTGGGATTCCATGGAATTGGTCAAGAATTCATCATAGGGGCAAAACATTTCTTGACATGGCGGGAAGGAGTTTAACCTCTTGTGGTCTGTCAGACTCAAGGATAAGGAAAGCTGCTGGTGCTTCACACAGTAGGAATGTTCCTGATATGCCTCTGGTGTCTGATCGCTCAAGCTCATCTACTAACTCTGGTGCAGAGGCACTTCCTTTACTTGTTGAGGCATCTGGATCACAAAGCACTGAACATGCAGGTTGGGTGCATGACTATTCTGGGGAGCTAGGTATCTTTGCTGATCATTTACTGAAGCATGCTGTTGATTCTGACCTCGCTTCTGAAGGTAGATCTGGTGACCAACAAAAGCTGGGAGATAATCGCAATGGTAGACACCAAAATTTGACACAAAAATACATGCCAAGAACTTTCCGGGATCTAGTTGGACAGAATCTGGTAGCCCAAGCGCTTTCCAATGCTGTCATGAGAAGGAAGGTTGGATTGCTGTATGTGTTTTATGGACCTCATGGGACAGGGAAAACCTCCTGCGCTCGCATTTTTGCTCGAGCTCTAAACTGTCAGTCTCTGGAACAACCCAAACCATGTGGCTTTTGTAATTCTTGCATTTCTCATGATATGGGTAAAAGTCGAAACATAAAGGAAGTTGGCCCAGTCAGTAATTTTGACTTTGAGAGCATCCTGGATCTATTAGACAACATGGTCACCTCTCATCCGCCGTCTCAGTACAGAATTTTTGTTTTTGATGACTGTGATAGTCTGTCACCTCATTCCTGGAGTGCTATATCCAAGGTCGTTGATCGAGCACCAAGACGTGTGGTTTTTATTCTTGTCTCTTCGAGCCTTGATGCTTTGCCTCATATAATAATATCCAGATGCCAGAAATTCTTCTTCCCAAAGATGAAAGATGCAGATATTATCTATACTTTGCAGTGGATTGCATCCAAGGAAGGTATAGAGATTGACAAGGATGCTCTAAAACTTATTGCATCACGATCAGATGGATCTTTGCGGGATGCAGAGATGACCCTTGAGCAACTGAGTTTGCTTGGGCAGAGAATTTCAGTACCTCTGGTTCAGGAACTGGTAAGTTTTTCTCATTTTTGGTCACAGAATCAGATTGCTATTGTTGTTTAAGTTCTCACCATATGTTGTTATATATGCATTCATGAGGAATTGAGTTTCCTAGCATAGTCATTGCTTGCCCTTCTCTAATTAGTATGTTTTCAATGTTAATATGCTTAAAATGGTAGTGGCAAGCTCTGAAGCAATGTTATTCAAATGTTTTATCGGATATATGATTCCAACTATTGATTCAGTGAAGTATTACAAACCTACATGTCTTTCTACAAAATTTATGATTGTAGATTAGTGACTAAACAATATATTGATATGAGATTTTTGGATAAAGTAAATTGGTGCTTCTTCTCTACTGATTATGACTTAGGCTCATCCCCATTTTCTTAGAATCAATGGTGTTGGTATGCATAAATGACTCAAAATGTAAAAACTTTTCTCAGGTTGGGCTTATCTCTGACGAAAAGTTGGTGGATCTTCTTGATTTAGCATTATCTGCAGACACAGTAAACACTGTGAGGAACTTGAGAGTGATAATGGAAACTGGTGTGGAGCCTCTCGCGTTGATGTCACAGCTTGCAACAGTTATAACGGATATACTTGCTGGTAGTTATGATTTCACAAAAGACAGGCATAGGAGAAAGTTCTTTCGACGACAACCATGTGAGTCTAAAATTTGTTTCTTGCTCATGTGTTATGTTGACAAATCCGGCCTTTCGATTTTAATTTTGGTTTCAATTGTATTGACCCCTAGTGTTTGCAATATTTCTGACCGGACAGGAAAAAGAAAAAGACTTTTGTGTTTGGTAAATTTAAAGATGTAGTTCTTATTTTACAACTTTATTTTCACATTTTTTTCCAAAAATATTGAACAGCTTTGCTGCTCCTAATATTCTTTTTGGAACATTTAAATATTCAATGTTTTCTTCTCTGTTCTTGAATTTTTTCCTTCAGAAATTCCATTGTTCTATGTATCCTAGCTTGTTACAAGAATAAACCAATTGATCCAGCTTAATCGTTTTTCTTTTCTTTAATGCTTCTGTTCAGTATAATTCTTTCTCAAAGACTATTTCATTGACTTTATTGGTTCCAGTGTCCAAAGAAGAGATGGAAAAACTGCGCCAAGCACTGAAAACTTTGTCTGAGGCTGAGAAACAACTGAGGATGTCCAATGACAAATTAACATGGCTAACAGCGGCATTGCTTCAACTTGCCCCAGATCAGCAGTATGTGTTGCCTAGTTCTTCTGCAGATACTAGTTTTAGCCATAGTCCCTTGGACCTCGAGAATGCAGGTGGAAGAGGTATAACCAGGAAGGGTGGTGAGCATGCTGAGATTTCTAATAAAGAGACAGGCGTGCCAATGAATGTTAGGTTGGAAAATTTCCATGCTGAAAATTCTGGTGATTTTATTGACGGAAGTATGAGGAAAGGTACGAGTCTAGATAGAAAAAGACATACTGGGTCTGGGATGGCTCTTCAACAAAAATCTCCACTCTCCGCTGGTGGCAGGCATGTTTCAGGCAATAGCCGTAATGGAATTGAAGAAATTTGGTTGGAGGTCCTTAATAAAATTCAAAATAATGGTACAAAAGAGTTTTTGTACCAAGAAGGAAAGTTGATCTCTGTCAGTTTTGGTGCAGGTACATCCTAATGTTTATTATGCTCATTTAAGCATTATATGATTTGTGCAGCTCTATCGTGCTTTTAGAAAGATTTTGAACTTAATTAGCTTCGTATTTCCATATAATATGAGTTAACTTCTTGTTTCCATATATGTGCATGAATTTTTATGCATTTGGGAGTGAATTTCAATTTTAAGAATTCAAGAAGAATTCTGAAGTTATTTTAGAAACTATTATAGAATGGAAGAGTCTTGACATTCATTTTTTCTGTAAAATTACGTATGACTCTCTCAAATCAAATTGGAGAGAAGACCTTTACCTCTTTTAATGCTTTATTGAATCTGCTATGAGTATTTCACAATAGCTCCCCTTTGATTCTTATTGTCAAAATTCAGAATAATGAGTGGTTGAAGGATTCCTTTCCTTCAGTTCTTGAAGATTATATTTTTGCGAAGGGACAATTCTGTGCTTTAGCTTTACCCAGCTATTTTTATACCAGAATACTTTCATGCCACCCTTTCGAGACATGGAATCATTCCCCTTCCAGTGAAAATATTCTTCAGTGAAATTATTCTTTGTTCATTTTCATTGGGTGCTATTAAGGAAAAGTGGATGCTTACATCTTGCACCAGTCGGTGACCAGACCAGAAGTGGAGTGAAATGCTGAAAATTAGAAGAATTTTTATTCCACCACTACGATAATTCTATCATTTCTTCTCACCATTAAAAGTGCATGCTTTCATTTTCATGCTTACTGAATGGCTTACTCTGTCAAGTTCACTCTGATGGCTCATTGCTCCCTCTTTTTGTAAAAGTTTGTTCCATTGTGCAGTTTGTGTTACTTTATCATGTATGTGTAAACTTATCACTGGTTAATAAATCTTAGGTTAACAAGTGTAGATCTTCTGAAACAGCCCCAAAAATACTTATTATGTTTCTCTACAAAGATTAATATAGGCACATTTGTTATCCAGTTGCTAGCATCATGATTTTCCACCAAAAATCAGCATATACTCAAGAGAATATACTTTTTGAAGCTCCGCTTGTATAATTTAATTTTTTGAAATTGCTTGCATGATGGGTATCATGCTACAATCATGGCAAAACTTGGAGAGATCTTTGGTGTTGCCATCATTATGATTTTAATTGTTAATGCATTGTTGGGTCCTGTATAGTTGACGTGTGCTTCATTTCACCTTTTATCATTATCATTACTGATCATATGCCATTTTGATGAATTGCCTTTCATATGTAAATTTAAGATTGCTTGATATTGCATTTTGGTTGGCACCAGATTATCTGATAGTCTTTCTCTTATTATTATGTTTATTTTATCATTTAATTTGTTTATGCTTGTTTGGAAGGTTGACTGTCTCTACCCGCTCATTATTCTTTTTCAGCTCCAACTGTGCAGTTGACGTTTCGCTCACATCTGACAAAATCCAAGGCAGAAAAGTTTAAGGATCAAATTTTGCAAGCATTTGAATCTGTTCTTGGCTCTCCACTGACAATTGAAATTAGATGTGAATCGAAGATAGACACTCTAGCAGGTTTTCATCCCCCTCTTATGTTACCTGCCTCTAAAGATGGGTCATCTCAGATGGTCATAGATTCGGAGTCTATTATTGGAAACAGAGGGCCTGTGGCTGGGTCTATTGAAATTAGCAAAAGAATTCCGAGAGATGAAGGAATAAATGGAGCGAGTGGCCAAGCTCAGCACTTGCATTCTGAATCTCTTGAAATGGGAAGGACTGAAATTGTTGAAGTACCAGCTTCTCCAAGGGAAACTAAGGATCATGCAGAATACAGTAAACGAGCATCTCTTTCAGAAAGAAAGAAACTCGGAGAACAAAGTCAGTGTCAAAGCATTGTAAGAAGCAAGGTGTCTCTTGCCCATGTAATTCAACAGGCAGAAGGATGTACACAGCGAAATGGATGGTCAAAACGTAAAGCTGTTTCTATTGCTGAAAAGCTTGAACAGGAGAATCTGTACGTATTTGTGTTCTTTCCTCACTTATCATGTTAGCTGCAATAATGGAGTTGTTTTTGCTTATAGTAAAAATAACAACTTTGCATAAACTTTAATCTTCCTTGAGAAAATCCAACTTTACTATTTGCCGAATAGTATTATTCCTGTAAAGATCATAACTGAATCCTCTTTCTTTTCCATCTTTTAGTGGAATTATATACTTTACCTGCACATCTCATGGGTTGAGCTTTTTGCAATACCAAATGGAGTTAGAGCAGAGTATAATGGGTCCCTAATCATATTTTTGCTTGTAGTCTTGTCTTGGTGTAAACATATATATGCCCATCCAAAGCTATTGTTGGCCGAAGCTAACTAATGCTAGATCTTTATATGTTTGGCATGTGAAATGCTGCTAAATATTTCCACATTCTTTGAATCAACTCTTATGTTATGCAAATTTACAGGAGATTGGAGCCTAGATCAAGAAGCTTACTTTGCTGGAAAGCATCTAAAGTAACTCGTCGAAAGGTAATTCATCTCAAGTGAACTTTTCTATATGATAAATTTTGAGAACACTTATCCCCTCATATTTAAAAAATGCTTTGATACCCCATTAGTGGTATAAAGATTTCATTTGGTAGAAACATTCCATTAGAGTTCAATATATATATATTTTTTCACCATTTTATCCCTAGAATAGTTTCGACTTGAAATGTAGTCCAAGCTAGGTCAAACTTATGGCATTGAGATGGGCTAGCTATTACACAAATACCCTTACTATCTGACAAAAAGAAAAAAGTATTCGAAAGTATTTGGCTGAAAATGGTTTGCTACAAATTGTAATTCTCTTATATGTATTTGATTTGATAGTTACTCCTTGTATACATTTTTTTTTCCGAGGAGGTGTGTGGGCATGTAGCTTCAACAATTATGTCTCAAAATGATTCCAAAAGAATATTTTCTGTCCGAAGTAGGGGTAATTGTGTAACACCAAACCCATGTAGGTCTAAATGCCATAGGTAAGGTATGACAACTACCTATGACTACATATCAAGTCAACACGATTCCATGGGTGAAACAGTAAAAAAAATTCAAAAAAATTGCATTTTAATGGAATCTTTCTACCACAAGGGAGGTATCAAGCATTTTTTAAATATAAGGGCAAAGAAGATGGGGAATTGCTCTAATTTGAGGGGGAGAGGTTGGATTCCCCATGAAATTTTTTGAGGCTGTGATTATGTCTACTTATAGTGATAAGGGCAAATGGTATTTTTTATGTATGCATTTTATCGTAAAACATGGAACAACTTAAGATCGTTTGTCTTAGGCCTTGTTTAGTATTAAATTGTTGTGGCTTTCCGTGAGGAAAAAAGAAAATCATAACTATGAAACAAAAATTAACAGTGCGTAGTAAACATGACTTTTAAATAATGATTTCGACAAAAAATAACAAATATATTATAAGTTTTTTTATCATGTAAGTGTGAGATAACAGCGACTTAGTGTCTTAGCTTAGAAGCTGAGCTAGGCCTGCCCTACCACAGTATCAAACAGGACCCTAGTGATAGTAATGGAGCAAGTTTACTACATTTTGTGTCCTAGAACAAGCAGCTTACATTGCCGAAGTAGTAGTGCAGCATATCATCATTACCTTAACAAGACATAGCAAGTATTTTTAACTGTAGCTGGAAAGTTTGATGATTATTTGACTATGTATGTAATGTGACTCAGTTTTGTTTATGGACATGTGCATGAAGCAGATTTGTCGAATGAAAATTAGGAGGAGAAAACCCCATTCGTTGCTGAAGCTTGTCTCCTGTGGAAAGTGCCTGTCTTCAAAATCTCCGAGGTAGGACGAGAACAATTTTGGGATGACTTTGAGAGCGGTTCGGTGTGTCAGATTACTTGGGTAATTTGCCATTTTTCTTGCCACAATTCTAATAAATATAAGTTTTATCTCTGATTAGAAGACGTAGGAAAGGAACTTCTATAGTGCACACCAGTTTCTTTGAATGAATTTTCATATTTTTATTCCCGCCCATAATAGGCTTGTGAGTGTGATTTAACATGATACCGTGGGTTGTACAGGTAGGTAAGGAACCTGAAGATAAAACTACATCTGATTCTTCTGATCTAATTTTTTTATTGTTGGAAAGCAGAAAGTGTCCATATTTGATTTGAGTTCAAAATCAGGATAAAAATTGATACTTTCTTTTTGGGTACAGACATGTGAAATTGTGAATGCTTTAAATGCCTAGCTGCAAAAAGCCAACGGACTCACGGTCATTATTTCCTAATAAATTAGTAGTGTGATAGAACGACCTCAACCTCATTGTTGTCGTCCCTCTTCTTCATTCAACAATCAATATTGAATAAAAAGGATGACTCGGATTTGTCGCATTTTAAAACTCGGTGATGGCGTCGTGGTCGTGGTGGTCGTACATATCTGTGTGTGTGTGTGTGTGTGGGCGTGCTTTCCTTGCCCAAAGTCTACGCAAAAGGCTATTCCTTTGTTATTTCGGAGTGAACGATTGAAAGCAGTGGAGAAGGTATATAATGTTTGAAATGAAATTAATTCTCCAGTTCCCACTTGCCAGTTGTCACTGGCCCTCTTATTTCAAGTTGAAATTGCTAATTTTTAAATGAAGTACACAATGTTAATTAATACGATAGGTGACGCGCGATGCATCCGCTCCGACTTTTCATTTTTCAATCATCATCAACCTAATCCTGTGGCTGGTTGGATGAAATTAAAATCCCCATGGGTGGCTGCGTCAGCGACTCAAATAATCGGATCCCCAGTTGCTGATTGTTCTTCGATCATTAAATAAACAAAACAAAACTAATGTATTAAAAAATAAAAACGTGTGTCGTTCGCGAATGCAACCATTACTGTCTTTTTTTTTTAATCTTTTTTTATTTTTGGGTGGGAAACGGCAACCATACAGTCGAAACCACGCATTTGTGTAGGGCAGGCGGCAACCAGTCAGCTGTACCCGTTGGCTTGTGAGGGTTGCCATACACGCGTCATTTTTCCAGGTCACCGCGTGTATCCGAAATTGCCGGCAGCAACGACTCCCCTACGTGGCGGCATTAACTATGAATCTGTCTATTATTTCTCGGAAGAAACTTACTTCAGCGATTCACTGAGGATTAACGAACGGTGGAATGACCCCTGGGTTTGGTCTTGGTCCAACGTGGGCCGTCCGGTTCTTTGACTTTTTATAAGTTGACTGCTCTCTAATCTTCTCTACGTACCATGCGAGCCATGCTAAATTGGCACGGGAGGACAGGTGGAAGCGTATCATTCCAGCTTAGCCGTGAATGTGACGGTTGCATCACGAGCTGACGCGTTGCCATGCAGAAGACAAAGACCAATCTCTGGTGTTATGGCTTCACAATGAACCGGATGAAATGTTATTTAATTTAGTTTATACGCCTCAAAATTTGGATGGTTGAAAATAAAAAATCGAATTTTTTTTTTAACAGTAATATAAAACTCTCAAGCCTGCCCAAGTAGGGGGCGTTGCAGAGATCAATAGCTCGAGCCCCCGTATGTCTGCATTATTTTTCTTTTTCTTTTTTTTTTTCTCGATTCATGAATGTAATTTAGGATAATTTCAGTAGATAGAAATTGTATAATTATAAATAGGATTCTAATTATAATAATAAGTTAGTGTTAAAAAAAAAAAAAAGGGACTCCATAATTTTTTTTCTTTTTTAGAATAAAACGAGGAAAATGTGACCAATTTTATTTATTTTAATTCGGCAACATGTTAAGAACGGCCGGATTGACATAGCTGTTATTATGCCAAAGATACAGCACCAAGGCACCAACCTTGTGTTCGATCAAGATTGAAGTAATAACTTTCTGTGATCAGTTGGTTCATCTGTGGCTTCCCTTTTTGTTAAAACATTGATTTTTAATCTTCAATCTTGTCTGAAAATGGATATTTAAAGTGATTGGCTGATCAGAAAGATTTTCTTCATTTGGGGTACACTTGAAAAGATTATTAATGTGGTTTTGCCTAATAAAACAAATGAAGAAACAAACAACCAAACCCTAATTCTAATTTCTTTGATGGAGAAATCGAGTTCGCTTGTGCCTAAGCTTGTCATGATCTTATTTGTCACCTTTTAAATAACTACGTAATTTATTGTGAGAAATTATTATCTCATTTCTTTTTTAATTTATCATCAAAATATTAAAAGTAACATAATATTTAACAGAATCTATGTTACAGAGTTATTTTACATCTTGAACTATTTAAAGTGGTTACAAACATAGTTTTTATCCCTATCAATTTTTTTTTTAATGATAAATCTCTTAAGAATAAATAATTACATTAAGACACTTTTGTCATCATAATCGTTTTTTTTAGTGTTTATATTTACATTATTTTAATAAACTCATTCCAATTATAATATCAAATCTAATAAGCGTAAAACTTTATATTTCTTATTAGAAAATTATGAATTTACTACTTGCCTATTTAAAATTGTAAAATGGTATCATTTTGACTAAATTTATCTAAAATATTAAAATTCTTTAAATACCTTTATGATGTCAGCATTTTAATAATAGTGTGAACAATGGTAAACTAATAAGGAATAATACGTTAAATAGAAAAAAAAAATTGTCAGAATTCTTTACTGATGATCGACGAAACGATATATTAAAATGAATTAAGTGTTTATTTAATAATTTCCTCTGCTACTTTTTTGTTAGATTATGATAACCATTTAATATAATAATATTCATTGCCTAATCTTTTAGATTGGTGATTTAATTTTTCCCACATTTGTTGTGAGAGTAGAATTTGAAGTTAAATTTTGAGGTGAAGATAAATTATATTTACGATGAAGCTCATCGGTCATCAGTGAGAATGAGATTCAAATGAAGGCAGATACTGGTGAGATGTGATTCAAGAACTATAAGAATACTGCACAAATTTAAAATTTGAAAAGTTGGGGGAAAAAAAAAAAGGTAAAGAAGAAATACAATTAACAGCCGTGTCCTTGGAGTTTGTAATTAGTCAACTTGCGTTTGGGGCTTTTTAGCTTGTCGTTTTAGGCAAAAGCCTTTTAAAAATGGTAAAAGTCAAAGAAGCATGATAATTGCCAGATAGGACATTAACTGCAAAGATACCCCACAGATCGCAATCACCCCCTAAATTCCACCGCTCCTCTAATAAGTCACGCGGGCCCCACCGATTCTTTATTTTGGTCAACCCCTCAATTGATCCAATTCCTATGCAATGGCAATCGTACCTGCACCCCCGCTCTCTCTCTCTCTCTCTCTTTTAATAAATTAAAAAAAAAAAAAAGGTTTTTACGTTTCACAAATTTCACAGTTTACACAACGGTTCTACAGATTACGGTTCAGTACAAAACCGCAAAATTTCGATTTTCTCCCTCTGACAATTTGATCTCGTCTCATCCGTTCCTCACTCAAAAGTCCAATTAGGTAAAAACATAACATTCGGAGGATCCTTATCTGACACGTGTAATAAAAACAGAAACCAAAATCTAAAAATATCAAATTAAATTAAGCAAATTTTTTTTTTAAAAAAAAAAAACCAGTTAAAAACAACAGAGTAGTAATAAATACAACAGTTAAAGAGTAGGAGGAAGAAGAAGGAAGAAATAAAAACGAATGGACAAGAATCCGGATAAATGAATAAATAAATTATCCGTCAAATCAAAACCAAACAAGTCGTTATCGCCAAACCCAAAACTTCATTCAATTTCTTAGAAATTTCAGTTCCTTATTTTTTAGCTCTCTCTCCAAACGCGGTTACGGCACACAAACACTCTGAGAAAGGGAAATTCATTTTCTCATCACTTGAAAAGAAATTAAATAAAAAATAAAAAAGAGAAAAGCCCCTTTTCATTCACCGAATCTTTGCCCATCTATTTCTCCACCTTTGAAGATTCAACAATTCATCGGTACCCACCTAAACAAACCCAGAAGAAAAGTAAGAGTTTTTCTTCCACTTCTAAGTCTTCTTTCTGTGTTCGATATTCATTCTTCGTATGTATAGCCCTATTGGGTTGTATTTGTTTCTGATTTCTTGAAGAAAAATTCATTCTTTTTCATTATCTGTAGATCTATTTGTCAGAAAGATTTGTTTTTGTTCTTTTTTTCTTTTTTCTTCTTTAAAAGCTAATATGGCTACAGCGGCCATATTTTCGTCTCTAAGGAGGCGAAGGTCGCCATCTTTGCAAGCGTTTTTGGCTCCGGTTGACTTAACGGATGTGGCTCTCGTACAAACCCTTGTGTCAATTTCGTCGGAGCTGGTTGCATGTTTTTCAGATAGATGTTTCTTCTTTCAGAGGAGGAATTCTCGGTCTTTGATTAGAAAGATGGAGGTCTTTCTTGTGTTGTTGGAGTATTTACGGGATTCCGGTACTTGTATTGAATCTACTGCTGTGTTATGTCTCAAGGAGCTATATTTGCTTCTTTACAGGTGCAAGATATTGCTCGATTATTGCGGGCAGTCCAGTAAGTTGTGGCTCTTGCTTCAAAATCACTCGATTTCGGGGCATTTTCATGATTTGAATCAAGAAATATCCACCCTTTTAGATGTTTTTCCTGTTGATGATATTGAATTGAGTGAGGATGTTAGGGAGCAGATTGACTTAATGCAGAGACAGGCTAGGAAGGCTAAATTGTATATAGATAAAAACGATGAGTTGTTGAGGCTTCGGTTGTTTTCATTTCTTGATGAGTTTGAACATGGGAGGGTGCCAAATCACGTGGATTTGAGGTCATTCTTTGTGGAGGGTTTGGGGATTAAGGATGCAAAAACTTGCAGAGCTGAAATTGAGTTTTTGGAGGAGCAAATTGTTAATCATGAGGGGGATATTGAGCCAACAGCTTCTGTGCTTAATGGGTTTGTTGCAATAATGAGGTATTCCAGGTTTTTGCTTTTTGGGTTCGAGGAAGATGAGGCAGAGTTGGGAATTGGCAGTCATAAGAAGCGAAGAAAAGGGTTGATTACCCAAGAGATTGCTGAGACTTTTCTATCGATTCCTAAGGACTTCTGTTGCCCAATAACGCTGGACTTGATGCGTGATCCGGTGATCATTTCCACCGGACAGACTTATGATAGGCGTTCAATTGCTAGGTGGATGGAGGAAGGGCATCGTACTTGTCCTAAGACAGGCCAAATGCTTGTCCATGATCGGCTGGTACCCAATCGAGCATTGAGGAATTTGATCATGCAGTGGTGTACTGCTCATGGAATACCTTATGATCCTCCAGAGGCCACAGATGTATCTGCAGAATCTTTTGCCTCAGCTTTGCCAAGTGGAGCTGCAATTGAAGCCAATAGAGCCACGGCGGAGCTTCTCATTCAACAGCTGGCAAATGGGTCTCCTCGTGCAAAGACTGTGGCTGCTCGGGAGATACGCTTGTTAGCAAAAACAGGTAAAGAAAATCGTGCTTTCATTGCAAAAGCTGGTGCGATTCCTCATCTCTGCAACCTACTTTCAACTCATAATCCTGTTGCGCAAGAGAATTCAGTTACTGCAATGCTTAATTTGTCAATTTATGACAAGAACAAAAGTCGAATCATGGATGAGGAAGGGTGTCTAGGATCAATTGTCAAAGTCCTGAGGTTTGGACTGACAACAGAAGCAAGGGAAAATGCTGCAGCGACATTGTTTAGCCTATCTGCAGTTCATGAGTATAAAAAGAAAATAGCAGATGAGAGTGGGGCTGTTGAGGCCTTAGCAACATTGTTGAGATTAGGAACTCCAAGGGGCAAAAAGGATGCTGTCACAGCTTTATTCAATCTGTCCACGCATACTGATAATTGTTTGAGAATGATAGAGGCTGGGGCTGTTACAGCTCTAGTAGGAGCATTGGGAAATGAAGGGGTTGCTGAGGAAGCAGCAGGTGCATTGGCCTTGATTGTTAGGCAGCCAATTGGGGCTGCAGCTGTGGGGGAGGAGGAAATGGCAGTTACGGGGTTGGTAGGAATGATGAGGTGTGGGACACCAAGGGGAAAAGAGAATGCAGTCGCAGCATTACTTGAATTGTGCCGGAGTGGTGGGGCTTCTGCAACTGAGAGAGTGCTAAAAGCACCGGCATTAGTTGGTTTGCTTCAGACTTTGTTGTTTACTGGTACCAAGCGGGCAAGAAGAAAAGCGGCATCACTTGCTAGGGTGTTCCAGAGATGCGAGAATGCAGCCTTGCATTTCGGTGGATTGGGTGTCGGATATGCATTCGCAGGAAACTCAGCTGCAAATAGAGATTCAAGTTTCACAGCTGACGTCTCCGTGCCAATGTCTATCTCTGTACCTGTTTTGTAATGGTAACATCCAGTCTTGTGGTGTTGTCCTCCCTCTCACATACGTTCCCATTTTTTGTGGTTATAGTTTACACATTCTTTCATAAATTTCAGGTCGTTAAAAAGAAAAAAAAGGAAAGTTATAGGAATACCATATCATGTGTTGAATGAGTGGCTTCTGTTCTTGATTTGTTATCTGAATTTTTTTTCACTCATATTCAGTGATTCAGCGAAGACAAAATAGAAAACACTGTACCATATCATTTGTTGAATTAGTGGCCCCGATTGCATTAAGTAAATAACTGACTCCGATTGATCTTGACACAATTCCAAAAATGAATTCAAGTAGCATTTTAATATGGCAGATAATTTTTTTTTTAACTCACATGTGATGAAAGAAACATCAAGAAATCTAAGGTCGAAAAATAGTACAGTTAGATCCATGTTATGCTGCTCTAAAATCAGAAGAATTAAGGCATATTTCTATTCGGAAGCATTCCTTAATGAAGATACTGGGAAAAGATACGATTAAATTTTGATGAAGGAATTTTCCTGGAGATTAAGCTCAAGCTAGTGGCTGTCCTTGTCAATGCTGCAGCATTGGACCAAAGTTTCTTCTCTTGTATGATGGCTTCTTTTACCCAGAATCAAGTTGGTGCCAATCACTTTGCTATATTTGATTCCTCGCACTAGTGCGCGCCAGCACCCGTATCAAGACATCATCTTGCTGATGTTTCCATCAACTACCTTTTTTGAATCATCTGTAACAGTTATCACTCTTGCATTTTATTCTAAAAATTTACATTGCATTACAAATCAAGTTCTTAAAATGTTCTTTTTGTTACAAATATATCTGGTTCAGAGGTTTATATCCAAATACCGTAGTTTCTACCCGAACTTTCGATAGTAAAGTGTGGTACTAACATGATAATAAAGGACTTTCATTACAATGGCCCGGGCATATTGAATTGCTGGCCTAATGACCTCTGTTAAACTCTCATTAAAAAAATAAATATATAAATAAATTGGCCAGTGTTAGGATGCCCGTTTGATGTCAACTCCCTGGGAAAATTTTAACAATGAGCAGAATCTTCCTAGTACTTGAGAGCTTTTAGCAGTGGTATGATATGGTGGGTCAGGAGCTTCACAATGATGCATGTGCTTTGACGGATTATATTATTAAACGGCAGGCACCAAAAGTGGATGCACAAGCAGGCCATTTACTGGGGAAATAATTGGAGATTGCAGAAAGACACTTCAAATTATCAAACGTGGACATGTGGTAGTAGTTGATCTTATCTCTAGTGGAATTACAGCTGAATGAGACACAGTTATCATTATTGCTAATCATTCCCCCTTTTTATACTATGATTTGAACATAAATGGTATTGTATGATTTATAACTTAGCTTAAAATTTGTTGATAAATCTTGAATTCTGCGATGAAATGGCATGCGGGCTATTTTTCCCTTTTTTCCAACTTGAAAAGGTAGCCGCCAGGCCAAGCAACAACGAGTTGCTTAGTGCCTACACAAGTTACTGTAAGTTGAGGGCATTCCCCTTGTTCACAAGTTGGTAGGTTGTTGGAGTTGCACATAAATGCTTTTGTTGCTTTGCTTCATTTCATTTGTCTGTTGCCTGTTATTCTTGTGGGATTGTCTGCACTGGAATTTCGTCAAAGCAGTGGACGGTTGCCTTCATGGAAATGCAAAGAATACGTATGACATATGGTGGACTAAGCACTTGATATTTGTAACTATTACTCCTTGGCCAGTCTTGAAATTTTGACCTTTCGCTTTGCTTTTTCCCCTTATTTTGTTGAATTAGTTGTCACCCCTCACCATTATGGCTATTACATACAACGTCTCAACTTTAGATTGATGCACATTTCTCATTTTGAGGAACTTCCCCTTGTGTAAGTGTCTCCGTTGATTCTTAAAACATAATCAAGCCAATAGATCTTTTCGAATTGAAACAAATTACAAACCTGCAAGGTATTGGTCCTCGTGATTCTTTGCCTCCCCGGGGGGTGGGTTTTACTCTCGTTTCTTGTACCATCTTTGTTCATTGCTTTGGCACGAGAATGTCAAAGTCACTAACAGTCCACTCAGCGACTTGATCAGGGTCCTTAAAGATCTCAGTCCCCAGATCAATAGACGTCCACTGCCTTCTAGCCGGTTCAGTGCCAGGATCCTACAACAATAGCAAACAACAGGCCAATGTTAATTCCAAATTCAGCAACCGTGCAATAAGATTAAACTCTTGAGAATTTCAACATCAAACCTGATAAAAATAAAGTGATTGTGACAATCTTCCAACGTCAAGCTCCCAAGTTCTCTGATCACCAATCCATCCCTCTCCTTGTTTAGTGGGATATCCATACTCACCCCATACGGGATGTGGCAAAATTTGCAGTATTTCCTGAGACTGAGGATTGCTATATGGATCGCACAATGTGCTAGGCATCTGTAGATACTCTGCACTGCCAGGGGAACAGTACAAGTGATATGCTGAATAAGGGAATCTGGAAGTGTCATTGCGATGAACGCGAGTGCCATCGGGGAACGTGTGATAAGGCGGGCACATGCCTAGATGATCCGGACGACACCATGCACTTGTGCTTGGATTTATGATCATTTCACTGTAACGTGTAACGTCTGATGCTACATTCCCATCACAAGGTTCTCCATTGTTCTTCCAGCAGCTTCCCATGTCCATTAGGTAGAATTGGCTTTTTGGACCCCCACCTTTGATCACATTCAGAGTGAACCTTACTTTAAAGTTTGGTGATTCTGGTATCTGCACAATGCGTGGTGTTAAGTAATTCAGTCAATGTCAAACAAATGGTGTTGCTTGTAACTTGGTCATAGTGCGTATAAGAAAGAATTGCTTACAATTTTGGACATGCCCCTGCTTGGATAATGGTAGCCACCAGACAGGCCATGAGTGGCATCTGATCTCAAGTAAAGCATCAGCCAAGGATACTTCGATGAAGTCTTCAATACATGATGAAAAATCCAACTTCCTTTACCAACTTCTTTCTCCCAAGAAACAGAATGATATGAAAAGTCCCCCGCAAATAATCCTTTACTTAAATCAGCATTCAAATCCCATGAGCCATAAAATCTTCCCTTAAGAGTAGTCCTATTAGCACCTTGTAACGTTGTGTAGTCATGAAATATCTTGGGTTGGTTCATGCACCCAATTCCAAAGCAAGGGAATCCATTATCAGGGCCAAATGGCCCTACTTTGTGGCCATTTTTAGGGCACTTGGCTGCTAGTGTGTCCATGTTGCCACTCTTGAGCATGATCATCCAAAAATGCCAAGGATTTGGGTTGCCTGCAACTTCACATTTTTTGCCCAAATACCGTTCTTTTTCTGCTGCATATAGGTCTACATCTAAAAGGGCCTTTTGTGGCACCCCAAGAAAGGGGTCTCCTACACTTAGCTTGTTGTCTTCCTCTGTGACTCTATGAACCAATGTGTAGGGTAGCTTGTTGCAAAGGGAGCAGTTTTTTCCTGCACATAAATTAATAAGAGAAAATAAGAACACATGTAAAGGATAAATATTTGTCACAAAGAAAACTGATGCATTTTTTTTGTAGAAACCAATTTCGCTCATGTATTAGCATATTCCAAGTCTCGCTAGTACAGGATACGACATGTATAGTAGCCAAAAATAGGCTTTGAAGCTTTTTATTTATGCCTTTAATGCTAACACAGAATTCAAGACTTGTTTAATCATTGAAAAAAAAATGGACAAATAAATGCAGCCTTTTTACATCAAACCCATGAACAAGAAAAAGGACCTAGACCATTCCAGATGATCACGTATTTAACGGCGTTGTGATTGAACTAAGACGTAGATGAAAAAAAAAACAAGATGAACACACATTTTCTTTGATAAAAAAGAAGGCGGAAAGGGAAAAAGAGAAGTTACCATATGATTGTGGAGACGCCTTGTATATGTCAAAGCAATCTGCAGCTCTTGGGCTGCCCATGTGAGGAACTTCTTCTCCTACCTCGTTGCACTGATTCCATGACTCAATGGCCAACCTTAAGCTATTCCTTTTCATTCCAGGATCACCAACTGCTGATACATATTCAGTTACAGAACTTGCACTCAAGCACCCATTACAAAGAAACACCAAATGCAGAGTAAGAACAACAGAAAAACTGCATGGTTTCTTGTGTTTAAAATTAGCCATTGATGAAAAATGCAAGCTAACTTGAGAGGATGTACATATTCTATGATATCCAAGTTTGTGCCTTATATGCAGGAAATAATCCAATAACTTGAATGAATGTGGGAAAAGAACTTATTTGCCATATCTTTAGTAGAGATTGCTTTAAACATTTTTTCTTACTTCATAATGTATTACAACTTACTCTGTCTTATGTGCCTTCCTGGTGCTAATTAATATGTCTAAGTAAGCTGTACAACACTAAATTAATGTTACTTTAACTTAATCTTGCCCTTTGTTGGGTGCAAATTCTGTTTCATTGACGGTAGTTTGATGCTTAAGCTTTTGTTAAACCTTGACTTTCCCACCAGAAAAGAAAAGGACAAATCTAATTATTCTTGCAGAAGTCCCATTTTCACACCCTGGAATATGCCAGAACATTTACTAAAATAAAACTGAATTGGAAAACTGTTGGTTTTATGCAGCAATTGATTATTAGCTTACGCATGATCCTAATCCTTGCTGTTCATTCCACGAACATACAGTAGTAACTCACTCATGTGCCTCCTTTCTTTCTGATGATGTCTGATGCAGTCAAATCAAAGCAATAAATTTTAATCCCCTTATCGGTGCAAATTCTACTTCATAGATGGTGGCTTGTGCTTTTTTGTTGCATCTTGACTTTCCTACCAGAAAAGAAAAGGACAAGCCCATTTGTTCGTAAAAGTCCATATTTTCTGCTGTGAACTTTTACCACATCTGTTTATCCAGTCTCTGCAATTGTATAATGGTAACATTGATACGACATGAAGATATGATACGACAGAAATGTAACCCTAGCCTTTACCTAGCACTGGCAGCAAACTCCTCTTTAGTTTCGATGATCACATGATTGCTTAACCTCTCATTTATGACTATCGTAACATAAATTCCGAGCCTGATAAAAGCATACACCTAACATCTTTCTTGATTTCCATGTATTTTTCTTGTGTGGGGATCATGCTGATTTTTTACATATGACCAAAGACCAATATCCTCAAGACCTAATTAAGATAATTGGTATGCACCTACAAATCATAATTTTACTCACTCAACAACTTCTATGAGGTATCTCCAATAACCGTTAGGATAAAGTGGTGGACTCTGAAGTATGAATAACTTAATAATATTGATGAATTGGATTGGGTTATCTTACAATCGAAGCGATGCCTTCATCAATCATCATTTCAGAAGTAAGGATGAAGATAGTTGATGCTGTCCTTGAGGTGCAATCCTTCTTTCCAGAGGTTGGTACGAAAATTGCCATACTGGTAGGTTTGACATGCATTGTTCTATTGGCTCAAGCAAGTAAATTGTGATGACTGGCCCTTTTGTCTCCTTATCTTATATTTATTTTCTTCTTTTCCTCTTTTATTTCCAAATCGTGTTACGACTACATTTAGTCCATGTAGTGCTTTCTTCTCGGAATCCATCATGAGAAGGACAAATCAACTGAGGATTAGTCAGGCTCAGAATCAATCTTCTTGGCTCTTGTGGTCGTTGATAAGCGAAATTAGGCAATTTCTACAATTTATTCAACTTCCAGTCTAAAGAAACTTGATAGGCAATGATTAATAATTCAAATTGCAAGTTGCTGGAATGGTACATGATAAACATTGAAAAGCACATTCAATGACCATTAAAGGTTGCACACACAAGGGAGAAAAAGATACTAATTGAAGCACCGGTGACCGAACTAATGTTGAACGTCTGTAAGGGCTAAAACTGCTATTAGATGTAATAGTAAAAAAGCTTCGCGCCCCCCCCCCCCTCCTTCTCTTTTTCGCCCTTTTTGGGCATGAAAATAGCTCGGCTCAGGCTCAGGCCTAGTCCCGAGCTAAAATGGGAAGATCTTTTTCCCCAACTCCAGCTTCGGCTACGGCTATTGATATCATGTCCCAGCCAAGTTCTACTTCTAATGGCCCATTCTTGAATCCTTGCGTCAATTCAGCCCGAGCCTGACCCATCAAATTTCATTGGCCAGTGCGAAGAGTCTATATCAAAGTTTTGACTAAAGGAAAAAGACAAAAATCAAAGAACCTAAACTAAAGCCAAAAAGCAAAAGCAGGAAACAGTAAACCAATTTGGCACAAAAGGGAAATAAATGATTAAAGAGAGAACATCCATCCCCAAATCACTAAAATGCAAAATCCCTGAGATATTACGGAGAAAAAAAAAAAAAAGAAACAAGAAAATCCGAAAAAGAGATAATGCCAGACGTCACTAAAACACAGATAAAAGAAGTGCCAGTTCCACTCATCCAAAATTGCTAACATCTCACAGCCGAGTAGCTGTTACAACACAGAGACAAAACAATGGCATTGTTGATGTTAAACAATCGCTTAAAGTGATTTTCTTCTCATAAATGCACTTAAGATGTTCCTTAACACAGAGAACAAAAGACCAGGGGTCCCCTACTTTAGCATAAATTTCTTTCCGAGTACAAACCATAAAAGTAGAAAAAAGTTGCGAAGTGTTCACAGGATTTAGAGCGGGGTTTTCTTTTGAACACATACCTAGCAGGAAAACAAGTAAGAAGCCCACGTCCCTATTTAACAGCCTAACTGTCCCATAACTGCTAGAACCATCCACTATCACCCATTATTGATTGTTATCATAATACTATTCAACTCAATTCAGTTTGTTAAGTGCAACCCAGAAGAAACAAATCAGAAAAATACTCTTATACACACATACCAGGCAATTAGCAATATAGAAGAAAGTTTTACCACATTCGTTAGTGCCGTGGTAGCACTGGCAGCAAAAGATGAAGTGGGGAAGAAAGAAACTTTCTTCTGAGTCTTCTCGCAATTCTTTGATCTCTCATGTCTTTCCTGCCTCATGGCTTTCCAAGTTCAAGCAGAAGAGTAGGGATGTGAAAGCAAAACCAGCGAAAGTGAAGCAGGAAGGTAACCGAAACTCACCCGCAAAATGTGTCGGTGTCAGTGACAGTGGAGGTAGATTCTACGGTGGTGAAGGTGATGCTTTCTGGAGGCTATCATTTGGTGAGGAAGGTGGTGATCAAGGAAAGACTATTAGGGGTGATTTGAGTTCAGTTTGGTATGATCATTCTGATGATAAGCTTGACGTTCCACCTTCAGTTTGCCAGAGCTGTGGATCAAATGCTACCACGCTGTTGGGGAATGAAGAGATTTATAAGTTCAATAACTTAGTTTCGGATGCAAGGAAGATGAAAGAGTTGCAGAAAAATGTGGAGATATTTCACACTCAAGGGGAAGCAGTTACCAAGACACTGAGAGTGGCTACCAAGGACGAGCGGAAATTGAAAAAAATAAACGAAAGAGTTCCAAAATCAAAAGAGAAGTGGTCCAAGCTAGAAAGATCTCAAGAGAGAAGAGAGGAAAAGTCAAGAAAATCATTTGAAAAGGACAATTCAGAATTTGAAACAATTCCAATGATAAAGAGCGAGAACTGCAAGTTAATCAGAGCTGCCTTGAAGAAACATCACTTTGTCTCTTCCACAAATTCAAGAAATTCTAATTTGACAACAGTTAAAGAGGATGACGTACTCTCCTTCCAGAATTTAAATGGAAACAACGAAATTTCAGCAGGAAAAGTTAGTTCCGAGTGGGAAACATTGAAAGCGATGAAGCTCAAAGAGGTAAAGTCAAAGAGTGAGAACCAGAGGAAATCTTTGTACATAAGCAGGGAATTACAGACTAGAAAGACAAAGCAGATAAACGGCAAAGTAAGGGTTGGCTCTCCAAGAATAAAGGCTCTTGAAGACATGAAGAAAGCTAAACTGATGAAGATGAAGAAGGGAAAGGAGAAAACATCAGAGGGAGCAAACCTAGAGAGCTTTGCTGTTGTCAAATGTTCATTTGATCCCCAAAAGGACTTCAGAGACTCAATGATTGAGATGATCCTGGAGAAGAGGTTCACCCAGCCACAGGAGCTCGAAGAGCTCTTGGCTTGCTATCTGACATTGAATTCTGATGAATATCATGACCTCATCATCAAGGTATTCAGGCAGGTATGGTTTGACTTGAACCAGGCTTGCTTTGATGAATTACAGAAAGCAAACTATTGCCATAATTAATTAGTGTTTCAAGATGATGGTAATCATATTTTTCATGGATACTAGTGCTTCAATATTAGGCTTCTAATTTCATCACATCACAATCTTTGCTTCAGAATCAACATCTGTGTGGATCCATCATGCCTGTGTCCATGTTTTAAATCATTTGTCTGCGGGTGCATGGTCATGCTACGCATTGTACCATCATCTTTCCTCTATCGTAGAACGGACGGTACTCAATAGTAAGTAGAATCGTTAAGGTCGTAAACAGTACCATCTATTATCTAACCACTTTGTTAGTATGAGCGAAAACAACATTATGCATGATGCCTGTCAACATTCATGAGCTCCATTCAGTTGTCCCATCATCTTCAGCGTTGACTATCGATAGCAGTGCATGTGCCAAAAAGAAATAGAGAAGGAATGCGGTCGCTTCATTTCCAAGCTAATTTCTTACTGCGACCGAGTCTTGTTTGGTATCCAATTGCTCTAATTTAAAAGATATGGTATCCAATTGCTCTAATTTAAAAGATGCAGTTATTCTATAAATAAAATTTTAATTATAAAATAAAATTTAATAATATATAATAAGTATAATTTTTAAATAATAATTTTAATAAAAATAATAAAAATATAATAAATTTTTTATTATATAAGTGTAAAATTAAATCAACTTAATTTTTAAACTATAACCGTTAATATTTACGAAACCTTTTAATATTGTATTTTTCCAACCTCAATCCTAAACAATAACCAAGAACATTATTCTTGGAGAGCATCCCAGTATATCCTCCTTTCCTTTGTTACATACGCAAAAGGGGAATTTTTTCCCATTCCCCCAAAAGTTCAAACCACCATCAAGATATAGTATTTTTCTGTTTCACTCAACTGTCAAAGGCTTGAAGGTCTTTCCTCTGAAAAACCATTGCATATACTTTTGTACATTCTACAATCTACTGCATATGGTTTTAGTAAGCCTTAGATCAATTGATAAACCAAAAAACTAGTGTCAGCCTCCGGGCACCTGAAGAATTGGAACTTCTTTAAAGCAAAACTAGTGTTCATAGTGGATTTACAGTACTTATCGATTTATCAAGATGAGCCAGAATTCTAAATCATCCTCTTGGTAATTCGAAGTGTAAAGTTTGCACAAAAAATGATTCCTTCACCAAACAAAAGCTCGTGAATTATACCATTCATTTCTATCATGCTACAGCCAAGCTCGTTATTTGCTCTCTGTACCCTCGTCTTTCTCCTCACTTCATATAACATCATTCCATCTTTCAACAGTTGCAAACATATTTGAAAATTAAATATAACCAGCGCTATCTTGGGGTAACTGCTGGAACTTCCTAGCTGCATGATCTGCCATCTCCAAATTGCATGGTTTTTGCAAGCACCCAAATTTGACTCCCAGCAGAGTTTCTCTGTGGCATCGCTCTCACAAAATCCTCAGCCTCCTGTAGTAATCCCGATTGACCAACTTAATCCACCGTACAGCCATAATGCTCAACTGTTGGTTGAATCCCATATACACCATGGGGTCCAACATTTCATGCCCCTGGCTATATGCAGAGACAGAACAATGATAGAGGTCAGAACATTGGGCTTAAAATCCTATGCCAACATCTCCGATTATATGTCAATGAATGATTTCCAAACCCATGCGTACATAAACCCCCTGAAACTGTAGAATTCCTTGTGGTAATACCCTTGTTCTTAGCACTTATGAACACTCTCGTAGCCTTCTCAATGTCCCCACATTTAGAATAGGTGGCAACAAGAGCAAAGCTGTAAAACCATCTATTCCAGCCCCTTACAATCGATATTATCGGGAACCCATTCACCCTGGCTTGAAGCCCCAATACAAGCAGAAGCAGATAAAAAATTCGCAACTGTGCAATTATCAGGCATCACTCTACAGATTCTCAAACAGCTCTAAAAACTCCTTCAAGGGAATGGCCCTCGTGTAAGCAGTCATTCCAGTAAGCTCCATTCTTTGAGGGCGTGATATCAAAAACTCGTCTTGCCTCTTCAACTAATCCTGCATTTGCGTACCCTGACATCATAAAATTCCAAGAATCCGCATTCTTAGCCTCAATTTCATCAAATAAATCTCGTGCTATTTCAGTCATACCCTTTTCCATATAAGCACTTAGCAAAGCCACATCTCTTTTCGGCATCTTAACAAACACTTTTACGTGCAGTTTCGGTATATCCGGTTCTGCATACAAATTGATCAAAGTACTTTGAATACATAACATCACAACCAGATCCAATTTTTTAACAAGTGGCCATGAATTTGCATCCCCTCTTTAAATCCAACAAAATTAGAACATGCTTTTTCTGCAAAAGTGAAAAAATACTTTTCAGGGAAAACATGGCCATATAACTTTAACATTTGGAGAAAGATCGGGAAAAGCATCTTGATGGCTGAAGCTGTTGCATAAGCTCAAGGATGGCAATAAAAGTGAACGAACCTGGGTTGTGAATGCGAGTGAAAATGGAGTGAGATTAAGAGATTATGAGGATCAGGGTTGGCGGTGGCAAAAGTAATGAGCTTGCTCGCAGCAAATGTGCTGTTAAACTGGCCACTTTTGAGCGTACGGGCGTGAGATTGTTGGATTTCAGTCGGGAAACATTTTTCAGTGGGACAATTGGACTAATTTGGTAGACGAGCATGAGCCTGACTGCCTGAGATAAGACTGCACTAATTTGGTAGATTAGCATTACTGCATGAGCATGAGACAAGACTGGCCCGAAAATGCTCCAACGATTGTAAGCCTTGAAGGCTGTAAAATGCGAACAAGGACGCGTCCCGTGACCGGGGCTTATAACTGAACCACATTTATTCAACAAGTCCACCTTTATTCAACAAGTCCGGTCCGTAACCAATAGCAATCAGTGTTTTAAGGAAAACATGTTAAAAAATGTTTATACATACATCCGTATGAACATCAAGGTAACTTTTTGAAACCTCGTTCACTATGCCATTGCCAGCAGCCAGCCCATCTGGGTTCCGGGCTGCAGTTGTAACTGAAATCTTCATGAATGAAGTAGGATGAAGGTTGCAACTGGTGGCGAGAACGCAGTGAATAAACTAATAAAACTAGAACTAGCCACTTACCAAAAAAGGCAAAAACTGCTAGTACCCTCTCAGTTTATCCAATAAAAACATTAACAAACAACACTAAAATTATCTTTATTCTTTATGTGTTAGATGAGTGAATTTGTTCCTTACTCTTTTACGTGTTTGATGAGTGAATTTGTTCCTTGCTGAAATAACAAGAGCATGATTATGGAGAAAGCCAAAGCCGCTCGCTCATGCCAAGCTGGCTCATTCACCATAAACACTTTTGACTGATTTACTTTTTGCCCCTCTCCCCGGCCCCACCCCAACCCCCGAACATGAACATTGTTCCAGTAATTAATCTTTAATCCAAAATGCATGACAATTGTGTTATGAAAAATGCAGCACTTGGAGTCTTGGGACATACATAACCTTACACATTTTTGCATTGACTTTTAAAGCCATATAACCTAATCCAATCACAGGTGGTATGATAACCACCAAGTCTCAGTGGAGTCCACCACTTGCTAAAAGCATTATTCACACAGAACAGAAGTTCAATAAAATTTGGGAGTTAAACAGCTCTTCTAGATGATAAGAGTGAGCCTGTAGCTACAAGCATAAAATATTCCACTAAAAATAAAAAAGAAAGAAATGCAAGCAACAGCTAGTTTCAAAAGCCCAACTGGTTCTTTCAACAAGCACATACTAATCTACGCACTTCCAGAAGATAAGAAAAGGAGTGAACCTGGTTTTATTGCATACTATTCTACGCACTTCCAGAAGATAAGAAAAGGAGTGAACCTGCTTTGGTTGCAGTTCCCAACACAACTTATGCTTTACTGCTGCATTGATACACCATTGGAGCCCTGAGAAGGAAGCTTAGAACATCTTAAGGAACCCCTATGAACTATAAAGCATCTCCAATTAAGGTGGAAAGCAAGAGCAGACCATCAAAGAAAATCTAAGGCATTCAAATTTAAAAACATTTAAGAAGAAACATTTGCCAGGCCACTTATCTTTGGTGATCATCAATCTATTCAATGTAAAATGTGGTCAGTCGAACTCCAAACCTCGCTGCATCACTAGCAATGCAATTTCAAAATGATTCTGGACCATGACGATTGCTAAATAGAAAAGCATAAGCCATTAAGTAAAAAGTTTGGTAATGTGACACTTTAACGGGTTAAAACCAAGACAAGAATAAGATGACAGTTTCTTTAGTTTACATACGTATTATATTAGGAATAGAAAACAGCCATAAATGACAAATCATCAACTGAGAAAGAAAGTTGACAATGCAGTGTTTCCCGCATAACATGGCAATGGGTAAGAGCTACTGTTATCAGGAGGACATATTAAGCATCACTTAGATACTGGTGAACCACAAAACCAATGTATGTGCAACTGTGCTTGCCTATAGTGAATGCTACTCTTTGATAACTGATGAAGCAGAAATAAATCAATGATGTGCCCCCGCGCGTGCACAGCCAAAAAAACAAAAAGTAACTTAAAGAGGGAATATCTATTTATTGTCAAATCCAACCAATAATACCTAAGTTCATCACGTAAGATACTGAGGCATTAAAAGCTAGGAAAACAACCAAACAATATCAAGTCCTCTCTGCAGGGGTAAGATGGCCCATCTGTTCTGCAAGACTATTTACATTCCTCGTGTTCCACCAAAACTTGCCATGATCGGCAGGTTTGTTTTCATTCTTTTTGCCATCACATTCCCTTCTTTCTGACTGAACTTCCTGGGCGTCAGAAGAACCAGGATTCTCAGTCAAAAATTGTTCCCAAAACACATCATTGACCCCAGCTTGCACAGGAATGGTGGTTGCAGTCACTGGCTCCTTTGAAGGAACAGGCTCTGTAGCTGCAGTTGCGGCAGGCTCTGAGTTCATGTCAATTCCAGGAGATTTAGGGCGAGCATCAACATTAAGTTGTATGCAAGATATAGCTGGACTATCTGCACAACTTGTAGATTCATCCAACTCCAAGCATGAATTAGGTTGGAAGCAACTTTGACCAACGTCTTGAACAATATTCTCCCAAAATGTCATGGAGGACTCCAACTGCTCAAACTTCTCCATGTTCGAAGAAGAAATATCAGCACTATCAGCACCTGCTACAACTTGGGAAGTCCCCATCGGATTGTCTTCAATGTTGGCTTCATCATAGAAGTAATCAATTCTTGGCAGCCTTCTCTTCCTATCATGATTCTCCAAGTGCTCCCCGAAATTTGACTCAAGTCCGGGTTTTTGCAAGGCTCGACCTACAAAAGACACCATCTTCTGCTGCCTCTGTTCCATCAGTTGAAAACGCTCCCTCAAAAGCTGCATTTGCGTCTCAAATCCTTGCCGCTCCTGCTCATGTCGTTGTAACTCCGAAAGAAGTATTTCTTTTTCTTTTTTAAACCTCTCAATATCATCCTTGAGACCCTGTCTTTCTGATTCAGTTAATGGAGTTCCTTGTCCATGTAGATTCTGATTAGAATGGCTATGAACTGGCTTTCGTCTATGGATGTTCTTCAAACGTTGAGGCTGACCTCTCACAAAATCTTCATTTGCAAATTCCCATTGTTCAGGATCAACTTTTCTAAAACCCTGTTCAAATGTAAAATTAGTTCATTATATGTATACACAAGAAAGTAAAAATGAAATAATGTTGACCGAGCTAAATAATACAAAGCCTTACATATGTGTTGAGCTGTCTGATGAAGCTTGAGAAGTTATTGTGCTTAAAGTATTTTGGTAACAAATCCCTAGCAAAATCTGGTGGATTCCACACAATAAAGCTCTTATTACTTGGACCCCAGGACACAGTCGAATCTGTTGAAGGATCGTCTACCATCTCATATGTTTTTCCAAGAAAGGGAGGAAGTGAATTTGAACTACCTTGGCTGTCATCCATCACAAACTACAGGATCCAATCACACAGTCCCCAAACTCAGTACCCAAAACTAAACCATAAACCAGTGCAAACTCCTATTTCCAGGGAAAGTCAAACACTTAATTTTCTTCAATAAAGAAACAGAATCTAAGCTGGAAAGCTCAAACTTCTGATTATTAGTAAGCTCAATCGAGAACAAACCCTTCTATCGTGTTCATTGACCTCAAAAAGAAACCAAAACCTTAAATTCCCATCAACCCAATTCACAAATTTCCAAACGAAAAGCCCTGTATCCTCAAATCAATACAAATCAGATAGCATAAGCATTCTGGAGCACATTCCAGCAATAAAAGAAAAAAATAGAAAATAAAAAAATTCCAAAATTCTTAGCAGCAACAATTTCTAGTCAAGCACCAATCCTTCTTGACGTCAATTTCAAAAGTAATGGGGAACCCAGATCATAAATCTCACAAAAATCGATCACGAGTCTCTATAAATATAGCAGCAGTCAACACTCCTGATCACTGCACTGATGCCACGCAAAACAAATTAATTAAAATTAAAATTTTAGAAAAATAGTAATAAAAATTTTGTCATTATTTGTTTGAACCCACCAGCCTATTTGGAAATCCGCATACCGAAATATTTAAAAAAACAATAACAATTGACGAATTCCCAAAATAACAAAGAAACCACACCCCCCCGCCCCCCCCCCAAAAAAAAAAGAAAAGGAACGAGGAACTAAAAGGAAGAATCTTCAAGTGTTTTGAGCTTTTCACCTGAAAGGGAAATTGCGCGAGAAAGTCGGCTGGTTCCCGTTTCCCTAAACGGTTCGTTTGGTCCTTTACTTTATCGGAATTTTTGGGAATCGCTCCCTCTTTCTAGTTTCTACTTTCTAGAACCGCGTAGATTGATTTTTTTTCAGAAATTTAGGGGGTTTTATCAATACACCTTTTCAACTGCAGCACAATTTAATATTTGCAAATAATTTTACATATTACTTGCACTATTACTAAATTGCAAGGCACATAAGGGTGTAATAACTTACTACACTGCGAACAGTTATACTATGCATAGCTGGCTCCATCTAATTGGTTACTTTCCTCTTTTATTTTATTTATTTTTGATTTTGTTGTAATCTGTGCCGCAACAGTTTCTTTGGAGTCCAGACGAGACGAGACGAGACCAGGCCGCGCTAGTTTTGGTAAATATGACATGTTTACTTTGTTGGCAAATCTCTACGTTCCGGGGATTTTTTTTCCTTTTTTAAAAATAAAATACGCTCGCGGCTCGCCCAAGGGGGGCTCGGCTGGGCGAACAGTATCCGTACACGTGGTCGAATGTTGGCCTTCTAAAAGTTTAGCTAGTTAATTAAATTTTCTTCTAATTGGGATTGAGACACAGCACAAGATTGCTTTGGTCTCGGCTCGGGCATGGAAATTTCCTGCCTTTGAAGTGCATGGTGCGGCACGTGTATGGCCATGTGGTTTTGACTGAATTATTGAGTCTCATCGTTCATTTCATTCAATGAATAAATCATTTTAAGTCGAAATAAAAGCTCGCAGACAAACATACGAGTTTGTTCAATTCATTGGATATTAATTTGTAATGTCTCGTCTCGTGGAATTGAAGACCAGATCACCAGAATAGTTGCAGCTCGCAATGATAATGTCGTCTCTGAGCAATCGAGTTTGAGTTGACTACAGAATTCTGAACTTGACTTTGAGACAAGGAATTGGACCAAGTCGGATCCCCTATTTATGCTCCAAAGAGGACCAATCCTCTGATGATTTTCGAGCTTGGGCTGACCACTCATCGATTGTCGCGGTGTGGAAAAATAAAGCCCAAATGTGGACTTTGTGGAAATTGGAATCGTTACTTTCCAATCAGAGAACAAAAGCGAAAAACAAATTTCACATTTTTCTTTTTTTTTCATATTCTGTAAGTGTTATTCAAGATGCACCTTAGGGGATACTAGTTGCTTCAGGTTGGTAAGTCACACTGTCATGCGAAAACATAGTCCAAATGTGAATTATGTGTAAATTGGAATTTCTGCAGCACTTTCTATTTAACCACAAACTAACAAACAGTGATTCAAAATAATAATAATAATGATGATGATGATGTTACGTTCATGAAGTTATTACACAAAATTTATAGCTCAAGTTAAGTGTGATTGATTAAAATAATAATACGTACCTTAGTTTTATACAAATTATACATATATATGTGCTATACCTTAGTTTTATATAATTTATACATATATATATGTGCTACCAGAGATTTTAGATTTTAAATGTCACTTACGTTGTGATTGAGGATGGATGTGATGTTATGTGTTTTTTTTTTTTTAATTAAAAATGCATGAAATTATAATAAAACGTGGGCCACTACAATTTTTCTAGAAAGTGTTTTGGGTTAGAATCCTAAAATGTTGTTTTCCTTGTTTTCTTTATCCAAATCAAACTCAACGATTTTTATTTTTCGTTTATCTGAAACACATTTTAAAACATTGTAACAGCCGTATAATCTTATTTTTCAAAAGATAAAATTATTTTGTTATGATATTTATTTATATCCTGTATTGTAAGAATATTGTTATTGAAAACAATTGCACACTTATAGATACTTTTGGTGCTCTTAGAAATTACTTCAAAACTCCGAACTTCAATAGAAGTTCCTCAATATTTATCCATCATAGTTGTAATTATTAGAATTACTAAAAATATAATTCAAAATTTTGAATGGTATCCGATCTTTGTTAGCTAAAATGGCTCTTTTTTAAATAATTTTGTAATCACGATTCAAAAGACGGCTAAACATTAAGAGAGTGTTTGTTTGCCAATTTAATGACTTCAAATTGCCTAAATTAATTAATTAAGTTAATTAGAAGCATTTGTTTTTATAACGTAATGAAAGTTTTTAGATAATTTTGACTTAAACTAATTTTTTTGATTTTTTACTCGATGGAGAAATCTTAATCAATTAATTAATTTTTAATGTTTAAAAAAATCTCTATCCAAAACTCACCCATACACGTTTTACCCACAAATGATTTTATGTTTTTTTTTTTTTTAAACAATCATGAAATCTCTTCTCATTTGTACTTGTCTCATCAAGTTCTTCAATCCCCTATTATCAGTAATCAAAGTTATTATTCTTAAGCCTTTCTATGTAATTATATAATCTATTTTTACCAAAAAAGAAATTTATACATTCTAACTACAAAATAGTTGTGTATTTACTTGAACTTTTATATATAATAAAATATTATGGTATTTATATATTTTAAGATATATATTATTTATTTAACATTCAAATTTAACAGGATAGATATATAAAAGTACATGTTTCTAATTTTAAAAATTGACAAAATAAATAATTTAATATTTATTTTTTTATGTGTGTGTGTAAATTCATATTCAAACAATTAAGTCTATTTATTTTTTATCAAGTCAGATTGTGGAGAATTAGGCAGTGTTGTTTTTAAAATAATGTTTTTTCCAATCCCCTTTGAATTTTCTTTTTCCTTCTAGTTATTTTTTTAAAATAATGTTTTTTTTTGGACTTCTTTTTCTTCGGTGTAGCAAAAAAAAAACAAAAACACGACAAGACAAGATACCATTTTAAAAGCTTTAAGACCACAGCGCAGCTACCCGAACGCACTGTGAAGCTAAGATGTTATCATCTCGGTTTGACTCAAAACAGTTGGACGGAGATGGGGGTGGGGGTACGTCGTGGTTGGCGGACAAATCGGCGACCCCACCAGCTCCGGACATGATTACGTTATCTCATTACTCTCTAGACCAGTGGAGCCCACCACATAGAGTAACCTTTTGTACTTCCGCAATTTGTGCCGCACTAAATAGACCTCACAGATACAACTCAATAGCTCCGTAGATGCGGCGGACCTGAGTAGAATTTTCCAATCCAATTAATTAACCGAATGACCGGTTGGAGTCCGATGCGTACGGGCACAACGTTGAACTTTGGATAACTTGGATGGACTATTGGCGTCGGGGCCCAAGTATTTTATTATCTTTCTTTTCTTTTGAGAAGAAATATTATCTAATTTTACGGTAAGTTACTAAGCAAGTTGCTGTTTGTCTTTTTACGATAAATAAGTTGATGTTTGTTTGTTTTTTTCTTTTTCTTTTTTTATATTTACTTATTATTTATTTTCCTAACTTATCATTTATTGTAAGTTAATTTTATGTGAATAAGAAGGTAAAAAATTCACTCCTATCTAAAATATAAATAGAAATTTTTAATTTTGAAACTCAAAAGCACCCCCATAACATTTTTGCATAATTATTAAATTTATTTTTTGTTTAATCCTTTTTAATTTTCATTCGTATGATAACATTAACAAACTAAAGTATTGAACAACTTAGTGTTGTACTGTAATGGCTTCCACAGATGAGTTATGTCCATTGTCATGTGAAGACGAAAACTAAAAAATCTAGTATTAATTTTAAAATCACAATTGACATAATAGTAATATCTTTTATTACAAAACTAAATTAAGAAACCATGATAGTAGTATTTTTTTTTTAAAATCCTATCAAACTAATTAACTTGCTAAATTTCTAAAATATGAAGAATAAAATATATTCACAACTTAAAATGATGTTTATGTCAAAATATTATACTTTAGATTTGTCTATTCAGACATTGAAATATAAAATAAATATGTCGTTTATATATTTATAAATGTACCTATTCAAACTTTAGCTATATTAAGAACTATTCAAATTCATTTGAAAAAAAGTAAACACAACCTTAAGGAACAAATTGAAAAATTAAAAAATTATAATTTTTAATAATACAAGACAAAATATAGTGTGATGAAATATATATATATATATATTTTCCCTCTTAGTTTATATCTTATTTTAATCAAATAAGAGAATTCTCTTATTGTAAAATTACTCTGCTTATCTAAATGTACATAGTTTGCTAGTTAAGAAGAACCTGACCGCTTAGGCTTCTGTTCTAACAAAAATACCATTTACCCAACTTTTTTTTTATTAGACTTCTCCTTTTCGCAGGCCCGACAATTTTAAAGTTCCCTAGATATGCTCAATTAATTAATTAGCAGCCAAATATAAAAAAAAAAAAAAGAGAGAGAGAGAGCAAAATGCAATTGGTGGTCTAAGAACTTGAATTGTGTACAAATTGAAGTAAAATATACATTTCTTTGTTTATTTATATTCAAAACGATGACACATTCACGGTGCATTCAATTTCTGAATTTGAAATCAAAATCATTGATAGTGTTTACTTATAAAATTGAGGTTGGAATTGATATCAAAATCAAGTGAAGCCCGCAAATTTAAAAATCATTCCCATAGATCTTATTCCCAACTCTTCCAACAATTTTTAAGGAATGGTTGGGAATCAACTATCCATTATACCCCCATTAAATTTTTATAATCCCCAAATTGCCGTCAATTAGGTTTCATTATTTTTATATTTTGATTTTCAAAGAATTTATGAAATATCTAAAAGTTTTGTATTACTTACAAGTAGGTCATCTACTACTAATAATAATAGCGATCATGATGAAAATGATTATTATTATTATTATTATCACCATCATTATTATTTAGTAATGTCATTATTTTTATATTATTATTAATAATTTTTTTTATTATTTTCATTATTATTATATATTGTCTCTAATTTCCTTATCATTAAATTTATTAAATTTAATTTTTCAGTATTATTGTTATCATCATTAATGTCTCATTATTAATAATATTAATTTTATTGTTATCATTAATGTCGTTATTTTTTATATTAATACTATAATTAATATTTATTAATTTTATTATTTTAATTAATATTACTGTTGTTATTATTATTTTTTAGTTTTATTATTATTTTTATCTTATTATTGTTATTATTATAATATATACATATTATATTAGAAAAAATAATTAATAAATAGTATTTTAGTAATTTAAAATAATCCATACATCAATGTTAATGTATATTTTAATTTTGATTATCGCAGCTCAAGTAAATAATTTATTCTAATTTTAAATGTATATTTTAATTTTAATTATCGCAGCTCAAGTGAATAATTTATTCTAATTTTAATTCCTTATTTCTATTCTTACAACTCTAATAAACAACCTATTCTGATTGTAATTTTTTATTGTGATTCTTACTCATTATAAATTAAGTCTATTCCAATTACAGCTCGTTTTATTTTCATTCAGTAAATTCACCATCATTATAGATGAGACGGATATTTTTTTATCCTTTATAATTAGAGTGATATTTTAAATAATAGATATATAATAAGAAGAAAAAGGAGGAGGAGGAGGAGGAGGAGGCTGTGAAAGTGAGGTTAGGTAGCGAAAGCAGGAGGCCGCACTGTGAAGGTGGCGCACGTCCGATTGGCCCACAATAATCAATACGAAAAACAAAGAAAGATGTAACACGTGGCTGTCTAATTTTTGCAAGATTAGAATATGGTGAGATAGGTATCTGAGGTCGCGTCTCTCCTCCTCCGGCCTTCCCTTCTTTTTTCACGCAAAAAAGCGAAAGGGGTTAGGGTGCAGATGAGCAAGTGAACCGGTCAGTGTCACGTGAAGAGGGGGGCGAGGGAAGCCTTAATCATTATAGAAACCAACAAAGATGAAAGAAAGACACATGAAGCGGTTTTGGTCATCATGTAATAATGCGCCAACGCCAATGCACACATACAGGCTACATCATACATAATAGCATGGAAAAACTCTGACACAGCGTTTCACTATCAATCTTAGTCTTAAGTTGCACTCCACACGCCGCTGGCCGCCGGCTTAGGCCTGCCACAAGGCGCCTACCTACGGTTTAGGTTTTAGTTAGGGATAGGATTATTTTTTGTTAAAAGATAATTTATATTTGCTTTACATTGGTTTAATTTAATTTGTTGATCATATGTTTAATTATATTTCTTTTCCAATTTTATTTTTAAATTGATATCATTTGCAGTAAAATCTATTTAGATATCACTTTTAAAAATGAACAATTATGAAATGAAATATAATCCATCTTGTTTGTATAATAGAGTACAATTGAATAATTCTGTTAAGGAGGGGGACATTAAGTAAAAATATCATTAATAAATAAAAAATATATATTTTAATATATTAAATAAATTTTTTTTAAATATTTTTATTAGAAAATAACTCTTAAATGTGCATATGCCTAAATGTAAATTTCGTGTTGATTCACTATTATATTATATGATGTAATAGCTAATTGAATGGAAACACCATAAGGCCATATACTGCAATAACAAATTGATATAAAATTCACATTTAGATATTTGTATCTATATAAGGTAGTGATTATACTGGAGCTACACCATCGTAGAGAATCAATAATGATCGTCAAATTTTAATAATAAATATAAATTTAATATTTATCTTTATAATTATATAATTACCGTCAGTACTCTATCATCAATAAATTTCAACATAGACGAAACCTGAATATATAAATGATTGTATGTGAGAGATCTCAAAATCTTAGTTGTTAGATTTATTATATAATAAAAAGGAAAACGAATTGGGTTGGGTTGAGACGCTGAGTAGACGATGATGGTCAAAATTTTGGGCGTGGAATGCTCTGCACCCATCCCAAAAATCCAAACAATTAGTCTAATCTGATTTTACCTTTGAATATTTTAGTCCATGGCTAACATAAGCAACATGGGCTGTTTTATACATCATTATGTATTTTCCTGTATTACCCTCACTCATTATTTTCCCTCGCTCATTATCTCGTCGACTGTCTTACGAAACTATTGGTGGTTCTTGGGGAATATAAAAATGGTTTGGCATGAACACCAATCATTGATCAACATAACAATTAACACCGTCTTTCTCTGGCAGCTGCTGGCCTGCTGCGAAAGCCACAAGCTCTTTATAAAAAGCCTAAACACGTGTTAGCCCCGTGATCTCGGAATAAAAGCTCCCAGTGACCAGTGAGTGGCCCATCCGCGTAATTTTCCGCACAATCCATGTCCATTTACACTAGCACTCTGTGTTAAGTTCACCTTCCCCAAACCACTCCATTTAACCACCACTCCACTCCCTCGGTCCCTCCGTGTCTTTTAAAAGGAGGGAAAAAGAAAGAGAAAAAACCATCACTCCACTCTCCGACTTCACATGAAACCAAGCTCTTAAAAAGAAGCGACGTCGTTTTCAGCTTCATTGAAAATGACGTCGGGGACGAGAATGCCGACGTGGAAGGAGAGGGAGAACAACAAGAGACGAGAGCGGCGACGGAGAGCCATCGCCGCGAAGATCTACGCAGGCTTAAGAATGTATGGTAACTATAAGCTCCCCAAACACTGCGACAATAACGAGGTGTTAAAAGCTCTCTGTAATGAAGCTGGCTGGACCGTCGAAGAAGACGGCACCACGTACAGAAAGGTAATGGACTAATTACACCATAAATCCCTTTAATTTTTTCCATTGATTTTAGATTCGTATGTTAGTGAACTAGCTGTCTCCGGTGATTATCTGCGCCGGTACAGTTGGATTTTCGGTGCTCGATCTGAAATCTGAAATTATTGACATTCTTTTGGTCATTTGAGCTGAAGTCTGTTAGTTCAGGCGAATCGCGTTTTCTTCTTTTAGTGATCGACGGTTGAGATTGGTTTGGTTGGTTTTACTTTAATTTTGATTAAAATCTTTATTCAGTTGAGAGCTCGGAACACGAAATCGTAATATTCGCTTCCTGTTTCATTTACTGATTTGACGATATAACACCCTTTGTTTGTTTGTTGACCCAACTTACTTCTTTCCTCCAATGAGGTGCGATGATTTTACTTTCAACGGGTAGTTTCGTCATTTCACTTGTAATCCATTTCTTAGATCGAACTTTCACTTGCTTTTAATGCAGCATCTGTACTGTGAAGCCCTTTTTTAGTTATTTTTTTTTCACGGACATCATGCATGCACTTTTTAGTCGTTACTGTAAGGATAGTCCCGTCATTTTTGGATCTTTCCCCGAGATTTGCGGAATTCTATCCTTTTGTGGGCCGGTGGGTTCTCTTCTTGTTCACAAATTGTTGAAAGAAAAGTTTGTAGATTTTAATTAGTTGTTTATATATTGGAGAAAAGAGATACTTGCATCTTTGGATTCCACTTTTATTAGTAATTTTTTAATTTAGGCAGTAAAGTGTGCGAGATATCTTTGGACTTTGATCAATGTAGGAACATGTTGGGAGATAGCGTGTCGTTTGGTGCATCATTATTTATTAATGTAGTATGTACTGGCTTTGTCGGAGTGCAATGCCTATATTACCCATCATTACAATTGAAACATGGATAAAATGTAACGATGGTATGAGTTCATACAAAATCATTTATTCTGCATTCGCGTTTACTGTTTAACAGTTAAATTGTGTATCTTGTATTCTTGGTGTCTCAGAGATACAGGAAGGATAATAACTATCACAAGGGATACTCTTAGCCAATTATATGACATGTTAAACTTAACAGTGGCTTTCCCATTTGGATTGAATTATCCATCTTCAGGACTTGTGATTTCAAAGCAAAAAGATAAAAAAAATACGCACCAGAGAATTTTGGCAATTTATAGCTTTTATCTTCATGCTTTTGGGTACAAACCCATAATATATAATACAGAGGAGCATTGAAGGGGATAATGTAACTGATGTGATAGGTTATTATCATGGTCTTTGTCTGGTAAATAGTGAAGTTTTTCAATTTCCTACTTTCACTTGGAATTGTGATTTGGCCGCCACTGACTGACTTATAGGATGTTTAGATTATGGTTTGTGATGCTGCCATCATTGACAGATGTCCAGCATGATACTACGATTGGTTTACAAACAAGTTTCACATATATTAAAAATCTTCGTACTAGTATCAAAATCCAGGCTCAAAATGACATTTAGCTAATGTGAATGAATTTGAAATCATCTTGACTCAAGATCAAGTAAAAGCTATCTAGGACAACGGATAAAACAGAAAAGGTCTATTTGGTCTGTAGCGGCATGTGATAATAGCTATTGTTTTCACTAGATAAAATTGGTAAGCTACATTTCATTTTTGCTACGAAATTTGTTTATACCTGAAATTTCAATATTCCCTTCTGTGCTATTTCTTAGGGATGCAAACCCGTAGAATACATGGATGCCATGGGAGGGTCTGCATCAGCCAGTGCCTGCTCATCATACCAGCAAAGCCCATGTGCATCCTACAATCCAAGTCCTGGCTCATCTTCCTTTCCAAGTCCACGGTCATCTCATTACGCACCTCATGCTAATGGTAGTGCTGATGCCAATTCACTCATCCCATGGCTCAAAAACCTTTCATCTAGCTCATCATCAGCTTCATCCAAGGACCCCCACCATCTGTACATTCATGGAGGTTCCATAAGTGCTCCAGTCACCCCTCCGCTGAGTTCCCCAACTTGCCGAACTCCTCGAACAAAAAATGACTGGGATGAACCAACTGCTGTTGCTGCTTGGGCTGGTCAGCACTATCCTTTCTTGCCTTCTTCCACCCCACCAAGTCCCGGCTGTCAGGTCCTGCCTGATTCAGGATGGCTATCAGCCATCCAAATTCCCCAGAGTGGACCATCCTCACCTACATTTAGCCTGGTTTCACGAAATCCTTTTGGGTTCAGGGAAGAGGTTTTATCAGGTGGACCATCACATATGTGGACTCCTGGACAAAGTGGGACATGCTCTCCTGCAGTTCCTGCTGGTGTTGATAACACATCAGATGTTCCAATGTCAGATTGTATTGCAACTGAATTTGCATTTGGCTGCAATGCGATGGGCTTGGTAAAGCCTTGGGAAGGAGAGAGGATCCATGAGGAATGTGTATCTGACGATCTTGAACTTACACTGGGTAACTCTAAAACAAGGTAACTTCAAACGCACTTTGAGGCTATATGATGCAGCATGCAGTAAAATTCCTTATTTTCATTGTAGTTTTGTTAACTGATGAGCTGTTTTGCTGGTGCAGATGAAGAAGCTTCATAAAATGTGGTTTGAGGGAATCATCCTGTCCCTTGAGTTGGCTTCTGACATGTGCAAAATTAGACTCCAGATTATCTGGAATTCATAATGCACTTCTGTTGGCAAGGCAGCTGAATTAGAAGTACAGTGAATAGGAGCTCATTCCCCCCCCCCCCCTTTTTCAACAAGAAAAGAAGACAAAAAGTTTAAATTATAAATAGTTCACGGTGTTGACTTTGCCCCTTTGTTCAATTCATTCTTCTGTTTATTATTCCATCTTATTGTCCAGATAGAAGTTCCAATTGAAGAATTGAAAGATTTGCTATTAGGTTTTCTTGTGTGAGGTTTGCGATTAAAAAAAGGTTTTTGATGTCAAGATTAACTGATAGGTATTGAAGTTGTTACCACATTTGTGTTTGTGCATCTATACAACACAATTATGTTGTATGTTAAATGGTGACATAATCCAATCGCAATCCCGGGCCACGCCAACTGTTGTCCCCGAGTCTACCCACTGCCACTGGCAATTGGTTTGATTACCAAATTCCAACAAAACCAAAGCTAAACAAAAGTCTCACTTGTTTTTGAATCATGACCCTTCCGTTGAGTGGAGGCTTGATATAATTATTATTATGTCTATGTCCTCGTTGCTGGATGAATGTGGTGGAACATCATGATTGATTTTGATCGTCAACAACTTACACGGATGATGAGTTTGGCTGTATATCCAGCGGATACCGCCTAATTTTGGAGAGTGACAATGAGAACAAGCCTGTGCTTGAGACAAAGAGAGATCTGTTTGACGCATATTGTAATTGTTGTATGTGCAAAATTTTTGTGTACTTTGTGGTTGTGACTAGTGAAAGGTAGTTTTCATTAGTAGATTGCATCCTAGGTCAACTAAGCTCCAACTGCTCATTTCGATTTAATTATCCCTCAAACCCTAGAGTAGATCTGAGAACATAATGGATGATGTTCCCATGCTGACCCAATGGGCGAAAATACTGAGCCAACTACAAGTCAACAACTCCTTTGTTTTCGGTGCACGTCCAAAACATGGCGCGATCTACAGAGTTGATTTCTTTAATTTTCCAGTCGGTTCAATTGGTTAATTTTGGTCATTAATTAGCAATTTTAAGTGTAATAATATTTGCAAATTAGATTAGCACATATCCAGTGCATATTCTGAAGGTAAATAGTTGCAAGTTTATATGACTATTCTTACAATACTGGTTGAGCCTCTTAACTTCACATACAATATGCGGACTTGTTTCTTCATATATATCACAGCCAACTGTATCATGAACAGCTTAAACTGACTACCATAAGATTTTAAGATTATGTAATTTGTTATAGTTGTAATATATTGTACTTGTTCTCGTGATTGTTTTGGTATTTGATTGGATGTGAATGTGATGGGTTATAATCTATATTCTCTCTGAGCCTCCGTCAAAATTCTCTTCAGATGCTATGCTACGTTGATGTTTAATCTTTGATATAGAAACTGTGAGTTGTTCAATGGCCAAGTTGCCAAGAGAAGATCAAGATTCAAGATAGAACGGACGGAAGTCTCAACTCCGTTAAGCTGTCTTTCTTTGTGCGTGCCTTACTGCCTTTCTAAACTTATTATGCAATATGCATCATGCCTTTCAACTATAATTATATTTCAACTATAATTATAAACGTGACCTATTTATGTATAAACAAACAATTCTGTTAAAACTTGTTTAATCTTACCCGTCTCTCTTTCTAACCTGGCATGACAGGTTAAACAAGTTTTAGTTAACCGTTATTTCTAACAACCAAGGTAAGTAATTTTTAGATCTTTGTTTTGTTGGGGGAAAATAATCTTATGATCCATGTAATTTATTTTTACAATAAGCGATACCGTACTCAAATGAGATACATGATTAAATGACTTGTAACACATTGTGAGAATTTATATCAATGTTATATAATTTATATCCCAAATGATATGACATCTAAGTATCATTCATCGATAAATAGAGTAAGATTATCACATTAATTATTAAAAATAATAAGATTATCATATTAATTATTAAAAATAAAATCAACTTACACTAACACATGACAAAAAATAACTGGTAACATACATCAAGATCTATATCCTCAATATGTAGGGCGTAGGCATATCATTATTGTTAATTTTGATTATTTCGTGTTGCATTCTAACAATACTATTATGCCCCACAAAATTACTTCGTGGCCCACGGAATTTGTCAATTACATAGAATGCGGACCAGGGTGTAATAAACCCGCATTATACATGATATCATGCAATCACTTTTCGGGGATATGTATCCTATTCAAGTATGAATTTACGCATCTGTACACTTCAGTTCAACTATTTACACGGCCACAATAGCGGCTAAAGAATCCTTAATATGAATTCCTTTACATTCAGTGGTCCAAGGATTTCTTTTGTCCATATAAACATTTGGCAAACAGTATTCAATGCCACTCCAAATCAATCACCTCTGAAGCTTCTGATATAGATCTTCGAGTGCATGGTAAAGCATGGCAGCTGCAGGTGGATTAGGCATTGAGCCAAGAAGTACATCTGATGCCGTTACTGACTGGCTGCCATAAAATCGGGAATTCTCTTGTGTGCGGGTAGTGAAAACACTTCCTTCCAGAGAGCATCCAACGAAAGCACCTGCATATAATAAAAGGTATAAATTGAATATCTCGCAAGGAATCTGGACAGAGCTTGATGCTATTTTGGCCTGTAGATCATTTGCATCTTGGGTAGATTCTAACGGACTTCTATGATTGTGCATCTCCAAAATTGTTTCCCTTCTGGATGCTTATTATGTTTCATTCTTCTTGGAATAAAATTCAATAATTTCCGTTAAATATGACTTTTGGAAACGAAAAATACTCGAATCCTTAAGCATACAAGAACTCAGTTAAGAAAAAGATAAAAGCGTGGAAAAAGGAGCTACAGTACACCTAATGAAACAGAATTAAAGCGGGTACCTTTACTGCAGCTGTACGTATAACAAGCAGCATAACCACCATCACCAGCCCGTACACCAGCTTCAACTGCTCGTCCAACGGTGCCAACTGCTGCACTCAAGCCAGCTCCAATTGAGACGTGCGCATTACCAGTAAATGTCTTGACAGCGTCATTTGTTCTCAAAAGGATTATGAAGTCTGTCAATTCTCCTCCAGCCTGTTGGCAAATAAACCCCTTAATAATGAAAAGAGCAAATATAAAAGCAAACAGATATTAATAGCCGGGATCAAAGCTTTGTTGAATTTCTAACAATTGTAAAAGAATGATCATTTCACCTGAGCTCCCCATCCCATACCAAAAGAAGAAATAGCAGAAGGCGGAGACCATGAGCCATCATTTCTACGAGCAATTACAAGACCCGTTCCAATATTGTAGGTAACCATCACGCCAACTTTTGCAACTGATAATATGGCAAGGCCTTTTGCCTCTCGTAGAATGATATCTGGTATTGATTTTTCAGGTTTTAGAAAACCAACCTGAGAAGAAATATCACATCAAGACAGTGAGCGACACTTTTAAGAGATTTGCACAAATCAATACTTCTTCCTACAGGCAGATTTCTTGAAGTATTAAAGAACAATAATCATGTGAACTAATGAGTTAGTGTAAATAACAGCTTCTGGAAACTTTTTTCTAGATGATCAAAACAATTCATGGCCTTTTTTGCATGTAGCATCCACAAAAAGAGCGATACATTAATAAATCACGAATTATACCAGGAGGGATTTACCTTACTGTAACCCCGTATTGTATTTGCTGCCTTGTAAATCTCGTACTCCATGGACTGTCCCCATGGAAAATTGACCCAGGATCTCAATGTGCTGAGGTCTGTCAGGTCACGGGTTGGTAACTGAGCAGCATGACTTACTTGGTTCATTAAGTATGGTTGGACAGACTGAAGCCGCACACAGCACACATCACAAACTCGTTGTGGATCTGAAACTCGAAACTTTACAGGCAGCAAACTCCTTCCTTTAGAACATTCACCACAAAATATTCCTCCACAAAAGCGGCAGTGATGCCTAGGGCACATGATTGGATGAAACCGCACACCACATAACATACAAGCTGAAGCAGAACTATCAGCCAACCATCTCGGTGGTTCAGCATCAAGAAGTTCGCTCACATTTCCAAAATTAGCTTCTGTGAGAGTTTGAGCCATCTCTTGCCAAGCTTGTTCAAGTAAATGGCTTGACATCCATGAAAAATTACATCCGTGAATATCACCTTTGGCTAAAGCGTGCACTTTTCCACGGGCTGCAAGTAACATTTCCACTACCACATCCCACATGGTCAACTCCTTATCTTCTTTAAGGTATTGGCCCCAACCCATGTCACCTTCAGGGAAGTAGCCCCCATTGGAATGAAATCCTCTTGCCCTCTCATCATCCTCGCTGTCCAACATAGGTGGAACAGATACAGGAATCCATACCCCAGTATCTTCGTAATGCGGCGAGTCGTAAAAGAAGTATTTTCCTTTCCTTGGACTGCTAGGTTGTAATTCTCTCTTCTTGCCATTCTCCTCATTAAATTGTGTTGGCAACTCAGTATCATATTCTTTAGATCCAGCCATTCTTTGGCTCTCAAACTCAACAGCAGAAATTGAGTTACAGCTCGCTCGAGAATTTTCAAATCCCATATTATCCTGTCATCAGCATCAAAAAGAAAAACAAAGCTAAAAACTTTACTGACGATGCAACAATCTGTTGTCCAATTTCCAACCATAATACAAAAAGTAAAAGTTGTTTATGCATTCTACAGGCGTAGTTGCGTCGCCAACCACCAAAATCTAACATAAAAATGAATTAATTTAAACAGAATACGATAATCAATTTGTAGTTCCATCAATGACTGTAAATATTTAACCAAGTCGAATTAAAAAATCAACGGAATTGAGTAAGCGGAGCTACGGAATAGACAAGTTACCGGCGGAGAAGAAGGAATACGATGACTGGACGCCGGAGCTCCGATTTCTTCCGCATCGGGTTTGGGATTAACTGTCTTGTCCTCCATCCTACATGAATAAAGCTACCGCATAAACTATAGACGAAATAAAATTTATTTTCAATCAGAGAAAATAAGAAAAAACTAGACGAATTTTTTTATTACGTTGCTGCTTACTTTTGGGGAATTAAAGGATTTAATTAAACTAATTACGTAGAGGTTTAAACTTATAGCTGGAATAGCGTCTCTTTGGCCGCCTGGCTTCCTTGTACAAGTATAATAGCAATAGCAATGAGTAGCTGACGTGTGCAAGGCAAGGGGATTCGGGGGGAGCAACGGCCACGTGTAGATTGTTTAATTAGGTTAACCAATGAGACGGTGACACTTGACAACTCAGCATGGCATTTTAAGAAGGCTTTTATGGATTGTGATAATAAAATAAAATTCTAATAAAATAAAATTCGTCTGACCACCCCAGCTAATCCAAAATTAATTATCTTTGCACTCTTAAATTTAAATAAAATTAAAGTTAATTATTAATTAATAATATAACACCAATTAAAGTTCACTAATAAATAATGTAACAACACATGGTCAGACGGCCTAATAATAATAATAATTATTATTAGGTGATCTTTTTTTAATTTGTTTGACACTTTTTTTAATCATTTTTCCCTTTTCTCATTTCCCTTTAAAGCTGAAGTGGGGTAGGGGTAGCTGGGTGCTGAGTACTCACTTTGCGCACCGACTCGCCAACTTGGGTCTCATGGCAACGAGCTATAGATTTATGGTACTAATCCTCGTCGTCTTCCTGTCAACGCTTGACCAATTTTCATCATTATCAACCGCTGACTCTTCTTCGTCGTATCGAAGCCTATTGGCAGTTCAAAGGAACAGCAATCGGATCCCACGCTGCAACGAAATGGGGTCAAGATCTGAGTGTTCGCAGAACCCCAAGTGCAAATGGTGCCACAGTGAAGCTCTTGATGACATGTGCTTCAGCGAATCTGAAGCTTGGAGGCTGCCTCACCAGGTCTTCACTTGTGATTCTTGATTCATCACTATTCTTCTTCTTCTTCTGCCAGGTTAGATGACTTGGTTAAATTTCTCTTTCTTTTGAGTACTTTGCCCAAACGGGGGAGATTTTCTTTTGTAATGCTTTTCTCTCTTACTTCCCTTTTGTATTCGTATCTTAACTTGTGCTTGATCGTATAAATGAACTCAACGGACGAAAATTGTTATCTTTCCTCGTTATTGGTTCGTATGAATTTGGAAAAAAAAAAAAAATGACAGTCGTGAATGAGTTTTTTTTTTTTTCTTTTGTTTTCATTTGTTTTCATTTGTTTTTATTTATTCATTCTTTTTCTTGAGGAGCTCGGTGTTTGTGGCTACTGACTGATCCACAGGATTGGTACTGAATTTGGTAGAAATCATTAAATTTATCACTTCAAACTTGAAAGCTTCAAAGCTTTCCTCTTTTTAAGCTTTAAGGACTTCATGCTCCATTTGGTTGGTGCGAGAATGTGTGGAAAGGATAAAATCTTAACATCTGTTTTAGCTGGGGAGCGATGGAAACAGACATCCTTCAAAACTCTCCCTGTTTAAGAATTAATTCGTTCTAGATTATTTCTCATTTCGGTGTCCATTACTATGCTGCATGTTGAACCGGCTCAATTGGCCATCTCATTGAATTTTATGTGCCCCTTTTAATATGTTTTGGCTCTTCATGCAGCAATCATCCATTCTTCAAGGATGAGAACTTTTACTTCTTTGTATCTATTATCTATGATGCTACGCGCTAGTACTAATTGCAGGTCCTGTCCTTGCCACATGCCTTCTGCTTTTGCAATTATGTGTTTTCTTATATCATTGATGTCCATTGTAGGATTAACTACTGATATTTCTTCTTAAGAGAGTAGATAAATTAGCTTCTTTAAATAGAATGTTAGAGACTATTTTTTTTCCTTGGGCTGCGGTTACGGTTTCTCTTTAAAGTTATGGATTTGGGCTCCAATCTGATGTTGATATAGTTGGAGATTATGGTTTGCTGTGATTGTGTTAGCTTATGAACTGAATTTTCTTAGTCTGCACCGCTCAGTTCATTTAATAAAGATTGATGATGATGGGCAAGACAATGTGAGCTGGTAAAGCAACAGAGAAGGGAGTTCGATGATATGGCTTAAAAGCTTGTCTAAGAGATTTGAACTCACTTGAAGAATTTATGTAGGAACTCTGATCCCTACTTTAAGAGAGTTGTAGCCCATTGTTAAGAAGATTGCAGTAAATTAGATTGGAAGCAAAAAGAAGACCAGCAGTTAAATAGTGGATGGTGTTGGTGCTATTAATTTAACAGAGACTAGTGGGTTGAAACTATTTTCTGTATTGAGCATAACTCCAGAACAAAAAAACTATGAAGATATGTATTGGGAGGGAAGAAGAAAGATGCTTTCCCTTTCTGAAATCTCAATATAACCAGCTGACCGTTTATCTTGCATGTGATAGTGAATATATATATAAATATAAAATCTTGTTTGCAAGATAGGTAATTTTTGTTTCTATCAAAATTAAGGTTTCATTAGGATAGATGGCCCTTTGGGAGTTTTAGGTGTATGTTTTGTTGTGAATGAATAACGACTAGGCCACCCACAGAAATTCGCCTTACAGTGGATCCTCGGACGCCGCCTCAACGAAACCTAAGTTCGCCGACCTATTAGAACGAGATTTCTCGTCCCATCAAAGATCCTTCACCAGATGCCTCGAAATCTCCTACTTAGTCCCGGACGGGTCATTTTGAGCGAGCAGATTCACTCCACAACAACCACTTAACGCCAGATCGCGGCAAGATCCGAGCCACGGTTCGCACGACCCCCACCCTCCAAAACCTGCACAAACCTCTCAAACCGCCACGTTACCATCAACCGCTTACACACCCATGACGCTAAGCTGAAAGTGGAAATCAAGAGTGAAACTCAATCCACAGGCTTCATAAATGGCGTAATCAAAGAAGGTAAAAGGGTTGGACAAAAACAAAGGAGATTCTTATTTTCGAGCTTGATTTTATTAAGTTAAAACCACGGATTGTGGGAAAGGTTTTCGAGACACCCAAATCGACTGAAGCGTCGGAGGGTTTACGCCGAAAACCGCCGCAGACTGACCGCAGTACTTGTGTACGCAGGAAATTGAAGAAGGGGACAGACATTTCTGCTCGAGATAGCAGAGGAGTCTAACGAAGAGGTGACCAGGAAGTGGAGTTAGTTGATAGCGAGGAGGAATTACCGTTGTTGCCGAGCAAACAAATTCGCGCATCAACATGTTTCATTGAACATAGAAGTATAGTAAAATCTCAATAAATCAATAGCATTGAGACCGTGAAAATTTTATTAATTTAGCGAATACTAATTTTATGGATGTGTTTTCGCTGGTAAATTCGACTAGTTACTGCACACCAATTTTATAACCCCATTCAAGACTTCTTTTCGGTGCTTGTGTGCATATAATCAAAATCGGATATCCATCAATTTCTCAAAATGGAGAAAAAGAAGCATTGAACTATGTTGTGGATGGGTTGATGCCATGCAAATAACAAACATGTTATTTATGAAATTAGAAGACATTTTACAAGATGGTAGCGCCCTTGTGGCTACTATCCAAATTTACAACATTACCTTGAGATTGACAGTACATAGACAGCATCAAAAGTTGGACTGGAGTAGACTTTGTCTTCTTGCCTTGTTTTCAAGTGCACCTCACTACACGTTGGTGCAAATGATTTTCGACATTCATCTGCAAAATGATCCAGTTTTAGTGGAATTTCAAGAAACCCTACTGTGATGTCACATGATACATATACTAGTTCTTTTTGGACAGATGAGAAGAAATGCTTCTCAAGCTGCAATCCTGGCTCTACAAATGCAAATTCTGTAGCATGCAGGTTATATATATATATAAATCTTTAAGCCAGAGGTCAATGAACTGAAGTCCAAAATTTTCTCGGCAAAATTGATAGAACAATGTGACGTTAATGATAAGTAAAAGCTAAACTAAAAGGATTTGATCTTCACAAATCACAAAAATAAATAAACAAAAAGTAAAATAAAATAAAAGTGAAGTAAAATAAAAGGATTTGAACAACTCCAGAGCGAAATTAATCCTGGATTTGACAATTTAAATTGGAGTCAATCAATCAAAACATAGACTACAAATTGGATTACAATCAGAGGAACTTTCTACACGAGTTCCCCAACTTCAACTCAAGAAATTGAACAATCCTATGCTGAATACATATCATTTCAACCAATCAAGAGAACAGTAAAAATCACAATTCTTCCAACCTCTCATACCTTTCGCCAAGATCAAACGCCTTAACAGCGTCCCTCATGTCAACAAAACAATCGCAAGCCTCAAAAAAATTGACCAACTTCCACAACTCAATATCACTAGCATCACCGGTGAAGGGCTTTACCGGAATGGCATTTTCCGGCTGAAATATGTAAGCATTGGGATTATCATCGACAATGACAACTTGCTTCAAGTTCCTCCCCATCTCGGATAAGTCCTTCACAAACTTGCCATCAATCTGCTTGCAAGAGTCACGATAAAGGCGGTGCGAAATCACCCCATTCCTGTCGAGCCTGTTAAGAACCAAAGAAGCGTACTCTTTTAACCCGGCAGTGAACACGACCACCTCGTACTTCTTGCTTATTGCATCCAAAAAAGCATCAACGCCGGGCCGTTTCAACACATAAAAGTTCAAAACTTCTCCGTCAATCCTCGGCCTAACAATGAAATCAAATCTTTCGGGAGGAGGGTCGGGCTTGGAGTGAATCAAGGTCTCATCAAGATCAAGAAAAATTGTCTTCTTATCGGGGGAGATCAGAGGAGGCAACAGCTGTTCATTGCCAAAGAAAAGTACTTGCGGAACAAGAAGTTGATCCTCGCCGTTTGAATTTGAATCCTTATCTTGGGATCTCAGGATTTTGTAGCCTTTGGTCTTGCATCTTGATGGGGTGGTGATGCGTACCAGTTTGGAGAAAATCCTGGCGAGGCGACGCTTGCATGTGTGCAAGGACTTGTTAATGGATGAGATGATGGCGGAGGCCGAGGCGGTCTTCGCCGGAGACTTCTTGCGGTGGTGGTGGCGCCGTTGATGCTTGAAAGTCTTTGTTGGGGTTCTCTTGCCCATTTTGGCCACCATTTTTAGCCTGTGTGTTTTCTCGGATAATTTGAAAGAAAGAGAGGGTCCGAGATTTGGGGATTGAATTTAGGGATGTGATTTTGTCTTTGTGGGAGACGCAGCCGTTGCCGTTGGGTGTTTTAAATTTCGCTTCGGTGTAACGGTAATGAAGTTAGGTTCGGTTCCGAAGCTACTTTTACTTATTTATTTATTTTCTTGGCGAAATTGAAAAGTGAGGCGGAGACTGGATTCGCTGATTTACAGCTTATGTTGCGAGTATGTTTGTTTGTGGTACCAATACCACAATGTTTATAACGTTACACTATGTTTCTAATGTTGCATGCCCTCAAGATGATTTAGGGGCTTATTGTCCTTCTATGTCCCTAAAATCTCTAAATTTAAGATCAAGAAAATTACTATTTGTAGATCAATTTATGCATACTCAAATCTATCATGAAGGCGGCCCTTTGAAGGTAGCAAGGGTGCATTAACATTCCTTCTCCTTGTACAACAGTCGGATTTTATTATTGGTTTTATGCAATTGCGTTGATTACTTATAAATTAATCTAATGTCACAAATGAATTTGCATAGTTTTATTTTAAATCTGAGTTGAAGGGAGAAATATCCCGGAAAAATACTCATTCATTGGCTGGATGATTTTTACTTTCCTTTCTTAATTTTAAGTGAAGGGTTCAATTTCTAATAATATTAAAATATAAGTGTATTTCTTCTTTAATTTGAAGTCGATTCCTTCAATTTTAGAGCCTATTCTTAGTTTGTTCTCCTCATCGTCTGATACCACTACCTTTTTAATTGTAATATTAGTACAATTGTATGTTTGTTTTTTAAAGAAATGTAAATTTTCATGTAGCCCTTTAATTTTATTTACACTTTACTTCAAAACTATTAAGTTAATTTCTCCCAAACCCGTGAATCCTTCAACGGCCGATCAACGGCTCTTCCGGTGGCTGTGGTTGGTCGGAAAATACAGAGAAAATTATGGGGAACAAAACCAAAGTAGTGGGGTCACCTAGAACCTAAATCGCAAGAATCAGTCATTCTCATGTTTTCACGGTTTGATCCGCTGGATTCAACTCTTTCCCATGATAAGGATGGCATGGCATGACCGTGTCGACGAGCTGAACGGTTCCAACCTTGGCCGAAGTGGCTTGAAACGAAAAAATTTGAGGGTTTATCTTCTGAAGCTTTACTACGATTTATATTTGGATATGACCGGCTTCTCACGAGCTTTATTGGTACCAACCTTTGATTAATGGAAATAAAATTTTCATGTTCGATCCTATTAACTCAAAGTTATAAAGAGAGGGATTATTGTGATACATATGCAATATAGAATAAAAATATATAAATAATAAATAATATAAGGGGCTAACTAAAATATTTAAATGGATGCATTAGAAATTAACTTAATAGTTTTGAAGTAAAGTGTAAATAAAAATTAATAAAGTAATTTTGAAAAATAAGATTGAGTCTTTAGGTTATGTTTGGGAGTAGGATTAGGTATAGGATTGGACTAATTTTTAGGAAAAAAATATCATTCTCATGTTTGACATACCCTCTTGCATTTGACAAATGGATTAAATTCAAATTTTAATCCTAAATTCATGGGATTATTAATCCCAATTTTCATGTGAATTTAGTTAGGATGAGAAGAAAAACATTTGTCCATTTACTATTTCTATTTATAACTTAAAAATTATTTTTTTTGTTATTAATTAAGTAATTTATTTTTTTGTTATTCATGATATACTTAAAAATTATTAATTAATTTATTATTTCAATAGTTTTATTTATTTTATTAATGAAATAATATATCTCATATGAAATAACCTATAATTTAAATAATTTATATTTCTTTATTATTATTATGACTATCTAATATATATATAGGAAAATTATCATTTGTATACCCTATATTTGCTCTGTTATCAAAAATACTACAACACTTTGAGGGTGTATCAATTGTCCACCCTAAGTTGACAAAATGTATCAGTCGACCACCAAACCGTTAGTCGCTGTTTGAAAGTTAACGGAATTACAGTAAATTGACGATTTTACCCTTAAAAATTATCACTTGTATATCCTTAAATTCTCTTATTATCACTTGTACACCCTTAAATTATCACTTGTATACCCTTAAATTCTCTTATTATCACTTGTGTACCCTTAAATTATCATTTATATCTATGAAAAAATCATATTACCCCTTTAACGTCATCATATTTAAACGGCAACTAACGGTTTGGTGGTCGGTTGATACATTTTGTCAACTTAGGGTGGATGATTGATACACCCTCAAAGTGTTGTAGTATTTTTGATAATGGAGTAAACTAAGGGTATATGAATAATAATTTCCCCCATATATATATATATATTCCTATTAGCTTTATTTTTAATTAATTATAATATTTCTTATATAATATCTATAAATAGTTTATATTTATATTTAAATATAAATATTAACTTAAATACTATTTAGCTTCATTTAAATTTAATTTAACATAATACAGTCTAATATTATATGAAATATAAGTCAGCACTATATATAATCTAGTCTAATCTAATCCAATCTAATTAATATAATCCAATTTAATCATTTGTGCCAAATGTAGCTCTACTGATTTATGCACGCCAACAAAAAATAATCAAGTTATTTTACTACTCAACTTATTCTATTATTACACAGGCCTTAATGATATTGCAATTAGTATAGTACAATAAATATCTAAATTCATGGCAAGCAACTTAGTGCCGCAAAACAGTAAATAGGGAGTGCAAAACGAGGAGACAAAGATGTGGAATTTTCTGCACAACGGGAGCGTAAGGTCAAAGTCTATGCCTGCCATGAATTTAAAACAGTGAATTTGGTTGAGTTTCCATGAAGTATGGGCGAGATTTGAGGAGTACTCAGCAAAACATTACTAATTTGATGTGATATGTGAAACCAATGTGAAAGCGTAAGATTACAAGAAGAAGATTGAAGCGGCATCCAAAGACCAAAAAAACTGCCACAAAAAGTGAATATGGGAAAAAGATGACCAATTGATCGACCGTCGCTTTGAATATGTAATATCCTATAGCTATAGACACAGACCGGGATTAAAGCAAAGATGGTGCATTAATAATATTAATGTAGATGACTATTTGAACGAATTATAAGAGCGGCATTTAATGGTGAGTTTGCACTTTGCATGCGTGTTGAATATTCATCCCATTGCTCCTCTGTTTGATCTTTACTGTTTGTAGCTTTCAATTACGCTTGTTGAATGAATCCAATGGAACTTTGAAGCGTAGTTGATGTTTGCATGCACTAGTTAGTAAGGGATTTTTTTTATTTTTTTTTCCCCAAGTGCTTTCTTTTGACAATTTTACAAAGCAATACTTACCCGTGGCTACTGGCAATTCATGGCGCTTGATTAGGAGCATGAAGGAGGAAGCAAAAGCCGAAAATAGGAAAATAAGTACGACCTATATGTATGCATGTGTGCGTAAAACAACTACAGAAGCTGTGACAAAATGTGAGATCATCATGATCTAGATGATTGGACTTTGATGAGTCAAATTTGTACAATTTTCTTCTTTCATAGGACCCATTGATTAAATTGTCCAAGGAAATAAATCAAAGAGCATGTACTTTGAAATATAACCCGTCCATTTAATCTTCATATTAATTCCGGCAGTTTTGATACGTTGCCGTGAAATGAAATCAGTTGACAGAAGTTGCAACAATTAATTAAGTAGAGCTTATTTGAGGGGGAGCAGGGGAGTGAATTAATTAACGTGGGGTAAATCCATTTGGAAACAGGTGGTATATTCATATTGTTTGGCTGGTCTTCAAGCGCTTGCCTCATGTTACTTGGCACAACTAATGGCGTGATTATATGGGTTTTGTTCACCTATAAGTTGTATAAATAAAATGCAACCAATCGGGTATAAAAATATGCATGCTTTTGTACAATTATGCCGGTAAGCTTAAGAAAACGAGGCCGTGGTTGGGTAATTAATTAGTTGCTTTATAGGCAAGGAAGCAAAATAATTGGAGGAGAGATCTCTGGAGTCCAGATAATTTAGAGTGCGCGGTTTTTGTGTAATTTTGTTCAGAGTCTCAGAGATAATATTGCCATTGATGTCATTTGCTTGATCGGGACAGCAAAATCCCTTAAGCTTTTATTTTATTCTTTTGGTAATATTGAGGGAAGCAGAATTCCATCTTTGACCTCTTTTTCTTTTCTTTTCTTTTTTTTTTTAAATTTTTATTTATTGAGAAGTTCTTTTTCTTTGACTTAAACTTCTTTAATTCATTCCCTTTTTCATATGTTTAAAAAGTCGTAACTATTTATTCAAGAAAAATAAAAAGATTGAAGGATTAACTAGTCAAATTGGTAGAGATGTCAAGAGCTGGATTATATGAATTTAAGCCTTCATTTGGTTTTGAATAAATGTCTAAACTTATTATTTTTCTTCTATTTTTGGTAAATAAAAAACATTCTAAGATATTTGTTAAAACTTACCATCACCTTTTGTTTCTTTGTTAGCGTGGGTAAATCCATTCCTGGGTGGGTACATAAATGCAGCTCTAGTACTAATACTGCACCAACACCTATGAATTGAATTTAAAAATGTTTCTTTATCAATTGGAAAATTCAGAGGATTTACAAACCAACCTTGTAGGGGCTCAATAAGAAATGAATGGCATAATTGGTACTCGATGATGGCGACTGGCGAGAGAACATTGAAAGAAAATAGGGTAAAAAGAGAGAGAGAGAAAGAAAGAAAGGGGGAAAAAAAAAATCTATTAGTCGGTTTTGTATGTGTAGAATTGGTTTCAATAGAAAATGAAAAAGAAGAAAACAACTATTATTGCCTAGTTTTTTTTTTTTTTTTCTAAAATATGGTATGTCCAGAATGAAAAATTACTTCCATAATAAACATGTTGACATTTTTGCCAGGAAAAAAGTTAAATAAGGAAAGCAGAAAGTCATTAAGAAATAATTGCCAAGCAAGTAATATTAATTGGGGCTAAATCAAATAATGGATTTATTCAGAAAAAAAGAAAAAAAGAAAAAAATGAGAATAAATAATGGATTTACATTAGGTGGTGTTAAAAAAAGGAAGGCCTTGCTTCATGTGTTTCTGTAATTCCGGCGGGTGGTTGGAAGCAGGCTTCAATGCCATTTCTTAACACTAAATATTAATTGTCACATATTTCAACGATATCTCCAAAGCAGCAAACGGATAATGACATTAAAAAATAAAAATTAATATAAACAAGGAAAAAAAAGATTGAAATTCTAATTCAATTTAAAAAAGAAGAAAAATAAAAAGATGGCCAGTAGCGTCTCACAATAAATACTTTTTGACAAAGTCCACCTATCCATTTTCTCAGGATTCTCTTTCGCTTGTCCATAAATTGCATGTGCTTTGCTGTGTTTTCAGAAGGACACCAAATAAAACTCACTTCAACTCCCGGCCCCAAGTAAAGAGAAATCACTGTGCCTTTGTCTGTCCACTTTGCTCTCCGATCACTGTGCCTTGATTCTATATAGATAGATCATGGCAGATAATTCAGGGCCAGGGAGCAATGGAGTTTGTGTAACATTCAAAGATTGTGAAGATGCCATTCAGAATTGCTCTTCCTCTGCTCCTCCTCCTCCTCCTTCATGTGACACAAAGGACTCCGTATATTTTTCAGTACCCTTCATGCAAAAGGTGACTATAAGTAAATTATTTTTCCTTATTAATTTTCTTTCATTCATTCATATATTTGGTTCTGTTGTCGATGGATTAATGGGATTGATGAGCGTATACATGCATATGCAGTTGATGGCGGAGGTTCTGGGGACATATTTTATGATATTCGCGGGATGTGCAGCGGTGGTGGTGAATCTGAACAATGAAAAGATAGTGTCGCTTCCAGGAATATCAATTGTGTGGGGACTTGTCGTGATGGTGCTCGTTTACTCCCTCGGTCACATCTCCGGTGCCCATTTCAATCCTTCTGTCACCATTGCTCATGCCACCTGCAAACGTTTTCCCTGGAAACAGGTTCCTTTTCTTTTCTTTTCTTTACCAATTCTTATTGTCACTGTCAAATTAAATTCTCTCAGCGATTCAACTGTTTCTTCTTCTTCTTCTTCTTCTTATTATTATTTTCACCAAATTTGGTAAACTACTCAAACCAACTTATAGTTAGGTTAGTCTTTTCTTGGTCACACTGTCGTTAAAGTTAATGATTCTGTGGATTTGATTAGAGAAGTCATACTACACATGAAATCTCTCAAACAGGTCGTCCTGAAACCGAATCCTGTCTCGTATAATTAATGAATGTTGCAGGTTCCGCCTTATATACTATGCCAAGTTCTGGGATCAACGCTGGCTGCGGGAACACTTCGGTTACTGTTTCAAGGAGAAGAGGATCATTTCGCAGGAACACTTCCAGCTGGTTCCAATATTCAGGCGTTTGTGATGGAGTTCATTATCACCTTCTACCTCATGTTTGTCATATCCGGTGTCGCCACCGATAACAGAGCTGTCAGTTCATCTTTCTTTACCTATTAAGAATAATCATTGCTTCTAATTTTGTCATTATATTTTATTTAAGTATATGTTTAGTCAATTTGGGTTGGCAGATTACATTGCTTAACAAGTTTTGGCATTTCATGATCACCCTGTCTAATTTTTGCCAAAGAGTGCTTCTTCTGCCGTGTCAACTCACAATATATATTAAACCATTAGTTTAATTTTGACGATGACTTAAGCTTACCTGTACTGAGGATTGACAAAGATAAATATATGGACATTTAATTTTATATACATATGCATTACTTTGATAAATAATTTGTTGGGTTGCTTATGCAGATAGGTGAGCTTGCAGGTCTCGCTGTTGGTTCCACAGTGCTGCTTAATGTCATGTTTGCCGGGTATATGTATATGTTAACTCGATCATTTCTAATTGATACCTGTACATGGGTACACGTGAGTGATGCTTATACTGTGATGTGGAATGCAGGCCAATAACAGGAGCATCAATGAACCCAGCAAGAAGCTTGGGGCCAGCAATTGTATCCAATCAGTACAAGGGTTTGTGGGTATATATTGTGGCCCCACCTCTTGGGGCAACTGCAGGGGCTTGGGTTTACAATATGGTGAGATATACTGACAAGCCCTTGCGAGAGATTACAAAGAGTGCCTCTTTCTTAAAGGGAGCTGGACGTTCTTAATCTCGGATGATTGGATTTGTTCCAATAGTTAATAATTGATGGCTTCTGATTTGAGATAAGATGCTAATTCTGTGATTTGTGTAAACTAAAAGAGCCAAGAGGAGGATGCTGTTTTTTCCTTCCTGTTTTGCTTTTGTACTTCAATGCAAATGTTGATTGTGTGTGAATGGCATGTACTGGACTTCAAAATGAAATGAACTACAATAAATTAAAATTGTAGCGTCTTTGCTCGTTTCATCTTTCATTACGTGTCTTCAGAAATTTCTACAAATAAGATCAATTCTGTCGTCTGATTTTTTTGATTCTAGAAAGTTGTCCAATAAAAATTTCTGATTATGCACATTCCATTCTGGCTTGTGCTACAATTATACGTGTTCATTATCCACAGTCTGTATCTGGTACACATAATCCACGTGAATGGCATGCTAGTAGTAAACGACGTTTAAAAGAGAAACATGAATTGAAATTTGCTAACCACACAACACAACACGGGCAAAGTGAGTTGGGGGATTCAACCGTCCTTAGTATTCTCACAATTTGGATAAAATAAGAGACGATGTGTCCTGGCCTGGAGATGATCATTGAACAGAACGTGTTGCCGCCGCCCTCGAATGGATAAGCAACAGATTTAAGATTATCTCATTAACCAAATTGTTGTTCCAGAAGTCACATGATTCAAGCTCCATACACGTAAAACAGAACACATCAAAATATAACTATGCAAAACACAAGATTTTGCAAGACCAGTTGGCCTTTAAGAACTACAGATGCATCACAACTTTTTCAATTTCCATCTAAAAGAATCATACAAACCATGTGAACCATTTTGGCGTCATGAGAAGAATATTGAATTATAGAAATTTACAATGTAAAATTTGTATTACAACTAATATGCAAGAGCATAATCTGCTCTCTAAGTTCGCATATTTTAAAATTCTGTTTTCGACAGGGAAACCATTTACTGCTAAACAACTACACTCAGTTAAAAAGCACAAACATTGCGGCCAAAGAAGAGTTACAGAAATTTTTTTGAACAATCAAAGTAAGCAACTACTTGAATATGAATGAATTTGTTAGAAAATGTGAGTACAGATATACAGAGGTTAATCTTCACCTAACATCATTTCCTCAAATTTGCTGAGGCTGTGGCCTTGATTCTGTTTGTGATGGGAGACTACTTGGAGTAGTGCTACTGCTAGCAGGATCCTCCCTACGCCTCGGTCTTGGAAGTATAAGAGGTCTACAGCATATCAGTGCAAAGAACAACTGCGTCATAAACAATGTCATGGTAATCCACACGAAAATAGTTCTCTTCCAGTACCATATGATCCTTTTGAATAGTGGAAGTTCTGATTCAAGGATAAGGGATGTATCATATAATTCAGGGATACCAGCACCAGGCTGGAATTCTGCTCTTTGTTCAATCATCACCTTCAAGCAGGAGGTAGGAACATCCCGTTCTACAAAACCTCTGAACTTCACATTCAGAGTTTGAGTTTCCGATACATATCCAACGACAATAGGAGCAACTTTGAAGAAAGTCAAAAGATGACGGACAGGTTCACTTTTAAACTTTAACATGGTAGGATGGCTTGAACTTGAGAGGGTTTCACCATTACCACAAAGGAACTCTACTCTGACCTTCAAAACAAAAACAAGACAAGTCAGACAAACATTCATTCTATATTGATATTGAAAAACCAACATGATAAATACACAGGCAGATTAAAAAATAAAATAAAATAAAATAAAGGAATAGAGAACCAAGAATTCAAATGCAATAATTACATTCACTATCTTCAGTAACAAAAAAAGGGAAAAGAATAATGCTGCTTTGAGATAACACGTCATAAGTTAAAGTGATCTCTTCAAAAGAGAACTGCTTATAATAGTAGAATCTCTCAATTTTCATTATCACGAGGAGAAAAAAAAAAAAGAAAAAGAAAGACACTTTCTTTTTCAACAGCAGCAAGTGGTCTAAGTACTAGGTTGACATAATTTACCATCAAGTGCATAATGTTAGGTTAATATGGTATTTCATTCCGAACTTCTTAATGTTACCACAAAGAAAAGTTCCCCACAAAGGTTCTTGCTAATCTTAGGAAAGACACAAATTGCTTGTCAGTGGGCGAACTGAAACTTCAATGACAAGAAGGGATGAAGGAGGTGTGGTTTTACCTCAAAGCTGGGAAATAACTCTTTCCATACTGAAGAGCTATATCACCTTACTAAAGGTCTAAATGAGGCCCTTTCATTCTCTAAATAAAAAATAATGTCTAATACTTTCCACACAGTATGATTAACCAACTTGCAAGAAGAAACTCCCACTTCAAAGAAACTCCTACTTCAAATCCATTTATGAAATCCGGTAGAACATACAAGCTATCAGTTTCCTTGTGCACAACACATCTAAAGTAACAAGGTGGTACTTGGAAATCGCAATAATCCTTCCCAAAGGAAGTGAGCTACTAAATTGCACTAACAATGCAAAAAACAATAAGAATCACCTAAAATGTTATCTCGGCTATCATAAAATTAATCCATTCAACTTCCTAATAAGTTTTATGCAAGGATAAGATGTTTCAAGCATAGAATGCTGTGGTGTGAAACAGAGAAATCAGAAAGATTTACCATAAACTTGATTACAACTTGAACAAAATGAACTTTGGAAAAGAGCAGACGTAAACTCGAAAGTAAATGAATCAAATAAATACCTGAAAAATCCCAAGTCTTCGGTTGTAGTCTGACTCTGGCAATGTTAACTTCACAGCAACCTGTAGTTTATGACCAATTGGTATAACCCGCGGGCCTAAACCCCAAGAAAGTTCTTTCTTCTCTTTACAATTGACACCAGAGAAAGCACAATCACATGACATTATAGGCACAAAGGCAACCGGTCTATTCTTTGTGTAATCAAAATTCAATGTTTCCCTTATTTGAATTGGTTTCTCAACCAAGAACCTCATCAAAATCCCACTTGTAAGAATTGAAAAAATCAATAACCCACACAATATGGAACATACAGAAATCGCCCAAAACAAGCCCCAACCAAAACGCGAAACGAACTTCCATATTGATTCGTGCCCTTTAAACCACTCATGAATCAGAGGACTAACAAACCCCCAAATGAAATTCCAGAAATTATACAATTTTTGTAATAAATAATCCTTTCCACGATTCACAGTACTAAACGGGTTCGTAATTAACATAAAAGAGTAGTAAATAACGTTAAAAGGAAGCAAGATGAAGCTCATTAGCAAATTAAATTGAAAACCAATTGCTTTAATCACCAATCCAACAGTCCAATCAAGCAAACTCGACGGTTGTGGCGACTCAGCCTCGGAAACAAGCGAGTCAACAACTCGTTCTTCATTCTCAGTAGTCACCGTCGACTCCTCCTCCTTCTCTTCGCTAACACCACTTCCGAGATGGACTGAGACAACTCGGTCCTTCATGCTGGGCTCAGATTTTATCAAATTAGTTTCTTTTTCTCTCTGATTTCGAGAAAGTTTGTACCTTTTCTCCCCGGAGTTATTAATATCAGTTCGGCGGTTGGGGATAGAACGGTGTCGTAGAGTGGAGGTGGTCTCTTTGTATTCTGAAGTGGATTGATCTGATTGTTCGGTGGAAATGCAGTCGTAAGAGGGAAAATCGTCGAGCGTATCAAAGAATTCGTCGTCCTCATCGTTGGTTGGATTCCGTTCGTCCATTCAGCAACCAGAGATTAGGGTTTCAGTTTCCGGTTATCGCTTATCAGGATCGAATTTACTTGCCATTCACCATGTTTGCACCTTCGACGTCATCCTTTTTTGTGGGGGGTGGGGGGGGGGGGGGTGTTCGGTTAATAACATTTGTATTCCTAATTTTTAACCATTTCTCATGAATACAATTTTTTCTTTTTCGCTCAAAATGTCATATATTCTTTCTCACACATTAAACTTTTTCTTTTCTTTTCTTTTCTCTTTTTTAAATAGCCTTCGCAATATTAAACTTTATCAGTAGTAATTGTTTATAATTTTTTTTTGACTTAATTAACTTAATTTAATAGTTAAAGTATTAAAGTTTCGTTTGGTATGACTCTTCAAATAAAGCTTATTTAAATAAAATTTTTATAAGTAGAATTTTTACTAAAAAAAATTAATTGTTTGGTTATCAATAAAAGTTTTTATTAAAAATCATAAAATTATCTTAATAGGCAAGTTATCTAAAGTAACATTAGAAAAAAAATGAAATAAGATTATGGAATGAATAAAGGATATTTTAATATTTTAAAAAAGCTTTTCAACATTCATTTTTAAAAGTTTAAAATTTGAGCTTTTACTAGTAGAGACAAAATAAGTTATTTAATCTTCAAAACCTCTACTTAAAAAACAACCAAACAAAACAAAAAAAAAATGAAAACAACTTATAGATTAAATAAATACTTTTAGCCATTAGATAAGTCATACCAAATATGCACTAATAAAAAATTTTAGTAATTAAGTTAGTAAGCTAATTTTTTCAACTTTTTGCTTAATCTAAAAAGTTTGAATAATGTCATTAAAAGATATTGTTTAAAATATTACTATCTAATTAATTAATTTTCATCCTTACCTAAATAAAATTTTATAATTAGCATTATTACACAATCTCCATAACTTGTGATAATATAATGGTAGACCATTATTATTTTTATCTTTTTATTTTCTTCAAATTAGTATTATTTTTTACAATTTTTATGAATATTTTTCATATAAAAATATTATAAACTGTAATGATTAACATATACTGATTTAGAATATTAATTTGTTAGCACACAAATGTATTATTTTTTACAATTTTTATGAATATTTTTCATATAAAAACATTATAAACTGTAATGATTAACATATACTGATTTAGAATATTAATTTGTTAGCGCACAAATGTAAAAATAATTTTTTAAAGATTTTTTAAGTAAAAAGATAACTTAATATTTATTTTTAGTGATTCAGAGAAAAAAAATAAATATATCATTCAACTCTATTAACATTCAGACTAATTTAATTTTATTTAAAAATTTCATATAAAAAATAAATAACACCTTAGTTTTAAATTGTATTTTTATTATTTATATAAGAATTTGGATCATTAGGCATGTGAGACAATAAGAAATCCTATAATGTGTATATATATAGTCATTTTTTGGTGAAAATATTTATATTTTATGCCAATAACAAACGGAAAAAAAAAACATAGATTTGAATATAATAACAGATAAAAAATTTAATTTTAATATATTAAAAATTATATTTTTTATATTCTAACGACATACCCATTTTAACAGAGTGAGAATACTTTCATTAGAAGTTTTTTAAATCTCGCAGTGAAGACATAGTTTTTTCATTTGTATTAAAAAGGTCACAAACCCTTTTTCTTAAATCTCACGGTAATATATCCGAAATTGTAATCATTCGAAAGAAAAAGGGTTTGTGACGTTTTCAATACAAATGGAAAAACTGCGTCCTTACCGTGAGATTTAAGAAACAATTAGCAAACAAGGCACCAGATTATTATTATTTTCTGGTTGCGCTATGCTTCCAAGACACGTGCCTCTCGGACCCGGCGGGAATCCCCATCGCCCATCACATATACATACATTTGTTTTGTAAATTTCTCTTTCATCATGGAAACTAAACAGTAATAAATATTTTCTTTCATCAATGGGAAAAAGAAAGAAGAGAGAGTTCTTTGCACGAGCATAATAATGTCGAAGTCCGCTGAGAAATGTACTTTAAAAATAAAAGTCTACTAAGAAAAGTAAAGCCAAGACTTTATCTTCAAACTTGAGAAACTTTTTTAAACAACCAATAGTCGATGCATGTATTTTGCGAAAGATAGCCAATGGGAACGGGAGGTAACGTAATAAAAAAGAGTTCTGCTATTTGTCATGGGTCAAATCCCGAAAGCAATAAACCACGTCGTTTCAATCTCATTTTTTTCCCCTTCATTCAAATTAAAATGACGTCGTTTTTGCAGGCAAAATTGTTACCACTCCAAATTGCTCTCTTTCTCTTCGTCTCACTCTCACAGCCCCTTTCTCCTTCTATTTCTCTGTTTCTCTTCCCCTTCGTTTCAGCTTGGTTAAGGCAAAATCAGCAATAGCCCCAAATTACTCTCTTTCTCCTCATTTTCTCTTATTTTTTCAAAGAGTTCTTATTTTTTCACAGATGACCAAGTTTCTTGATATTCTTGAGGCTTATTTGAATATTGAATTTGGACCCAAAACCTATAAAGAGTGGACGGCTCTGTTTCAGTGGCTGATTGTCATGCGGCAATAACTCGTTTCAAACAAGATAAAAGTCGGTTTGTTTTCTCGTTATCAACACGATGTTGTGGCTGGGGATCAACTTGGCAACAGCTGACACAGTCATTATTTATGATTTTGATTTTAATCCGCATGCTGATATTCAAGCCATGAATCGGGCACATCGAATTGGAAAATCAAATAGACTTTTAGTATATAGGCTTGTTGTCCGTGCCAGTGTTGAGGAGCGCATCTTGCAGCTTGCAAAAAAGAAATTAATGCTTGATCAGCTTTTTGTCAATAAATCTGAATCTCAAAAGGAAGTGGAAGATATTCTACGATGGGGAACAGAAGAGCTTTTCAATGATTCTCCTAGTATTAATGGTAAGGATATTGGTGAAAACAATACCAGCATAGAGGAGGCTGTAAGAGATAAAAGAAAATAAGAACTCTGAACAAAAAGGAGAAAACGAAGAGGAAGAGAAAGCAATTTGGGGCTGCGGTTGGTTTTGCTATGACTCAGCCAAAACGACGTCGTTTTAATGAGATTGAAAACAAAAAAAAAATGTTGAAACGGCGTCGTTTGGATTAGTTTCGGGGTTTGACCCGAAATTTAACCCGGGGCAAGTAGCATTTTCCAATCAAATAATTTGTTGATTCATTCATGTCATCAATGTCAAACAATGTCAAAGTAAGACATCCATCTCTAATTTAAAAAATAAAAAAAGCCAACATTGATTTCTCTCTCTTTTTTTTTTTTTTTAAGTTCAATTAACTAACAAATCAAATTCAGATTGTATATGGACATCTGTGACTAACTAATTGATTGATTGATTGATTCATTAAAATTATCTCTCTGTAATCTCTTCCATGGATCATAATGCTGCTATTATATACATATATGCATATACATACATACATACATGTATATATGTATGTACGTATGTATATGTATAAATAAAGGAAAATTAATTAATTTCCTAAGACTTGCATTATTGCGCTAAAATAATAGTGATTGATGTGAAAAATATCAGAAAGCCGGGGCCACGCTGCCTAATTTCGATGTTCAAAAGTAAAATATTTAAAGCAGAATCCTACAATAGGAACATGCAAAAAACCAATGAAAATTCAAATATCGGGGATTAATTAATCAGATATACCGTGGATGAGGTTTAAGTCACTGGCAGCCAGGCAGGCGGCAAGTCGACCATGTGCAGAATCAACTTTTGATTAAAATAATGCATTTGGATACTATGCAGAATGTGATAATAACAATCTAACTTTAATTTGATTGGTACTGCATTCTATAATCGCCCCATGACTACAGACAAAATCATATTAGAAGGGTAGACGGAATTTTCTTAATCGAGCTATTTGCTTGGAATATTCATCATTCCTGCAGTTTAGCGGATACAAAAGAAGAGCAAGATTATTAAACTAACGTAGTAATAACAGCTCGTCAGAATATCCATACGGTACAGCAAAGCAAGGAAACTGGAGAGAGTTGAAAGATAGCCCGTAGCTCATATCTCACGCACAGCTAGCTTTTCTGGGTTTTCAAAGATGTTCTTCTTGAAGCTTGATCTGCTGCTTGTTTCACTTCTGTCTTTAAGCAGCTTATGGACACAAGTACTTGTTTCTGCTACGCTGCCTCAAGCTGAAGGTGGGAATGATAGAACTTTCATTTTATTTTCAATATCCCCTCCTTCATGATATGTTGTGACCAGTTGTAGCTTATGTTTCCTTCTTTTTTTTTCCCTCCCCGTATTAGTAGCCTAATTCTCTCAGAAATAAAGTAAGAAAACATTGTTAAGAGCCTAACATGATTATTGAATTGAGGGTCAACGATCTTAAAATGATCAGATTAGTGACATTCGTAATATTATTAAAAAAATAATAGAACTTCAAATTTGGTGACTGGTCAAACTCAAAACTGTTACTTTCAGAAGTTCTGATGTTGAACTGAGACATGCTTCTTTGTGTATGTAGTTGATGCACTCAATCAAATTGCCAAAACAATGGGAGCTAGAGACTGGACGTTTGATGCTAATGCTTGTGACCTGAATGAGACACCGATACTGCTGGAAGTAGATCCTACCAGGATCATTACTTGCAACCTTGGACTCGATAATACAAGCCACATTACTGAAATGTTCTTTTTCTGTTATTTTATAAAATTTGAAGTGGCATATTTTTATTTTTCTGTTTTGTGTGTAGGTTGATGTGAAGGACTAATTTTGGGTATGTTTTGTTTTCAATTTTCAGACAATTCAAACGTTGCAACCTTTCTGGAACACTTCCACCGGAATTGGTTCAGCTTCCTTCCATCCAGAAAGTGTGAGTTGAACAGTCTCCAATTTAATGCATTGGGAGATTAAACTTGTAAATAAATTAATCGTTTTTGTTAATTTGCAGTGATTTTGCCTACAACTACCTAAATGGTTCCATACCAGTCGAATGGGCTTTGTTGCAGTTGAAGTTCATGTAAGCTATATCTAATTCTCTCTAATCAGGTTAAGCAGTTAGCATTCTACTTGTTTCATAGAGTTAATTGATCGTCAATAATCTTAATGCAGCTCTGTTTTTGGAAACCGGTTATCAGGCAATATTCCAAGCCATTTGGCGAACATTACCAGTCTCACGTACTTGTAAGCCATCAATTCTTGGTTTATGCAAACATATTTAGGCCACTGATGTAAATGATAACTAATTTATTCCCTTTGTAATCTGTATGGGTTTATTTCGCCAGGGACATTGAAGCAAACCAATTCTCAGGAATCGTACCTGAGGAGTTCAGGAAATTAGTGAACTTGGAAATTCTGTAAGGCATTGTCGAGCTTTTTTGTGGCTGATATTTGTTCATGATCAATGTAATCATTTGGACGATAAATTGTCATGGGTTACAGGAGACTATCCTCCAATCAGTTGAGTGGAAGTTTGCCCACGGGACTAGCTGAGCTAAAAAATTTAACTAACTTGTAAGCTTTCTTGATTAGTGTCAGATCATGCTCAAAATTTATCAGAGGTATAAGCTGTACTCATTCTTATTGCACATTGCAGTAGGATCAGTGACAACAACTTCAATGGGAGTATACCAGAATTTATACAAAACTGGAAGCAACTTGAGAGACTGTACGGTCATCTACACTACAAAGATTTCTCAGCTTACATTCTGGTTCTTGATTGTTCTTGATTTGTTAATTTGAGTTGATGCAGCGAAATGCAAGGTAGTGGATTGGATGGACCCATTCCGTCATCCATCTCTGTCTTGGAAAATCTGAAACAATTGTGAGTAAATATTTCTCTTACAAGAATCGGAATGATTCAATACAACAACTTATGCAATTGATTCACTGTAATTAATGTTACTAAAAGGATCTGTTAATTATGGCTCTCAAACAGGAAGATTAGTGACATTGCTGGAACAAATCATCCTTTTCCAGATCTTAGAAACATGACAATCATTACTATGTTGTATGCTCCTTGCCTATTTTCTATCATGTTGAAGGAGTAGAATTCTTTGCCTTATAATTACCTTACTGGGTTAATGTTGGATTTTCAGAATTTTGAGAAATTGTAGTATTTCCGGGAAACTTCCTGAATATATCTGGGGAATGAATAATCTGCAAATTTTGTAAGTATGCTACACACTTTGTTTTTTAATGCAGAAATTAAATACTTGAAAAATGAAAGCAAAATTCCTGGTTAGCATTAATGCAATGTAACGACTAAGTAGTGATGTAGTATTTTTCTATACTTTGCAGCTGCAATAGCAGCAATAGAGTTGAAGTACCAGCACTTACAGGCCACTTAATGTATTTACGTGGATAATTGTTATCTTTTGAATTTGTTTTGGATAGGGACCTCAGTTTTAACAGGCTAATCGGGGAAATTCCCAATGTTGCAACTCCTTCGAGTTTGAAGTTCATGTAAGTTAACCAACTGTCTGGATTTACAATGTTAATTATGTGATGTCCAACTCATTAACCCCTTGATATGGCCTTGGTCAGCTTTCTTACTGGCAACTTTCTCAGCGGGAACATACCAGCATCGATCTTGAGGAAAGGAACTAATGTGTGTGTATCTTATCACATGGATGCCTTGGTTCTTTGTAATCTGTTGATTTACAATATAGTAAATGGTGATGCATGGTCATATATAGCTTCTTATCCTGTTTCTAAAGAGATGACATTAAACATCAATTTTGAAAAGCACCATATGTGAAATTTCAATCGGTGCTTCTTTCTTGCATGCAGGGATCTGTCATACAATAATTTGACTTATCAAAACCCTGAGCAGCCTGCTTGTCAGGAGAGACAGTCAGTATATTTTCCCCCTCTATGTGAATAAATAATCTTGCATGCTTATAATATCATTTGGTATATCTGCGTGCTGATATTTGCTTCGTCTTCTGTTATTTCATTAGGGATTTAAATCTGAACCTGTTCCGAAGTTCTTCTGAGGACAGCAATTTGTATGTCACTTTTCATGCTTTCTTATTATTGTAGCCTATGTGACAGATTTAACAACATGAAGAATTTTGCATATATACAGTCATTTTGTCATCCAATAAGTATAAAAGCAACATATATTTTTATATTAGATAATGCAGTGTCTATTGCATGCTAATATTCTTTTTTCCCTTGGCTAAAACCAGAAGTGGAGTTCTTCCATGCGGGAATAATTTCAAATGCGATCGATGTAAGTGTACTCTAATATCAGTAAGCCACCATGAAATCTACGTCTCAAAATGTTGACTTTTAGAATCACAAATATTTGGTAGCCTAGCTATTAATTATATAATATTCAAATCAACTTCAATTCCTCCATTTATTTTTTCAATTGTCAATTCATTTCGGGTTTCTTGAAAGCTCATTGCTCAATTGTCTTTGAAATTCTTTTGTCTCGGCAGATTGGCACTCTCTGCATATTAATTGTGGTGGAAATGAAGCAAAAATAAATGGCAGCACATTTGAAGGAGATGGACAAATTGGTGGTGGTGCTGCAACGTACCATTTACAAGATGATACTAACTGGGGTTTTAGTAGCACTGGAGACTTCTCTGATGATAATGATGAACAAAACACACGTTACATTGCAACTGCTGACTCAACAGACCTTTCTGAACTATACATTAATGCACGCATTGCTCCTCTTTCACTTACGTATTTTGGATATTGTTTAGACAATGGGAATTATACATTGAGTCTACACTTTGCGGAGATCCAGTTCAGTAATGGAATTACATTTCGCAGCCTGGGAAGGCGTTTGTTTGATATATATATTCAGGTAATTAATTAAAATTAGGAAATAAATTTTCATTGGACGCATTTCCCTCCGTGAGTTCTTGGGGGACAGACATGCTATTGAGTAATATGATGGATGATTCTCAAAATGTTTCTCTGGATTTTCTTGTGTCAGGACAATTTAGTTGAGAGGAATTTTGATATAAAAGCTGAAGCTTCTGGGGTTTTTAAGCCACTTTCAAGATCGTATAATGTCACTGTTACAAATCACATTATAGAGATCCGTTTGCATTGGGCTGGCAAAGGGACTACTGCACTTCCTAAAAAGGGAATCTATGGCCCCCTAGTATCAGCTATTTCATTGAACGACCCCAGTGAGTACTTTTCATCTCTTATTCTGTTTCTAAAATGTTTTTAAAATCAACTAACATTATAATACGTTCCGAAGTCCTGATTTTTAGTAATTCAAGTTCAAATGTTCTTGTTGTTTGAAGTTTAACTCTCATGGCCATTGCCATTGTACATTAGAAAACAACCAAAATTCAGATATCTAGTTTGTTTGCAGCCATTTTCTCATGTATCCCTTTATGTAACAGGAAAAAGAAAATCCCCATTAGTTATACAGCCTATTCAATGTAGTTCTGAAATTTTTTCATGGCCACACATTTCTGTAAGGCATTTGTTCCATATTTTCACATGCTTCTGATAATCAAAACTGCTTCATGGATTCTCTTCGGCAGAGTTCAAACCTGAGAAGAAGAAGGTAGTACCGATTGTTGTTGGAGTAGTTGCAGGATTATCTCTCATAATCTTGGTGATCAGTATCCTCAGTTGGAGATACTATTTGAGAACCAAGAGGCGCAAAGAGACAGGTGTGGGCTTCTTTTAGATAAAAATTAAAAATGCTTCAATTTGCTACTCAACATTTACTCATATTCATTTTCTTTTTCATTAGAATAATCAAAATAGTAGTTTTATAACAGCATTAATTTTAGTTCTTGACAGCATTTATGTCAGCATTTGAAGACATTTAGGTTGAAACTACATGCTGATGCTTATTTTGTTTAATGAACCCGGAAACTCATCTAAAAGCTAAAGCATACTTGTCCCTCTTTATTTGGACAGGTTTTATGAAAGAGTCGGATTTCCAAACAATTTCTTTTACCTTGAAGCAAATTAAAGCTGCAACTAACAATTTTGATTCTGCAAAGAAGATTGGAGAATTTGGAGTTCAAGGTATTATTACAACCCTAATCATCCTATTGGTAAATTTTTCAATGGCTACTTAAAATATGGCATTTCTGTTTTCATAACTGGGATGCACAACTAGCAGATGTACTATAATTGTGAAACAGTTTTCAAAATCAAAATCATAATTTAAATGAGATAGCCTGATTTGATGTTTTCTTCAAAATCTTGTTAAAATTCATGGCTGTTGTGTTGAAGGATCAACTCTAGTATATGAATACATGAAAACAACAGCCTGCCCTCTTGTTTGTAAGTTTATTAAAACAAGAAGCAAATGTTACATACAGGTATATTATGTTTCATGTTCTCAAATGTTTCTGATTGGATTGAATGGTTTGTATTTTGGTCGTGAAAACTGTGAACTGATGGACTCACCAGGCAGAAGATCTGTCTTGTGTGGGTTAGCTTTTTCATGAAGAATCGATTTAAAATTGTTCAGAGCATCAAGCTACAAATGTTCTGCTAGATGATTTAAACCCAAAATATCAGGTTTGGACAGCTAAGCATAGGATAAAACCCACATCAGCACTCGCATTGCTGGAACCATGTAAGCCTCATTTCATGATCTCATTTAAAACGGATACTTTCGTTATTGTTTTAGTGTAATATAAAATTGATAATTTTGACTTCAGAGGATACATGGCACCAGAATATGCACTCTGGGGCTATTTGACCTACAAAGCAGATGTTTACAGTTTTGGAATCGTGGCCTTGGAAATTGTTAGTGGGAAAAATAATATGAGTTATGCTCCAGCTTTGGAGTTCGACTGTACTTGTCTTCTCGATTGGGTCAGCAGCTAACTCATATCATTCCATCTTCTGCATTTCTATTTCTGTGGTCGTTCTGTCCTCTCAAATGCTATGTTTTGTTTTGGGTAGGCCTGTCATCTACAGCAAGATGGAAAGTTAGTGGAGCTAGTGGATGAAAGGCTAGGATCAAAATACAACAAGGAGGAAGCAGAAAGGATGATCAAAGTATCTCTTTTGTGCACAAATGCTTCGCCATCACTAAGGCCAACAATGTTGGAAGTGGCAAACATGCTGGAAGGAAAAACTGCCATACCAGATATGGTACCAGAAGCTGGAAGTTATAGTCAAGATTTGAGGTTCAAATTAGACCAAAAATCGAGTCATTGATCAGTCCCAGCATTCAACTGAGTTCTATCATCTTTCTACTTCTGCTGAAGATCTCAATTAGTCATGTGAGTATAAAGTCATTAGAGACGGTTATAAGCTGATCCAAGGCATGAATTCGGAGGTACAGCTTTCGAAGACTATGCCTTGATGAACCGCCTATGATCTTTAAAACCATAATTCATCGAGTTCCTAGAAACATACATCATTTTAGCTGCTGTCAATTCCGCAGTTCCTTTTTCATTTTTTGAAAACATGTGCGTACACTTGTATATTATTGTGCATTTTGTTACCTTGGTGACTGTAAGATTACAAACTAACCAGACATTTGGAGTCCACAAAACAAATGTGAAAAGAACAATTTTGATGATTGCTGGCTTCCTCAATAATTTTAGAGCCGCACGCAACCATTTCCAAGTTGATTGGCCCTAGCTGGCTGCCACGTCTAGCAGGTCGCATCCGTCCTGCTTTGGAAACAGCAGCGATGAATGTATAAAAATTAGTTTAAAAAATAGCACATCACTATTGAAAGATAAAAGGCATTTACTGCAAAATAAAAAAAAGATTATGTTACAAGATTTTTTTTTTTTGGTCTCCTATGCTCTTTGTACTCATTTTCGATGCGAACGCTACTATTCCTATTAAAAAGCTATAATGTCAAATTGTGCTTAAAATATCGAATTTGACCATTCTAAATAAGATCTATGACTCATCCACAGTTTAATCTTATAACTCTAAAACAAATAACATAATTTTCTTTTATGATATCAAATTGACAGTTTGACACTAACCATTCATATATTTGAGCTATCAATGATCAATGCGTGTCCAAATGATTCGCTTCGCTCCAAGCTCAAGAAGTTCTACGAGTTGCAGGCGTGGCAAAGCTACAGCAGCGAAGGAATCTGAAACCTTATCATTGATTTGACAAAAGCAATAACCGGCCCTTTCCGTTAGAGCTGCTGTCAGTAGTCGTACGAAATGTTAAACGTTGATTCCTATTTAAAAAAGAAAGAAAGTAAGGATATTCGTATTGCATGCTCATGCATGCACGGAAAGTTGAATTGAAAGTAATTAAGATGACTGTTTAATTGTCACTTTTCAACATTTTGACTAAAGAAATATTGGATGTGCTTGCATACAGCATATTTTATTTATGGAGCTGCATAATATTCTAACCTTTTCTTCTGTGTAAAACAAAAAGTAAGGATAAAGGAGAAGAGAACAATTGGATGACGTTGGCTGCTAGAGGCAAAAAGAGAGCTGCTCTGCTCAAGGCAAATCTTTTGTACAAACTTGAATACAGATTCCCATTTTGGGTTTTGCGAAAATGCTCTTCTTCTTCAAACGTTTTCTACTTCTTGTGCTGGTTATGAGTTGCTTTTGGGCTCCAATATTTGCTGCTGCTAAACTGCCTCGAGATGAAGGTAACTTCAGATTTTTGCAATTTTAGTACAGATTTTCATTTTTACCACGTAGGATCTACTTCGATTAGTAGGTTTTGATTGGGTTGGCAGTTGGTTTGATACTATCTCTGAATAATTACTTTATCAAGATAGTAAAAACCAGAATCTCAAATATTCTTTTAAAATCGTTGTTAACAGTTTTTTTTTTAACTTTTAAATTTTCTGATGATGATGATGAAAATGCAGTTGATCTTCTCAATCAGATAGCTCAAACAATGGGAGCCACTAACTGGACTTTCGGTTCTGATGCTTGTGAAGATCACGTCACTATAAAACAGATTGTATTAACAGATCCTTTGAGAAGCATCCCTTGCAACTGCGAATTTCAGAATGAAACCTGCCACATTATTGCCATGTACCTTGATTCTCTCATGAACATGTTCTTCTTTGAAAGTTAATTCCAGAATTTATTCTAAAGATATCTTCTACAAATCACAATTATTTGTAGCATTCTTTCAAAGAGGAATCTTGGTCACACTGTGTCAATTTTTACTATAGTAATCAGATGATGGGCTGTCTTCAGATTAATTTTGCGATGTGTCTGCGGATTTAGAAAAATAATTTTTAAATTAAATTATATATATAATAAACTAAAATTTTAATATATAAAATATTACTTGCATTTATAATTATTCTCTATGCGTTTATATTTTAAAAATGTTATCAATACTTAATATTATTAAATTTATTATTTTCTATATAAACAACCAAATTATTATTTATTCCATTTGATTCCAAAGATGATTCTTCATGAGTTTCATTACTAAAAATATTCGCTCTACTATTATTATAGAGATTGGAAGAATTAATCATATTTTTTAGAATAAAAAATATTTTGAGTAGTGGATTATCATTATTTTTAATTAAAATAAAGTTTTTATAATTCTTAAAAGTTAAAATTTAAATTTTATGGGGGTTTATAATTTATAGTGATTATTTTAATAAAATTTTGATGGGACTAATTAAAAAACTAAAATATTTTCCTTTTTTAATTTAAATATTTGTTTTTGGCCAGTGGGGGCTCATAAGCTACATCCGCCCATGGATGTGTTCCGTCCAAAATGTACCATCATGTGAGATGTCTCTAGTTGTGTGATATCTTTAAAGCTATTCTTCAGAGCCCATTTTCTTGGTCACTTGGTCATATGGAGTTTGTTTCTTTCTGGATAACAAATACAAATTTTGTTGGTTTTCTATGTTGCAGGACAAATTAGTTGAGAAGGATTTTAACATTGAAGCTGAAGCTCATGCAGTTCTTAAGCCAGTCACGAAACCATTCACTGCCAATGTTTCCAATCACATTTTAGAGATTCGCTTCCAATGGGCTGGCAAAGGCACTACCGCAACTCCTATTGGTGGAGTTTATGGGCCTCTTCTATCAGCTATTTCTCTGGATCCCAGTGAGTGATTTTATTTTCCCCTTCTTCCATGTCCCATGTTGGGCTAACAATGTGACATGTTGTACAATCATTTTGAGAATAAAAGTTCAAGTGCTCCAGTAGTGTGAAATCTAAGAACCGTAAGCCACAGCACCTGCGGTGGAAAACCATTTGAAAATTTAAAGCAAACATCCAACTAATCGATATAGTCTTGAATACTCACAGCCATTCTTTCTTCTATGTTTCTGTATATGTTTCTGATTATCAAAATTTCTTGGCTTATGCTATCTGGCAGACTTCAAACCCCTTTTATGGGGCAGGAAAAAAGAAGATTGCACCAATTGTTGCCGGCGTTATTATAGGATCATGTCTCATAATCTTGGTGTTGGGTATCTTCTGTTGGAGACACTATTTTAGAACCAAGAGCGGAAGACAAGAAGGTTTGGAATGTTTCAAATAGATAAGTAACTGCTTCAGGAAGAGAGAACTGAAACTAAAACAATCATAGCAAAACCTTGTGACTGGAGGATATTTATCCATTGAAAATGTTTTTTTATCTGGTCTATGGTTCTTTTACAAAGCGTATACACTAAAAACCAGCAACTTTTTAAAACTGTACTTCTCTTTCATTTGAATAGATCTTGAAGGACTAGAATTCCAAGGCAGTTCTTTTACCTTAAAGCAAATAAGAGCTGCCACTAGCAATTTTGGTCCCATGAACAAGATTGGCGAAGGTGGATTTGGATCTGTTTACAAGGCATACACTCTAACCTTTGTTCATCGTGATTATTCTTTTGTATCCAGGCCTTCTTTAATGGTTCTTCTGTTGGGAAAAATTCAGTTTTAAAAAAAAAATTTTAAGATCGATCTCATAAAATATATATGAATTTGTAATCTAGAAATTGTACCTTGAAAATATGATTTGGTTTTTTCCGCTGATGTGATTTTGGCTCTAAGATCACGATCCGTCACCACCACGCTCGTTAGATCGATCAAGTCGGCAAGCGATCTTACGAGTTATGACTCGGGATTGATCTGTGACTTACGCGATGTGGTACTATCATGCACTAGCGAGAAAATTTTCTCTCCAAAATTAATTGGAGAGAAAAATCTTTTCGATATATATATAGTGACTTTTTATCGCATTTAGGAAGAATAAAGCGCTTTATATCTCGCCGTAATGGAAAACTTTCGCCCAAATTGTGAAATTCAAGTGGCTTTACTTTGTCATAGTGATGGCATGTAAAATAACGTAAAGGCACATGCGTATTAATGGGCGTCATTAAATAATATAATTATGTTTTAACCCAAATTTATCTCGCACCAATTAAACGAGCTAACCCGGATCATTTTAACATACAATAGTGGCTACAACAATTAAGCTCGCAATTAAACAAGTTTCTAATCATTTAATTCCAACTCTACTCCACTATAAGATTGAACTAACCTCCATAATTGTATGTTCAATAAGTGCCCACATTGATTTCTTTATCGCTCAACTTTCAGACATCGTTAATTAAATCGATATCTCAACCGCCCAATCGATTTAATTACATCTTGTTCCTCGATACTTACTTTTTCTAACGATCATTTCAACATACTAAATATGTTGACACACCGCCTGCAGAGAATTCTACATCGTGCCAAAACCTATTAAAAGACGTGTTGACAAATCTATATTGTTAATTTATAACTCCAATACTCATAATCGCTTCCACCAAGACACGGTAATCTCGACCATAAGGTCGTGCCCATTGGCAACTCAAATGGAATAACAATTACAATCATAAAATCATAATTAACTCAAGATTAAGATTACAAGAAATCAATGCCTATGAGATTTAATAAGTTTGATACTATTTCGTTAATTAAATCATACGTGATTCAAATTAACGAATAACTACATCAAGAATTCATACATGATTAAGACAAATTATTCAACGAATTTACTAGTTCAAACATAAATAGAAATCCCAACTCTATTTATCAACTACGAACTTAATTTATTTAATTATAAGATAACTCAGATTTACGCCTTCTCATGAATCCATATGATGATCACATAAATACATATAATATGATTAAACGGACATTTTCAATATATTTATGCAATTGAAAATATCTCAAATATTTTATTAATTTAAAAATAAATTAATATGCTTTAAAAGAGCATATAATCCCAACATCTTCTTAATACATACATACAGGCAGGGTCAGTTAACCGATGGCACTATAATTTCCGTGAAGCTGCTGTCTTTGAAATCAAGACAAGGAAATCGTGAATTCTTGAATGAGATAGGCACTATTTTTTGCTTGCAACACCCAAATCTTGTGAAACTTTATGGCTGTTGTATTGAAGGGGATCAACTCATGCTGGTATATGAATACTTGGAAAACAACAGCCTTGCCCATGCTTTATTCGGTAAGAGTAATCTATTGATGATTGCTTGATTGATTATATGAGAGGAAAATAAAATAGTAAATTAGAAACACTATAGAAGTTATAAAACAATCTATTATTCTCCCTAGTAATATTTCTTGGAATGGTCATGTTAAGGTGGTGAAAACAGTCAACCGAAATTGAACTGGCCAGTGAGGCGGAAGATCTGCGTTGGGATAGCCAGAGGTTTAGCTTTCCTACATGAAGAGATTCAAAATAGTTCATAGAGACATCAAAGCTACCAATGTTCTGCTAGATAGAGATTTAAACCCCAAAATATCTGACTTTGGACTGGCTAAGCTTGATGAGGAGGAGAAAACTCTCATCAGTACTCGAGTTGCTGGTACAATGTAAGCTACATGTCTCTCTTTTCAATGACATTTTGTCACTATTTTAACATCAAAACTCATGATAAGTTGATATGCAGAGGATATATGGCACCAGAGTACGCTCTATGGGGTTACTTGACCTACAAAGCAGATGTTTATAGTTTCGGAGTTGTGGCTTCGGAAATTGTCAGCGGGAAGAATAATATGAGTTATGTGCCAGAGAGTAATTGCACCTGTCCTCTGGACTGGGTACGAGATTAACTAAATTTTTATTCTTTAGTAGTACATTTAACTCCATTTTAGTGGGGACATGTTTGTTTGTTTGATATTTATTTATTTATTTGGGACAACAGTTATGGCACGAGTTTAAATCCAATAAATGTAGGATTTTTAACATAATTGTCTCGGTTATGTATTTCCCAGGCCTCCCATTTACACCGAAGTGGTACGTTAATGGAGTTAGTGGATCCAAGGCTCGGATCAGAATTCAACAAGGTTGAAGCAGAGAAAATGATTAAAGTAGCACTCTTATGCACCAATGCGTCACCTTCACTGAGGCCAACCATGTCTGAAGTGGTAAGCATGCTGGAAGGATCTTCTAACATTCCGGATGTAATCACTGAAGCTGGTTGATTGAAGACTTGAGGTTTAAATCTGTAAGAGACCATCCAAGAGAAATGAATAGTTCGGGTTTGGAAGGAAGTCTGTCTCATTATTCATCGTCAGCCAGCTTCTTGCCTGGTTCTTCCTCTACCGATGATGTCCGTGAAATTAATGCAGAGGCATATTTGAAGTTTAAGGCCATGAGAGATAGTCATATTCATATGGAAAGACAAAGTTTGGTTGCCCAATTATCAACACCAGTCCCCTCAGGGACTGGCTCTTCAAAATCTGCCCATGATCTTCACAACACAATTTGAGTTCAGCGGACGTGCAAAATCATCCGCAAGCTAGTTTCAAGTTTCAACATTCAACTTTTTTGTAGCCGACGTATGTGTCATACCTTCTTGCATCATCTTTGTATCTAAAATTTTCAGCGACTCAACCTCGGAAACAAGCGAGTCAACAACTCGTTCTTCGTTCTCAGTAGTCACCGTCGACTCCTCCTTCTCTTCGCTAACACCACTTCCGAGATAGACTGAGTCAACTCGGTCCTTGATGATGCGCTCAGATTTTATCAAATTAGTTCCTTTTGCTCTTTGATTTCGAGAAAGTTTGTACCTTTTCTCTCCGGAGTTATTAATATCAGTTCGGCGGTTGGGGATAGAAAGTGGAGGTGGGTTCTCTGTATTCTGACGTGGATTGATCTGATTAGTCGGCGGGAATGCAGTCGTAAGAGGGAAAATCGTCGAGCGTATCAAAAAATTCGTCGTCCTCATCGTTGGTTTTATTCCCCTCGTCCATTCAGCAACCAGAGATTAGGGTTTCAGTTTCCGGTTATCGCTTATCAGGATCGAATTTGCTTGCAATTCACCGTGTTTGCAGCCTTCGCGTCATCATTTTTTTTTTTTGTTCGGTTAATAACGTTTGCATCCCTAATTTTTAACAATTTCTCATTAATATACTTTTTTTTTTTTTTAGCTCAAAATGTCGTATATTCTTTCTAACACATTAAACTTTTTTCTTTTCAATTTTCTTTTAAATAGCCTTTGCAATATTCAACTTAACCATTAGTAATTGTTTGTGACTTAGAGGCCTTCTGCTTCTTTTGATTTACTGACTTAATTAATTTAATTTTAATCAATTAAGACATTAAGTCTTGTTATTTTTAATTTAATGAAAATTTTTAGTCATTAAGTCATTTCTTTTTTACTTTTTGCTTGATCTTAAAAGTGTGGATATTATCATTAAAAGATATTCTCCAAAATATCTCTCTTTAATTTATTAATTGTTTATCCTTACTTAAATAAAAATTTAATAATTAGCATTAGTACACATTTTTATAACTTGTAATAATATAGTGGTAGACTAATATTATTTTTATATATTTATTTTCTTATAGTTAGCATTATTTTTCTTCATAATTTTTTATGAATATTTTTCATATAAAAACATCATAAACTATAATGATGTATACTAATTTAGAATATTAATTTATAAGTTAATATTTTTTTCAGAGATTCAAACAAAAAATAAATATATCATTAAGATTCAGATATTCAGATTTATTAAGATTCATATTAATTCAATTTTATTCAGATTTTTTAGATAAAAAAATAAACACAACCTTAGCTTAAAGTATACTTTTATTATTTTAATAAGAGTTTAGATCATTAGGCATGTAACACAATAAGAACTCCTATGACCTATAATGTGTATATCTATAGTCATTCTCTAATGAGTGCGACTAATAAATAAAACACAGATTTTAATATACTAACAGATAAAAAATATAGATTTTAATATATTAGAAATTGTACTTTTTATATTTGAGTGGTATCTTTATATTTAACAAAATGAGAGTATCTTTATTAAAAAAGGAAGTATAGAGAAAGAGAATATTGTAAGGGGGAGAAGATTTATGAACTACATATTTTAGTTGCACTATATATATATATGTTTAGGAAAAAGAGAAGCAATATATATAAATAATATCACCCGAGCATGAAGCACACTCGAGAGGTCCCTGTGATAGCTCGACTCGCAACTCAAGACGAGATACCCATATAGATTGAGGTACCCCGTATAACTTTGGCATAACTTGAGGTGCTCCACATAACTCCAGTATAATTCGAGAGTAACTTGATATACCCTGTATAACCCGAGAATGATTCGAGGTACCCTACATAACTCGAGAGTAACTCAAGACTCAGACAATTTGAGACTGATAATTCTAGAGTTGAGGTACCCTGTAAGCTTAAGGTGCCGCATAAGATAACTCAGAATAGTACCCGAATTACTTTGAAATAGCTCGAGGTACCTCACTTAATTTGAAGTACCCCACGTAACTCGGGAGTAATTCGGGGTACCCCGCACAGTAAGAGGTACCTTGCATATTAGATTCAAGAAAATCCTCTGAAAAGTCCGCCATGAGAAGCGTCTCCATCACTTGAAGGATAATGCTTGATTTGGTCAGAATCAAATATCAGAATATTGTACTGAAATGTGGTGACAGCCGCCTGCTACCTCTGGCAAAAAGTGGTCCTCCAGCTGCTTCACTCGACAGCTTCTGTTGGGATATACTGGACCACTCTCCAGCGCGTGCCACGTATCCAAAATGATGAGATACGCCGCGAACGCCTTTTTAATTCTCAAGCATGCTCCTCAAATGACCCAAAATAATAAAAAGGCAAAAGGACAGCCAATAACCAAGGGAAATCTGCTACATGGGAGCTAATATACCCCATATATAAAGGTGTCTAGGTTTTATTCTCTACAACTTTTCATTCACTCATGAACACTCACACTCACACTCCACAAAATAAGCTTTCTTCAACATCAAAACTCAATTTACAGAGGGCTGGCAAGCTCTCTTTACCCTAAAAAGCTTGAGTTGCTAACTTGAGCGTCAGAGTGTGAACGCCGGGGTAATCCGGCTTCACCTCTAACCTCGCCATTGCGTGTTTCATTCCGGCGACATTTTTCAGACCTTTCTCCATTGTTGCCACCTTCCACACCCCTTTTTACCTCCTTTGATTTTAGAGACGCCAAGACGCACAACAACTTAGCGAGGTACCCCGTTTCCCCGAAAATATAAATTTATTGTTTTAGATAGATTTTGGAGGATAGAAAAAGGAAAATCTAAAATCCTAATAGATTTCAAGATGTAATATATCCGAAATCGTAATCATTCAAAAGAAAAATGGTTTGGGACCTTTTTAATACAAACGGACCTTTCCGTGAGATTTGAGAAACAATAATAGCAAACAAGAAATCAGCTTATTGGTATTTTCTGGCTACGCTATAGGATCCGGCGGGAATCGCCAATCGCCCATCGTATGCATACATTTGTTTTGTAAATGTCTCTTTCATCGTTGAAACTAAATGGTAAATAATTGTTTTCTTTCTTCAATGGGAAAAAGAAAGAAGAGAAAGTTCTTTGCATGAACATGAAAATCTCCAAGTCCGCTAAGAAATGTACTTACAAAAATAAAAGTCTACTGAGAAATGTAAAACCAAAAATTTATCTTCAAACTAGAGAAAAATTTTCAAACAACCAATGGTCAATGCGTGTATTTTGCGAAAGATAGCCAATGGGAATGGGAGGTAACGTAATCCAATAATTTATTGATTTATTCTAGCCAATGGGAGTGGAAGGTAACGGGATCAAATAATTTATTGATTTATTCAAGTCATCAATATCAAAGTGAGACATCCATTTCCAATTGGAAAAAAAAAACATATTTTAATTACCAAACCAGCGTGGATTTCTCTCTTTCTCTTCTCTTTTAAGGTCCAATTAACACACTGATCAAGTTCATATTGTATATGGACATCAGGACATCTGTGACTAATTGGTTAATTGATTCATTAAACTATATCTCTATAATCTTTTCTATCCATTCTAATGTTGCTATGACATATAGATATATATATATTTGTGTGTGTATGAGGAAATTTAACTAATTTCCTAACGCATGCATTATTGCATTAAAATAATGGTCACTGATGTGAAAAAAAAATATCAGAGAGCGGTGGCCATGTTGCTCAATTTCGATGGTTAAAAGTAAAATATTTAAAGCAGAATCCTACAATATGACCATGCAAAAAACCAATGAAAATTCAAATATCGGGGATTAATTAATCAGATATGCTGTGGCTGAGGTTTAATAAGAATCTTATCACTGGCGGCAAGGCAGGCAGCGAGTCAACCATGTGCAGAGACAATTTTTTATTAAAATAACACTTGGATACAATTCAGAATATGACAAAAACAATCTAACTTTTAGTTTGACTGGTACTGCATTCTAAAATCGTACCAAGACGAAAGACAAAATCACATTAGAAGCGTAGTTGGAATTTTCTTAATTGAGCTATTTGCTTGGAAGATTCATCGTTCATGCATTTAGCAAATAGAAAAGAAGCGCAAGATTATTAAAACAACGTAATAATAACAGCTCATCAGAAGATCCGTACGGTACAACAAGGAAACTCGAGAGAATTGAAAGATAGCTCATAGCTCATACCATCACGGCTAGCTTTTCTGGGTCTTCAAAGATGTCCTTCTTGAAGCTTGACCTGCTCCTCGTCTCAATTCTGTCTTTAAGCTGCTTATGGACACAAGTACTTGTTTCTGCTACGCTGCCTCGAGCTGAAGGTACGAATGATAAAATTTTCTTTTTATTTTCAATATCCCCTTCGTCATGATATCTTGTAACCAGTTGTAGCTTATGTTGCATTTCTTTCTCTCTCTCGGTATTAGTATTGTATTACTCTCAGAAATAAAGAATAAAACATCGTTAAGAGCCTAAGATGATAATTGAATTGAGGGTCAGCGATCTTACAATGGTCATATTAGTGACATTCATAATATTATTAAAAAAATAAAAAAAATAGAACTTCAAATTTGGTGACTGGTCGAACTCAAAACTGTTATTTTCACCAAGTTCTGATGTTGAATTGAGAGATGCTTCTTTGTGTATGTAGTTGATGCGCTCAATCAAATTGCCAAAACAATGGGAGCTAGGGACTGGACGTTTGATGCTAATGCTTGTGACCGGAATGATACACTGCCAGTGCAGGAATTAGATCCCACCAGGATCATTACTTGCAACCCTGGACTCGATAATACACAGCACATTACTGAAATGTAGGTTCTTTTTCTGTCATTTTATAAAATTTGAAGCGGCATATTTTTATTTTTCAGTCTTGTTTTTAGGTTGATGTGAAGGACCAATTTTGGGTATCTTTTGTTTTCCATTTTCAGACAATTCAAACGTTGCAACCTTTCTGGAACACTTCCACCAGAACTGGTCCAGCTTCCTTACATCCAGATAGTGTGAGTTGAATAGTCTCTAATCTAATACATTGGGATATTAAACTTATAAATAAATTAATCATTTTTGTTAATTTCCAGCGATTTTGCCTACAACTACCTAAATGGGTCCATACCAGTCGAATGGGCTATGTTGCAGTTGAAGTCCATGTGAGCTATATCTAATTCTCTCAGGTTAAGCAGTTAGCATTCAACTTGTTTCATTGGGTTAATAAATCGTCAATTATCTTAAGGCAGCTCTGTTTTTGGAAACCGGTTATCAGGCAATATTCCAAGCCATTTGGCGAACATTACCAGTCTCACCTACTTGTAAGCTCTCAATTCTTGGTTTATACAAACATGTTTCGGCCATTTACATAAATGATAACAAATTTATTCCATTTGTAATCTGAATGGGTCTATTTTACCAGGGACATTGAAGCAAACCAATTCTCAGGAATCGTACCTGAGGAGTTCAGGAAATTAGTGAACTTGGAAACTCTGTAAGGCATTGTCAAGCTTTTTTATGGTTGATATTTGTTCATGATCAGTGTAATCATTTGGACGCTAAATTGTCATGGGTTACAGGAGACTATCCTCCAATGGGTTGAGTGGAAATTTGCCCAGGGGACTAGCTGAGCTAAAAAATTTAACTGACTTGTAAGCTTTGTTGATTAGTGTCAGATCATGCTCAAAATTTATCAGAGGTATAAGCTGTACTCATTCTTATTGCACATTGCAGTAGGATCAGTGACAACAACTTCAATGGGAGTATACCAGAATTTATACAAAACTGGAAGCAACTTGAGAGACTGTATGATCATCTACATTACAAAGATTTCTCAGCTTACATTCTGGTTCTTGATTGTTCTTGATTTGTTAATTTGAGTTGATGCTGAGAAATGCAAGGTAGTGGATTGCTTGGACCCATTCCATCATCAATCTCTGTCTTGGAAAAGCTGAAACAATTGTGAGTAAATATTTCTCTACTTTTCAATTATAAGAATCAGAATGATTTAATACATCAATTTATATGATTAATTTATTATATTTAATGATACGAAAAGGATCTGTTAATTATGGCACTCTAACAGGAGGATTAGTGACATAGCTGGAAGAAATCATCCTTTTCCGGATCTTAGAAAGATGGCAGGCATTAAAAGGATGTATGCTTATTAGCTATTTTCAATCATTTTGATGGATTATGATTATTCGCCTTATAATTATCTTACAGGATTAATGTTGGATTTTCAGAATTTTGAGAAACTGTGGTATTTCTGGGGAGTTTCCTACACATATCTGGGGAATGAATAATCTGCGAATTTTGTAAGTATGCTACATTCTTTGTTTTCTAATGCAGAAATTAAGTACTTGAAAATGAAAGCAAAATTCCCGGTTAGCATTCATGAAATGTAACACCAACTAGTAATGTAGTATTCTTCTATACCTTGCAGCTGCCATAGCAGCAATAGAGTTGAAGCATCAGCACTTACAGGCCAGTTAATGTATTTACATGGGTAATCATTATCTTTTGAATTTGGTTTGGACAGGGATCTCAGTTTTAATAGGCTAACCGGGGAAATTCCCAATGTTGCAACTCCACCGAGTTTGAAATTCATGTAAGTTAATGAAATCAACTGTCTGGATTTACAATGTTAATTATGTGATGTCCAACTCATTAACCACTTGATATGGCCTTGGTCAGCTTTCTAACTGGCAACTTTCTCAGCGGGAACATACCAGTGTCGATCTTGAGGAAAGGAACTACTGTGTGTGTATCTTATCACCTGGATGCCTTGAGTTTTACTTATTTTAGTGATTTATGTTCATATATATTTGCAATCTGTTGATTTACTATATAGTAACCATATGTAACTTTCTAATCCTGTTTCTAAAGAGACCATATTAAACATCAATTTTGAAAAGCATTATGCATGAAATTTCCTTCATTGCTTCTTTCTTGCATGCAGGGATCTGTCATATAATAATTTCACTCATCAAAGCCCTGAGCAGCCTGCTTGTCGGGAGATACAGTCAGTATATTCCCTCTCTATGTTAAATAAATAATCTTCTCCACTTATAATATCACTTGGTATATCTGAGTGCTGATATTTGCTTTGTCTCCCGTTATTTCGTTAGGAGTCTAAATCTGAACCTGTTCCGAAGTTCTTCTGGGGACAGCAATTTGTATGTTGCTTTTGATGCTTTCTTATTATTATAGCTTATGTGACAGATTTAACAACCAATGTATAAAGAAGTTTGCAAATATACAGTCATTTTATCATCCAATAAATAAGAAGCAATGTATATTTTTAGATTAGACAATGTAATGTCTACTAATATTCTTTTTTTCCTTGACTAAAACCAGAAGTGGAGTTCTTCCATGTAGGAATAATTTCAAATGCGATCGATGTAAGTATACTCTACCATCAGTAGGTCACCATAAAATCTATATCTCGAATATGTTGACTTTTAGAATCACAAATATTTGGTAGCCTAGCTATTAATAATATCATATTCAAATCAACTTCAATTCTTGTGTTTATTTTTCAATTGTCAATTCATTTCTGGTTTCTTGAAAATTCATTGCTCAGATAGTCTTTAACATTCTTTTTTCTCGGCAGATTGGCACTCACTGCACATTAATTGTGGTGGAAATGAAGTAAAAGTAAATGGCAGTACATTTGAAGGAGATGGACAAATTGGTGGTGGTGCTGCAACATACCATTCACAAGATGATACTAACTGGGGTTTTAGTAGCAGTGGAGACTTCACTGATGATGATGATGAACAAAACAGACGTTACATTGCAACTCCTGACTCATCAGACCTTTCTGAACTTTACATTAATGCACGCATTGCTCCTCTTTCACTTACTTATTTTGGATATTGTTTAGACAATGGGAATTATACTTTGAGTCTACACTTTGCGGAGGTCCAGTTCAGTAATGGAATTACATTTCACAGCCTGGGAAGGCGTCTGTTTGATATTTATATTCAGGTAATTAATCAGAATCAGGAAATAGATTTTCATCGGACACATTTCTCTCTGTGAGTTCTTGGGAGACAGTTATGCTATTGAGTAATATGATGGATGATTCTCAATACGTTTCTCTGGATTGTCTTGTTTCAGGACAAACTAGTTGAGAGGAATTTCGATATAAAAGCTGAAGCTTCTGGGGCTCTTAAGCCAGTTGCAATATCCTATAATGTCACTGTTACAAATCACATTATAGAGATCCGTTTCCATTGGGCTGGAAAAGGGACTACGGCACTTCCTAAAAGGGGAGTTTATGGCCCCCTAGTATCAGCTATTTCATTGAATGACCCCAGTGAGTCCTTTTCATCCCTTATTCTGTTTTCAAAATCGACTAACATTATAATACGTTCCGAAGTCCGGAATTTTAGTAACACAATATCAAATGTTCTTGTTTGAAGTTTAACTCTCTACGATTGTGCATTAGAAAACAACCAAAGTTCAGATGTTTAGTTTGATTGCGGCCATTTTCTTACATATCCATTTTATGTGAAAGGAAAAAGAAAATCCCCTTAAGTTATTAAGCCTATTCAATGTAGTTTTGAATTTTTTTCCATGCCCACACGTTTCTGTAATGCATTCGTTCCATGTTTTCACATGCTTCTGATAATCCTGCTTCATGGATTCTCCTTGGCAGACTTCAAACCTGAAAAGAAGAAGGTAGTGCCGATTGTTGTTGGAGTAGTTGCAGGATTATCTCTCATAATCTTGGTGTTCGGTGTCCTCGGTTGGAGGTACTATTTGAGAACCAAGAGGTGCAAAGAAAGAGGTGTGGGCTTCTTTTAGATACAAATTTAAAACTGCTTCCGTTTGCTACTCAACATTTATTCACAATCATTTTCTTTTTCATTATAATAATCAAAATAGTAGCTTTGTAACAGCATTAACTTTAGTTCTTGACAGCATTTATGTAAGCATGTAAAGACATTTAGGTTCAAACTACATGCTGATGCTCATTTTGACCATCCACATTAAATTTAGTAAGCAAATAACGTAATGAACCCAGAAACTCATCTAGAGGCTAAAGCACACTTGTCTCTCTTTATTTGGACAGGTTTTATGAAAGAGTCGGATCTCCAAACAATTTCTTTTACCTTGAAGCAAATTAAAGCTGCAACTAACAATTTTGATTCTGCAAAGAAGATTGGAGAAGGTGGATTTGGACCCGTGTACAAGGTATATTGGCCAACCTTTTGCCCCTAATCATCCTGTTAATACAAAATTTCCTTCAATGGCTACTTAAAATATGTGCATTTCTGTTTTCATAACTGGGATGCAGGGTCAACTAGCAGATGGTACTATAATTGCTGTGAAACAGCTCTCTTCAAAATCAAGGCAGGGGAATCGTGAATTCTTAAATGAGATAGCCATGATTTCGTGTTTGCAACACCCAAATCTTGTTAAAATTCATGGCTGTTGTGTTGAAGGGGATCAACTCTTGCTAGTATATGAATACATGGAAAACAACAGCCTCGCCCGTGCCTTGTTTGGTAAGTTTAGTCTGGTAAAACAAGAAGCAAATGTTACATACAGGTATATTATGTTTCATGTTCTCAAGGGATGTTTCTGATTGGATTTGGAATGGTTATTGTATTTTTAAGGTCGTGAAAACTGTGAACTGGAATTGGACTGGCCGACCAGGCAGAAGATCTGTCTTGGCATAGCCAGAGGGTTAGCTTTTCTTCATGAAGAATCAAGATTCAAAATTGTTCACAGAGACATCAAAGCTACAAATGTTCTGCTAGATAGGGATTTAAACCCCAAAATATCAGATTTTGGACTAGCTAAGCTTGATGAGGAGGATAAAACCCACATCAGCACTCGCATTGCTGGAACCATGTAAGCCTCATTTCATGTCTCTCATTTAAAACTGATAATTTTGTTATTTGACGGAAGTTGTCGAAGCTCCTCAAAACAAATACTGATTCACCTAAATAAATTTGTAGAAGTAGTGAAACCAGGTCGAATCCCAAGAGAACTATGTATTTAATTTCTCAAAGTTTAAAACTCAAAATTTCCCAAAAATCTGGATTTTCAAGCTTTCTGCCCGTAAACGGTTAACCGTTTACTGTAAACGGCAAGCCGTTTATCTTTTGAAGTTTTCTGGGCGTTTAACCGGCTAACCGGTTGAGGAATCCGGACAACCGGATGCGATTTGTGATGTTTCTGACTTGATTCGGACAACCGGAAAATGAATCAAATCCGGCCAGGTGGTAACGTTCGGTGCGATCCGCTAACCGGATAGGGAAAGAAACCCGGTTGTTGGTGGTAACAATTTTAAGCTAATGGACAACCGGAAAATGAAACCAGTCGCTTTCTTGTTCTCTCTCTCTCGGATCTATTCCGGCCAACCGGAAGATGGAAATCCGGAAGACCGGATGGAACTCGATTGAATCGAACCGACAACCGGTTGAGGAAAACGGATGACCGAATGTTGCTTGCGACGGATCCGGAAAGATTCGGATAACCGGTTAGCGTAATCCAGAGGCCGATCAGAGCTCTCCGATTCGGACACAAACGGCTAGCCGGTTAAGGAAATCCGGTAGACCGTTCTCTTCGATTTCAAGGGTTTTAAAGGATTTGATGAAAATAAATAAAAACAAGACTTTTAAAATTAAACAAACAAAAATTCAATCTTACCAAACTTCCAATCCAAGGTGTCAATTCCATCCAATTGCAATTTTGTTCATGGCTTAAATATAAATTACTCAATCCAAAGAACTTAGTCTACTTAATCGGAAAAGCCGGTAGAAAGTAATTATTCTCCTAATACATTAGACTCAAACAATCGCTAAATCCAAACTTATCACCAATTTAAGGGCATCATCGCTCCATATCAAATTTAGTGATAACATTAAGAATAGTGAGAATGACTAAAACAAGATCAATTAATTCAGATTCTCCAATTAATCAATTTGTATTTTATTTCCTAGAGCCTATCATGCAATTTCATGTAATCACCGTCAATAATATACACACACACGAGCCAACTCCTCTACTCAATTCAATCATTCACAATTACGGATCACAAACCCACGACTAGCGATAGAAAATAAATATTGAATTGCCACAACTCAATCAATATAAATAATTCATAGATAATGAGAACAAGAAAATAAAAATTACTTGGATTGAAGAAATTCTTGTTAAGTTCAAAGCCTCACAAAACTACAATCGGAATTTGATTAACCCCTGGACCAGAATTAAAAGCTTAGCCACTCATGGTGGCAAAACAAAACAAAAGATTGTTTTTCAAAGAATAAAGTGCAGCAGCCGTTCTTGACTCCTTTCTTCCTCACGTCCAAGCCCCCCGTTTCTTGTCTTGTCTTGTGTCTTTTATATTGCTTTTTGTTTGCTTTCCCTCACGTTTCTTTTCCTCTTTTTCTAGCTTTCCTAATCCTTCTTGGCTTCTTCTCCTCTTAATGCTAGGAAACAGTCTCCTTCAAGTCAATGGTCCATGATCGTGCCCAAATAAAGCTCTTTTTATCCACTTTTTATCATAATCTCCATGTTTCTCCTCCTAAATCAAATCAAACATAATCTCCATAAATTAGCACAAGATCAATCAAAATATAAGGGAATTAAACTAAATATAGCATGACAATTTATGACCTATCAAATTCCCCCACACCTAAACCATGCTTGTCCTCAAGCATATCTTAAATCATCATACCAATCCTCCTTTTCTCCTCCTTTCAAACCATTCAATATCCAAGAATACCAATAAAGCTAAACACACATCAATGAGTCAAATTATAGTGACAATCTAGAGAATAAGCATTCATAGGATAGAATTTGTAACAAAAAACATAAGCATCTTATCAATTCATCAAAATCAAATGCAGCAAGACTTAACACCCTCGCATGGTTTCGCTCTATGCTCTCAAAGTGTTTAGGGTGCGTGTTTTACTCTCAAAATCAAAGATAAAGATGTCATTACCATAGGCTTGCAAATGATTTAAATCTCCACCACTGCATATGAATATGATGCAAAAATCAAAGGGACTTCACAAGGGTTGAAATGGGGCTTAGGTAAGGGTATGGTAAAAGGAAAAATGAAGGGTTTAACGATCAAGACAAAGAGTTAGTTACATGCATGATTTAGATGCCTCACAAAATAAACAAACAAACTTCTAAGACAATGAAGTTGATAATTTTGACTTCAGAGGATACATGGCACCAGAATATGCACTCTGGGGCTATTTGACCTACAAAGCAGATGTTTACAGTTTTGGGATCGTGGCCTTGGAAATTGTGAGTGGGAAAAATAATATGAGTTATGCTCCAGCTCTGGAGTTCGACTGCACTTGTCTTCTCGATTGGGTCAGCAACTAACTCATATCATTCCCCTTCTGCATTTTCATTTCCGTGGTTGTGTCTTCTCTAATCCTATGTTTTTGTTTGGGTAGGCCTGTCATCTTCAGCAAGATGGAAAGTTAGTGGAGCTAGTGGATGAAAGGCTAGGATCAAAATATAACAAGGAAGAAGCAGAAAGGATGATCAAAGTATCTCTTTTGTGCACAAATGCTTCGCCGTCACTAAGGCCAACAATGTCAGAAGTGGTAAACATGCTGGAAGGAAAAACTGCCATACCAGATATGGTACCAGAAGCTGGAAGTTATAGTCAAGATTTGAGGTTCAAAGCCTTGAGAGACCAAAAGGGGCTGAGGCGTAGTCAGAATTCGACGGCAACTCAGTCCCAGCATTCAATATCAGCTGAGTTCTATCAGGCCTCTTCCTCTACTTCTGCTGCCCAAGATCTCTATGAAATTAATGAGGAGTCATATGTGAAGTATAAAGTCATTAGAGACGGTTATAAGCTGATCCAAGGCATGAATTCGGAGGTACAGCTTTCGAAGACTATGCCTTGATGAACCGCCTATGATCTTTAAAACCATAATTCATCGAGTTCCTAGAAACATACATCATTTTAGCTGTTGTCAATTCCGCAGTTCCTTTTTCATTTTTTGAAAATATGTGTATACACTTGTATATTATTGTGCATTTTGTTACCTTGGTGACTGTAAGATTACAAACTAACTAGGCATTCGGAGTCCACAAAACAAATGTGAAAAGAACAATTTTGATGATTGCTGGCTTCCTTAATAATTTTAGAGCCGCACGCAACCATTGCCAATTTGATTGGCCCTAGCTGGCTGCCACGTCTAGCAGCTCGCATCCGTCCTGCTTTGGAAAAACAGCAGCGATGAATGTGTAAAAATTAGTTAAAAAAATAGCGCACCAGTATTAAAAGATAAAAGGCGTTCACTCCAAAATAAAAAAATATTATGTTACAAGATATTTTTTTGGGTCTCGAATGCTCTATGCACTCATTTTCGATACGAACGCTACTATTCCTATTAAAAAACTATAATGTCAAATTGTGCTTAAAATATCGAATTTGACCATTCTACATAAGATCTATGACTCATCCACAGTTTAATCTTATTACTCTAAAACAAATAACATAATTTTCTTTTTTGATGTCAAATTGACAGTTTGACACTAACTATTCATATATTTGAGCTATAAATGATCAATGCGTGTCCAAATGATTCGCTTCGCTCCAAGCTCAAGAAGTTCTACGCGTTTGCAGGCGTAGCAATGCGTGTCCAAATGATTCGCTTCGCTCCAAGCTCATAGGGGGGTCAATACTTGTTAGGCTGCCATCCGGCAGCCAAACAACTTTTATAATTGACAGCAACCGATTTTTCAACCGGTTGCTGACATTAATATATATATTTAATTTAAATAAATTTAAATTAAATAATTGATTGAATAAATAATATTTTAAAAATAACAATAATAATAAATAAAAATAGATAATTAAAGTAAAAATAAAAAAAATAATTTTTTATTATAAATATTTTGAAAAAAAAATAAAATAAGTATTACCAAAAAGACAAAAGTTTAATTTATTTTTTATGAAATTTGTCTCATATTTTACATTTTAAATTTTATGTTTAATGTTTAATGTTTCATATAATTAATTTCTAAATACCCCGATATTTTTCTTTGTTGCCCATGTTTCATGTTTACGTTCATGCTTTATGTTGTAAGTTCAAAGTTTCATGTTTTACGTTTACTATTTACTATTACAGAGGTATCATATTTTATGTTCATTGTTGCATATTTGAAGTAATGTGTTTCATATCTATTGTTATATGTTTCATGTACTAATTTTTCAAAAACCCCAAAAGTTTTCTTTTTTGCCCCCGTTTCATGTTTACATTCATGTTTCATGTTGTAAGTTCAAAGTTTCATGTTTTACGTTTAATATTCACTGTTACAGAGGTATCATATTTTATGTTCATTGTTGCATATTTTAAGTAATGTGTTTCATGTCTATTGTTATATGTTTCATGTACTAATTTTTCAAAACCCCATGTTTACGCTTCACGTCAGAATTTCAAAGTTTCATGTTTTACGCTTAATATTCAATTGCAGGTATCATATTTTATGTTCATTGTTGCATATTTTAAGTAATGTGTTTCATATCTATTGTTATATGTTTCATGTACTAATTTTTCAAAACCCCAAAATTTTTCTTTTGCCCTGCTTCATGTTTACGCTCATGTTTCATGTTGTAAGTTCAAAGTTTCATGTTTTACGTTTAATATTCACTTTACTGAGGTATCATATTTTATGTTCATTCATATTTTAAGTAATGTGTTTCATGTATTGTTATATGTTTCATGTACTAATTTTTAAAACCCCAAAATTTTTCTTTTTTGCCCCTGCTTCATGTTTACGCTCATGTTTCATGTTGTAAGTTCAAAGCTTCATGTTTTACGCTTTAATATTCACTGTATGATATCATATTTTATGCTCATCAGTAGACATTTTAAGTAATGTTTCATGTACTAATTTTAAAAACCCCAAAATTTTTCTTTTTGCCCTCGCTTCATGTTTACGCTCATGTTTCATGTTGTAAGTTCAAAGTTTCATGTTTTACGCTTAATATTCACTTACAGAGGTATCATATTTTATGTTCATCATTGCATATTCAAGTAATGTGTTTATGTCATTGTTATATGTTTCATGTACTAATTTTTCAAAACCCCAAAATTTTTCTTTTTGCCTCTGCTTCATGTTTACGTTCATGTTTCATGTTGTAAGTTCAAAGTTTCATGTTTTACGTTTAATATTCACTTTTACAGAGGTATCATATTTTATGTTCATTGTTGCATATTTTAAGTAATGTGTTTCATGTCTATTGTTATATGTTTCATGTACTAATTTTTTAAAAACCCCAAAATTTTTCTTTTTTGCCCCCGTTTCATATTTACGTTCATGTTTCATGTTTACGTTCATGTTTCATGTTGTAAGTTCAAAGTTTCATGTTTTACGTTTAATATTCACTGTTACAGAGGTATCATATTTTATGTTCATTGTTGCATATTTTAAGTAATGTGTTTCATGTACTAATTTATAAAACCCCAAAATTTTTCTTTTTTGCCCCCGTTTCATGTTTACGTTCATGTTTCATGTTGTAAGTTCAAAGTTTCATGTTTTACGTTTAATATTCACTGTTACAGAGGTATCATATTTTATGTTCATTGTTGCATATTTGAAGTAATGTGTTTCATGTCTATTGTTATATGTTTCATGTACTAATTTTTCAAAAACCCCAAAATTTTTCTTTTTTGCCCCCGTTTCATGTTTACGTTCATGTTTCATGTTGTAATTTCAAAGTTTCATGTTTTACGTTTAATATTCACTGTTACAGAGGTATCATATTTTATGTTCATTGTTGCATATTTTAAGTAATGTGTTTCATATCTATTGTTATATGTTTCATGTACTAATTTTTCAAAAACCCCAAAATTTTTCTTTTTTGCCCCCGTTTCATGTTTACGTTCATGTTTCATGTTGTAAGTTCAAAGTTTCATGTTTTACGTTTAATATTCACTCACAGAGTATCATATTTTATGTTCATTGTTGCATATTTGAAGTAATGTGTTTCATGTCTATTGTTATATGTTTCATGTACTAATTTTTCAAAAACCCCAAAATTTTTCTTTTTTGCCCCCGTTTCATGTTTACGTTCATGTTTCATGTTGTAATTTCAAAGTTTCATGTTTTACGTTTAATATTCATTACAGGTATCATATTTTATGTTCATTGTTGCATATTTTAAGTAATGTGTTTCATATCTATTGTTATATGTTTCATGTACTAATTTTTCAAAAACCCCAAAATTTTTCTTTTTTGCCCCCGTTTCATGTTTACGTTCATGTTTCATGTTGTAAGTTCAAAGTTTCATGTTTTACGTTTAATATTCACTTTTACAGAGGTATCATATTTTATGTTCATTGTTGCATATTTTAAGTAATGTGTTTCATGTCTATTGTTATATGTTTCATGTACTAATTTTTCAAAAACCCCAAAATTTTTCTTTTTTGCCCCCGTTTCATGTTTACGTTCATGTTTCATGTTGTAAGTTCAAAGTTTCATGTTTTACGTTTAATATTCACTGTTACAGAGGTATCATATTTTATGTTCATTGTTACATATTTTAAGTAATGTGTTTCATGTACTAATTTTTAAAAACCCCAAAATTTTTCTTTTTTGCCCCCGTTTCATGTTTACGTTCATGTTTCATGTTGTAAGTTCAAAGTTTCATGTTTTACGTTTAATATTCACTGTTACAGAGGTATCATATTTTATGTTCATTGTTGCATATTTTAAGTAATGTGTTTCATGTCTATTGTTATATGTTTCATGTACTAATTTTTCAAAAACCCCAAAATTTTTCTTTTTTGCCCCCGTTTCATGTTTACGTTCATGTTTCATGTTGTAAGTTCAAAGTTTCATGTTTTACGTTTAATATTCACTGTTACAGAGGTATCATATTTTATGTTCATTGTTGCATATTTTAAGTAATGTGTTTCATGTACTAATTTTTTAAAAACCCCAAAATTTTTCTTTTTTGCCCCCGTTTCATGTTTACGTTCATGTTTCATGTTTACGTTCATGTTTCATATTGTAAGTTCAAAGTTTCATGTTTTACGTTTAATATTCACTGTTACAGAGGTATCATATTTTATGTTCATTGTTACATATTTTAAGTAATGTGTTTCATGTACTAATTTTTAAAAACCCCAAAATTTTTCTTTTTTGCCCCCGTTTCATGTTTACGTTCATGTTTCATGTTGTAAGTTCAAAGTTTCATGTTTTACGTTTAATATTCATCACGTAGGTATCATATTTTATGTTCATTGTTGCATATTTGAAGTAATGTGTTTCATGTCTATTGTTATATGTTTCATGTACTAATTTTTCAAAAACCCCAAAATTTTTCTTTTTTGCCCCCGTTTCATGTTTACGTTCATGTTTCATGTTGTAATTTCAAAGTTTCATGTTTTACGTTTAATATTCACTGTTACAGAGGTATCATATTTTATGTTCATTGTTGCATATTTTAAGTAATGTGTTTCATATCTATTGTTATATGTTTCATGTACTAATTTTTCAAAAACCCCAAAATTTTTCTTTTTTGCCCCCGTTTCATGTTTACGTTCATGTTTCATGTTGTAAGTTCAAAGTTTCATGTTTTACGTTTAATATTCACTTTACGTATCATATTTTATGTTCATTGTCATATTTTAAGTAATGTGTTTCATGTCTATTGTTATATGTTTCATGTACTAATTTTTCAAAACCCCAAAATTTTTCTTTTTTGCCCTGTTTCATGTTTACGTTCATGTTTCATGTTGTAAGTTCAAAGTTTCATGTTTTACGTTTAATATTCACTGTTACAGAGGTATCATATTTTATGTTCATTGTTGCATATTTTAAGTAATGTGTTTCATGTACTAATTTTTAAAAACCCCAAAATTTTTCTTTTTTGCCCCCGTTTCATGTTTACGTTCATGTTTCATGTTGTAAGTTCAAAGTTTCATGTTTTACGTTTAATATTCACTGTTACAGAGGTATCATATTTTATGTTCATTGTTGCATATTTGAAGTAATGTGTTTCATGTCTATTGTTATATGTTTCATGTACTAATTTTTTAAAAACCCCAAAATTTTTTTTTTTGGCCCCCGTTTCATGTTTACGTTCATGTTTCATGTTATAAGTTCAAAGTTTCATGTTTTATGTTTCATATTCACTATTACGGATAGACTCATATTTTACGTTCATTTTTCATCATCCAGCAAATTCTGCCCCCTCCGAATAATTTTCAAGTACGACAAGGGGCCTTTTATTCTGCTGGATGATGAACTTTGTTGCGCTTTGTTGCAATTTTGTTGGCTGCAGAATTTTAGGCTTGACTTCAATAAATATAGGTTGATATTTGCAAGGCATCTTTTATACGACTTATGTAATTTTTTTTTTTTCCATTTACATTGCTGGGTTTCTTTGTAGTTGCTGAGCAAGTGACAGAACACATTCAATTTTATACAAAAATTATAAGGATTGACCATGAGGCAGGATAATGGAAAATTGTTGTGTTATTACCCCTCAATGGTAAAACGATTGCAATTGATATGGTGATCACAATTGATGACTTTTGGATGAAACCATATGTTTTAATTATTTATTTATCCTGTTATATATTTTAATAAAGCTTAGTTTATTTCACTTGCATGGATGTTTATTTCACAAGATACTTATTTGAAAAGTGTCAAAAAAATAAATGTTATATTGCTAAAAAATAAATACATTGTTAATAAGTTGTGCTGAGTTTTTACTTTAAAACTACTTACTTTTCTTCCATTTTTTATTTGTCGTAAATTAATGCAATATATCAATCCACATATTTTTCGGAGATGATACTTGTAATAAGGTTGGATGATGCACTTAGTGTAATGTATTAGATTTTGATGGATTTTTAGGATGATATGTTGAAATTATTATGTTTGGCATAGGAATAGTTAATTTGATTATTTTCATTAAATTGTGTTTCCTATAATTTTTTATTGGAATTAATAGAATAAAAAATAGTTTCAAGGTTATTTATAGTGGAGATTTTGGCTATAAAAAGCACCGACAGAATATAAGAGCTTTTCTGAATTTATTTGCGAGGCCACTTATTGCAACCATTAGTATTTTACTCATTTTTTGCCTTTTCTTTTATCAAACTTAATAGTTAAGTCATATATTGTTTTCGAACACTCATTTCTTCATTTTAATAGTTCACAACTTAGCTGAAAGCCATTAATTATGTTTAGTATTTTTTCAAGCCTTAATCAACAAATTGAAGGCATATATTGCTTAACTAGAATTTCAATAATAAAACAAATTGAAACAATCAAGATTATTGATATAATAATTAACAATTAAAAACCGAATATTTTTATATTAATCATACTTTTCTTTAATAAAAAGCGAGTGCTATAGTTTAGAGAAAAAAATTAATGATAACACGCTAAGAGGTTTTGATAGTACTCCAACCAAACGAAAGATCTAGAATACTAAAAAGCAAATTCAGCTTAGAATATTACTATTTTGTTGGTTACCTTTATTCATAATACAAATATTTCAAAAGTGATTAAATTTATAAAAAATATCGTGAGAAATGAGGAAGAAGAAGAGGACTGTTCACTTATCGCAAAATAACGGCGAACCGTTATTACAGCTATCAGCGAACCGACAGCGTCCAGTAAGTATGACAACCATATTTTGTGTAACGGCGAGCTGTTATATGGGCTATCGGCTAACCGGCAGAGTCCAGTAAGTATGACAACCATATTCTTCCAAACAGCGAGCCGTTATATAGATCTCGGTGAACCGATAGCGTCCAGAGAGCTTGTCTAGTACTTTCATGCAAACGGCGAGCTGTTAACTAAAATGTCGGTAAACCGATAGCTTCAAGTAAGCATGACTTACAAACGGCGAACTGTTATCTTAGTTGTCGGCGAACCGACAGTGTCCAGAATGCTTAAGTAGTATTCTACTTGTAAAACGGTTAGCCGTTAAGTGAAATAACAGCAATCCGTTTTCTACCACTTATGATTTCGCACATATTGTGAAGTGTTTTCACCTTCATTTGTATTTGTATTTGAGGATTTGTTCAATTTGCCTTTGACATTGCTGAAATTTTTACTCAATAGAAGTGGGTAGGGAACATTAAAAATAGCTTCAATTAAAGACATGTTTTACGATTAGCGAAAAGCTTTAAATAGATACATTTAAATACATGTGTTCGAATTAGTGAAAAGAACTGTCACAAGGCCACGTATCAGAGTGCATGGTGGGATAAAGAAGAAATGTAAAGGTATTCCTTCCCACCAATGGTAGCATTGAGGAATAAAAACAGAAGTGATCTGTGGATTCAGAGCACGGTTAAGAACTACTCCCACATTCATTTTGAGTTTCAATTTCATACGAGGCATCACTGTTGAACCATGAATATTGTTCACTCGAGCAAGCGAACATAGATGTTACCCAACTATCGTTTTTGACATCATTGGCTTCGTAACTCCTGCAGATAATCAATCGTGATTAAAACTTTATTTAATTGCCATATATGGATCAAACATGCAACAACGAACGTAAAATATGAGTCCCTCCGTAATAGTGAATATGAAATATAAAACATGAAACATAGAACAACAATCATGAAATTTGAACATAAACATAAACGGGCAAAAAGAAAAATTTTTTAAAAATTAAGATAATAAACATATAACAATGTATACATGAACACATTACTCAAATACGCAACAACGAATATAAAATACGACACTCAGAATAATATTAAACGAAACATGAAACTTGAACTTACAACACGAAATACGAACGTAAATAATGAAACGGGCAAAAAAGAAAAATTTTGGATTAAAATTAAGATAATAAACATATAACAATGTATATGAAACACATTAATTAAAATATACAACAACGAATATAAAATACGACACTCAGAATAAATAATATTAAACGAAAATACGAACTGAACTTACAACATGAAACATGAACGTAAACATAAAACGGAGGCAAAAAAGAAAAATATCGGGATATTTAGAAATTAATTATATGAAACATTAAACATTAAACATGAAACTTAAAATGTAAAAAAATGAGATAAATTTCATAAAAAATGAATTAAACTTTTGTCTTTTTGATAATACTTATTTTAATTTTTTTAAAAAAATATTTATAATAAAAAAATATTTTTTTATTTTTACTTATTATTATTATTTTTTAAAAAATATTATTTATTTAATCAATTATTTAATTTAAATTTATTTAAATTAAATACATATATTAATGACAGTAATCGGTTGAAAAATCGATTGCTGCCAATTATAAAAGTTGTTTGGCTGTCAATGGCAGCCAAACAATAAGGGGGACCCCTCTATGATACAAAGTCTTTATATTATAGCCGTGTCCAAGCTCAAGAAGTTCTACGCGTTTGCAGGCGTGGCAAAGCTACAGCAGCGAAGGAATCTGAAATCTTGTCATTGATTTGACAAAAGCAATAACCGGCCCTTTCTGGTAGAGTTACTGTCAGTATTCGTATTGCATGCTCATGCATGCACGGAAAGGTGAATTGAAAGTAATTAAGATGGCTGTTTAATCTTCACTTTTCAACATTTTGACTAAAGAAATATTGGATATGCGTGCATACAGCATATTTTATTTATGGAGCTGCATTATATTCTAACCTTTTCTGTGTAAAACAAAAAGTACGGATAAAGGAGAAGAGAACAATTGGATGACGTTGGCTGATAGAGGCAAAAAGAGAGCTGCTCTGCTCAAGGCATGTCTTTTGTACAAAGTTGAATACAGATTCCTATTTTGGGTTTTGCGAAAATGCTCTTCTTCTTCAAACGTTTTCTACTTCTTGTGCTGGTTATGAGTTGCTTTTGGGCTCAAATTTTTGCTGCTGCTAAACTGCCTCGAGATGAAGGTAACTTCAAATTTTTGCAATTTTAGTACAGATTTTCATTTTTACCAAGTAGGATCTATTTCGATTAGTAGGTTTTGATTGGGTTGGCAGTTGGTTTGATCCTATCTCTTAATAATTACTTTATCAAGATAGTAAAAACCAGAAACTCAAATATTCTTTTAAAATCATTGTTAACAGTTTTTTTTTTAACTTTTAAATTTTCTGATGATGATGATGAAAATGCAGTTGATCTTCTCAATCAGATAGCTCAAACAATGGGAGCCACTAACTGGACTTTCGGTTCTGATGCTTGTGAAGATCACGTCACTATAAAACAGATTGTATTAACAGATCCTTTGAGAAACATCACTTGCAACTGCCAATTTCAGAATGAAACCTGCCACATTATTGCCATGTAAGTTAGTTGCCTTGATTCTCTCATGAACATGTTCTTCTTTGAAAGTTAATTCCAGAATTTATTCTAAAGATATCTTCTGCAAATCACAAGTGTTTGTAGCATTCTTTCAAAGAGTAATCTTGGTCACACTGTGTCAATTTTTAATATAGTAATAAAAAAGTCCGAAAATTGCTATTGCCCATTAATGGAGTGTGAAAAGTGCTGTTTCTGCCAAAGGAAATTTCTTTTCCCATAAAACAATCTGGGTTCCTCCTCAAAAAAAAAAAAATAATAATAATAATCTGGGTTTGCTTTACTTTTTCAGGAAATTCATGCTTTTCAGCCTTCCAGGAACTCTTCCACCTCAAATTGTCAATCTTCCTTACCTCGAAATTGTGTAAGATTGTACACAACTTTCATCAATGCATATATATGGTAATTTTATTGTTCACTAATTTTTGATGCATTTGGGATTGATATCCAATTTTGTTGAGAGGGTTTCTGCGAATGCTAATGCATATGAAAGAACTTTGAAAGCACTTGCTGATGCTTCTCCATAAAGCATTTCCAGTACATTTTTTACCCTCAAAGCATTTTCTAGAAATCATCTACAAGTGCTTCCTCTGAAGGAATTTTGCAATTTTGTTTATTTTTAGTCTAATGCTACCAAAAAATAGACCCGTGCCAAAAATGTAACTAAAGGCACCCCTGTTAGTCTACTACATTATGAATATCTTCGTTTCCTCCTTTCTTTTACAAACCAATTTGTAAATTTGATTGATATTGTTGTGGAATGCAGTGATTTTGCTTACAACTATCTGCATGGTTCGATACCACGTGAATGGGCTTCAATGCAACTGAAGTATATGTAAGCTATATCTACATCTTTCTATCAGTCGAGCAAATAAAATTTTGTTTGTCTTACTGAATTAACCATATTGGAATTGTCCATGCAGCTCTGTTTTTGCAAACCGATTGTCAGGCAATATTCCAAGCCATTTGGGGAACATTACTAGTCTCATATACTTGTAAGCTTCGAAAACTCATCATGACTACAATATCCAGTTGATGGACTTGCAGAAATGAACTGATCATAGTTTTTCATTATTTTAAATTTCATGACTTTTCCAATTATTTTTTATTTCTTTGACCGAGAGAGCAAAATTCTTGTTAAAATTCTTGTTTCTTCAAGGAGATAAACTGGAAGTCTTATGCTTAATTATTCCTCAGAATATTTTCTTCGTGCATGTGTGTGTGCAAATTTGCAGGTAAGAGTCCTTTAAGTTTTTAAACCAATATGTTCTACGATTATTAGAAATCTCAATGGATCTGTTTACCAGGGACCTTGAAGAAAACCAATTTTCAGGAGCAATACCTCGAGAGCTTGGGAATTTAGTTCACTTGGAAACCTTGTAAGGCATTTATGGGGTTTCTTTACGTTCAGTTTTTGTCCATTATCAGCATATTCATCGGAGGATAATCTACATTTTATTGCAGGAGACTATCATCCAATAGATTGATTGGAAATTTACCAATGGAATTTGTGAAGCTGAAAAATTTAACGGACTTGTAAGCTTTTCAAAAGTTTATTCTGAGGATATTCTGAAATTTGGCAGAAAGTGTAAGCCATAATTCATTCTTGTTCTTGTTGGACAATGCAGTAGGATTAATGACAACAACTTCAATGGGAGTGTACCAGATTTTATACAAAGCTGGACGCAACTTAACAGACTGTAGGCTCTTCGACATGCCAAAAATTGTTCAAGTTACTGTCAGGCCCTTGAAATATTATTGATTGCTTTATTTAACTTAATGCAGAGAAATTCAAGGTAGTGGACTTGAAGGACCCATTCCGCCATCAATCTCTGCTTTGGATAAGCTAAATCAATTGTCAGTGAAAATTTAATAAGTATTCTTTTACAATAATTCAAATGATTTAATACTTCCATTGTCATATTAGTTTAGCATATTGAATTTTGCTGAAAAGATCTGTTAATGACGACACTTATATGAACAGGAGGATTAGTGACTTGCAAGGAACGAATCAGACTTTTCCGATGCTTAGAAACATGACAGGCCTTACACGGATGTATGACTCTTCATTTTTATCACATTAATGGATTTCATTCACCTCAAAATTGCTTCATCTGATTTGATTGTTGATGGATTTCCAGAATTTTGAGGAACTGTAATATATCTGGAGAGATACCTGAATATATATGGGGAATAAAAAATCTTCGGTTTCTGTAAGTATGTTACTTACTTACTTATCGATTGCCTATGTTCTGTTGTGCAGATCATCATAAGTAGTTAGGGTCTCTAATTAGCACGCGTGTAATTTTTTTTTTTTTTTAACTCAACTTTTGGCTTTTATAGGGATCTCAGCTTTAATCAGCTAACTGGGGAACTTCCTGATGTTGCAGTCCCAGCTGATTTGAAATTCACGCAAGTTACTGAAACAAAATTTTTAATTTTACTATTTTAATTTTCAAATGTCTAGATATTAACTGCTTGATCTGTCCTTTATCAGCTTTCTTACTGGCAATTCTATCCAAGGGAATGTACCGGAGTCAATCCTGAAGAAAGGAACTAATGTGTGTGTACCTTATCTCTTGGATTTTAGATTTTTATGTTTATCAGAGGAGTTTATAAGCATCAATCCTTGTAATGTGCATTCGTTATCCATCGTTAAGCTCTATAAATTTGTTAATCTGTTAATTTACTATTGTTGAAAATGAGTTTGCTGGAGGCATATGAACAAGCCATTATGTTGGTCGTTGTGGAGCACATCACATATCACAACTAGCACATATTAGAGACAAATCAATTTGGAGGTTTAGCTTTTTCATTTGATGAGGATAGCAGTGAGGGGGTGGTGTCAAACACAAAGACATTCTCTTGTATCTTCCAATTACTTCATCATTTTAAATTAAATTTCCATCTACACTGAAAAGATCGTTGTTTCTTTCTTGCATGCAGGGACCTTTCTTACAATAATTTCACTTGGCAGAGTCCTGAGCAGCCTGCTTGCCGTGAGAAACCGTCAGTATATTTCTCTTAAGTGAATAATTATCTGATTCTGTTTACTTCTATGTATATCCTGTGATGGATCGAAGTCCTGATAGATGTATCATTTTTCACTAGGAATCTAAATCTGAACTTGTTCCGGAGTTCTTCAGTGGAAAATAACTTGTACGTTCCCTTTTTCTTTCCTATTATACCAGCTTAAGTTACAGTGGTAATTCCTTAAACAAAAAAAAAAAGTTACAGAGGTAATTACCTCTACATGAAGAATTTTGCGCATATAGCTGGTCATTCTATCATTAAATCTTCATTTCTTTTTTGATGGTGCCATTTGCTTTTCAATGAAAGCAAGAAATCTTCCCATGACAGCCATTTCTTCCTCTACTGTTGTTGACCTCACTTGGCAACGATATGGAGCTAATCTGTTTTGTTTACATTTTTTCTTGACTAAAACCAGACGTGGAGTTTTTCCATGTACAAACAATTTCACATGTCATCGATGTAAGTATCATTTTGGATTTGATGTTGTTAGAATTCTCTTCGTCTTAGAATTTCTTCTATATTCTCTTCACATTTATTGACTCCTGGAATCACAATTCTCTGTCATGTTCTTTACTAATTCAATCACAAGTCTTGTTATCATGTACGTAAGTGCTTTATCTGAAGTACTTAAAGGCAAGGTGAAGTAATCTAGTTGATCCCTAGAATTGATGATAATACAATTACGTTTGCCAATCACCCACAAGTTTCCCAACCCCCAACCAAAAATAATAATCATAAAAAAAAATAAAAAAAATAAAAAACTGACCATATGAGCTTCTTGTCCTTTTAATGTTTTCAAATGGATTAACAGTATGTGAAAAGGTCTTTGCTGCTTTAGTATTTCACATTGTTTTCTCTTCACAGATTGGCACTCTTTGCACATTAATTGTGGTGGAGGTAATGTAAAAGTAAATGACAGCACATTCGAAGGAGATGCAGAAGTTGGTGGTGGTGCTGCAACACACCATTTAGTGGATGGTACTAACTGGGGAATCAGTAGCACAGGAGATTTCACAGATGATGATGATGAGCAAAATACTAATTATATTGCAAAATCACAGTCATCAGGGATTTCTGAATTGTACATTGACGCACGTATTTCTCCTCTTTCGCTTACTTATATTGGATATTGTTTAGAAAATGGGAATTATTCAGTGGTTCTACACTTTGCGGAGGTCCAATTCACAAATGACAGAACATATAAAACCCTTGGCAGGCGCATATTTGATATTTATATCCAGGTACTTTATGACAATCAAGAAACATATTTTCATAAGAGTCAACTCAGGCTGTGATGCCTGAGAATCAGATGATGGGTTGTGGGCTTGCATATTATAATTTTGTGCCAGATGTGTTCCATTCAAAATGTACCATCTTGTGAGATGTCTCTAGTTGCGTGATATGTTTAAAACTATTCTTGAGAGCCCATTTTCTTGGTCGCTTGGTCATGTGGAGTTTGTTTCTTTCAGGATAACAAATACAAATTTTGTCGGTTTGCTATGTTGCAGGACAAATTAGTTGAGAAGGATTTTAACATTGAAGCTGAAGCTCATGGAGTTCTTAAGCCAGTCACGAGACCATTCACTGCCAATGTTTCCAATCACATTTTAGAGATTCGCTTCCAATGGGCTGGCAAAGGCACTACCGCAATTCCTATTGGTGGAGTTTATGGGCCTCTTATATCAGCTATTTCTGTGGAACCCAGTGAGTGATTTTCTTTTCCTCTTCTTCCATGTCCCATGTTGGGCTAACAATGTGACGTGTTGTACAATCATTTTGAGAATAAAAGTTCAAGTGCTCCAGTAGTGTGAAATCTAAGAACCGTAAGCCACAGCACCTACGGTGGAAAACCATTTGAAAATTTAAAGCAAACATCCAACTAATCGATATAGTCTTGAATACTCACAGTCATTCTTTCTTCCTATGTGTATATGTTTCTGATTATCATAATTTCTTGGCTTATGCTTTCTGCCAGACTTCAAACCCCTTTATGGGGCAGGAAAAAAGAAGATTGCACCAATTGTTGCTGGCGTTATTATAGGATCATGTCTCATTATCTTGGTGTTGGGTATCTTCTGTTGGAGACACTATTTTAGAACCAAGAGCGGAAGACAAGAAGGTTTGGAATGTTTCAAATAGATAAGTAACTGCTTCAGGAAGAGAGAACTGAAACTAAAACAATCATAACAAAACCTTGTGACTGGAGGATATTTATCCATTGAACATGTTTTTTTAGCTGGTCTATCGTCTTTTACAAAGCTTAAAACACTAACAATCAGGCAACTTTTTAAAACTGTACTTCTCTTTCATTTGAACAGATCTTAAAGGACTAGAATTCCAAGGCAGTTCTTTTACCTTAAAGCAAATAAGAACTGCCACTAGCAATTTTGATCCCATGAACAAGATTGGTGAAGGTGGATTTGGACCTGTTTACAGGGTATCCACTCAAACCTTTGGTCATCATGATTATTCTTCTGTATACAGAACTTCCTTTAAGGGTTCTTCTTGTGACATACATACATGCAGGGTCAGTTAACCGATGGTACTATAATTGCCGTGAAGCTGCTGTCTTCGAAATCAAGACAAGGAAATCGTGAATTCTTGAATGAGATCGGCACTATTTCGTGCTTGCAACACCCAAATCTTGTGAAACTTTATGGCTGTTGTATTGAAGGGGATCAACTCATGCTGGTATATGAATACTTGGAAAACAACAGCCTTGCCCATGCTTTATTCGGTAAGTGTAATCTATTGATGATTGCTTAATTTATTAGATGAGGGGAAATAAAATAGTAACTCAGAAACACTATACAAGTTGTATAACAATCTATTATTCTCCCTATTAATATTTCGTGGAATGGTCATGTTAAGGTGGTGAAAACAGTCAACCGAAATTGAACTGGCCAGTGAGGCAGAAGATCTGCCATGGGATAGCCAGAGGGTTAGCTTTTCTACATGAAGAATCCAGATTCAAAATAGTTCATAGAGACATCAAAGCTACGAATGTTCTGCTAGATAGAGATTTAAACCCCAAAATATCTGACTTTGGACTGGCTAAGCTTGATGAGGAGGAGAAAACTCACATCAGTACTCGAGTTGCTGGAACAATGTAAGCTACATATCTCTCTTTTCATTGACATTTTGTCACTGTTTTAACATCAAAACTCATGATAATTTGATATGCAGAGGATATATGGCACCAGAGTACGCTCTATGGGGTTACTTGACCTACAAAGCAGATGTTTACAGTTTCGGAGTTGTGGCTTTGGAAATTGTCAGTGGGAAGAATAATATGAGTTATGTGCCAGACAGTAATTGCACCTGTCCTCTTGACTGGGTACGAGATTAACTAAATTTTTATTCTTTAGTAGTACATTTAACTCCATTTTATTGGGGAAATGTTTGTTTGGTTGTTATTTATTTATTTATTTATTTATTTGGGACAACAGTTATGGCATGAGTTTAAATCCAATAAATGTAGAATTTTAACATAATTGTCTCGGTTATGTATTTCCCAGGCCTTCCATTTACACCGAAGTGATATGTTAATGGAGTTAGTGGATCCAAGGCTCGGATCAGAATTCAACAAGGTTGAAGCAGAGAAAATGATTAAAGTAGCACTCTTGTGCACCAATGCGTCACCTTCACTAAGGCCAACCATGTCTGAAGTGGTAAGCATGCTGGAAGGATCTTCTAACATTCCGGATGTAATCCCTGAAGCTGGTAGTTTGAGTGAAGACTTGAGGTTTAAAACTCTAAGAGACCATCCAAGAGAAATGAATAGTTCGGGTTTGGAAGGAAGTCTGTCTCATTATTCATCGTCAGCCAGCTTCTTGCCTGGTTCTTCCTCTACCGATGATGCCCGTGAAATTAATGCAGAGGCATATTTGAAGTTTAAAGCCATGAGAGACAGTCATATTCATATGGAAAGACAAAGTTCGGTTGCCCAAGTATCAACACCAGTCCCCTCAGGGACTGGCTCTTCAAAATCTGCCCACGATCTTCCCATCACAATTTGAGTCCAGCGGATGTGCAAAATCATCCGCAAGCTAGTTTCAAGTTTCAACATTCAACTTTTTTGTAACCTACGTGTATGTGTCATACCTTCTCACATCCTCTTTGTATCTAAAATTTTCAGCAACTACGTACTATAGAAGTCATGTTGGTGTGTTTGGAGGAAAGAGTTACCATTTTTCTGGAGTTGTTGAAATTTTGGACCTCGAAGGCTGATGCGGAAACCCATCATCACTGAAAAATATTGTGATTTTTTTTTTAAAATTAAATTCCTTTATTTGGATGAATGTATGTATAGTATACATATATATGTACGATTTTAAGACGTGATAAAATTGATGATGTTCATAGCACATATACAAAGTTTTGAGTGAGGAAAATTATCTATTGGCAGCAATCGGGATGCCGATAATGAATAGTTTATAAACTAATGAGTAAATAATATATGCGACCCAACCCGTTCATTATTTTTTAAAATAATTTTTAAATTTTTTTATGTGATCATTCTAACTGTATCCTTTTTAGATAAGAACTGCAATGCATTCAGACAAGCCAAATTCAAAAATTAAAGTGAAAAATACCGGTCAAAGCATTTGTCGCAAAAGTAAATAGTAAGGGAAAATGATATTTATACCCCCAATATTTCAGAAAATGATTATGTAGACCAAAATTTTTAATAAGAAATACTAAAATTCTCTTTTGATTATGATACCCTTAGTAAATAATAACTAGAAAATTTTACTTTAAAATTATTTAATAAGTACAAATATAATTTAAATAGTTTAATTTTTCTAGTATTCTAATAATATTAGAATATTTTTAATGTGTAAAATTATTTTCAAAATGTAAATTATTATATTTATTTTAATAATATATTTATATTTATTATAAACATTTTAGATAAATCTTTGGGTTAAATGGATTTTACAATTATTAAAATATGTCTCATGTAGTAATAATGTTAAAATTGTTTTATAAAATTTAAAATAATTAAAATTTTTGTATATTCAATTGAATATTATGTTTCTATTTATTATAGAACTTAGTTTAAATATAAATAAGATTGCAAAGTATTACAAATTTTTAAATATTTAAATTATTTTGAAACGCATATATTGCTACATTTATTTTAATTTTATATTTCTATTTCATTATAAAACATTGGAGTCAATTTTTATGAGTTAATATAGCCAAATAGTATTTTAGTTAAAAAGGGATCTTATTGTCTCAAATTGCAAATATGAGAGTTTGCATGATCATTTCTCTAAATCTTAGAGATGTAGGTGTCGTCTTCCCTAATATTAATAATAATGAGAAAAAAATCAAAGAAAGAAAAGGTACTTTTACGTAACAAGAGGAATTACTCGATTGTTGTGGCCCATTTTGTATTGCTTTTAGAAGGCTTAAATGTGATTTTAAAAATTTTAAAATTAATATTAATATTTGGTAAATTCCTCCAAAAATCCTTTTGGCAAATTTACCCATTCTACAACATATCTTGAAAGACGAAAAAGTAGTTTTTTAAAATTTGATTTTGAGAATCAATTTTATACGTAATACAATTTTAATTTTGAAAATCAAATTTATACTTAATACAATTTGATATATTTTCTCATATATATTATAAAAATCTAAAATTATTCTTAGTAAATATGAAATAAAATCATTAACTTTAAAAAAATTATTATTATTAATTTGTTACCAATTATATTGAGATAACAAAATAAAAAATAAAATTAATAATATAGAATATTTATTTTAGCTAGCAATAATAATAATAATAATAATTATTATTATTATTATTATTATTATCATTATATATATATATATATATATATATACAGAGAGACAGAGAGAGATATTTATAAATGTATAAATAAATTTGATTCAACATCATGTCAAATTCAGTAGCTTACATTCTTACATCAGTTTAACAGTAAAATTTATTAAACACATGTTACTGCTTTTAAAACTCACAACATTTTCAAAAATAAATTTTATTAGACGTTCAACTGATTCTTTTTGCAGCTAATTATTTATAAACCACAACTAACGTCAATTATTTTAAAAGATACAATATTACCAAATAGACCCTTAATGTGTCTTCGGGATGGCAAACACATGGCTTAATACTACAATTAAGGGTGTGTGGCATGATTTTTTGATTGGATTGTAATAGATATGATTGATTAAGAAAAAAATTGAACTAGATTAGATTGAGCTACATTTAGTATTGTTCTCATGATTAGCATAATACATGATCGGAATATATGGTATAAATAAGTTTACCATTAAATAAATAAATAAAATATAACTCAATGTTTATATATTTATTCAAATAAAAAAAAATTTTGATTATAAACTGTATAAATATGCAATTCAATTAACAGAGTTGGTGGAGTGAAACGATGGAGGATTTTTAAGGAAGAAAATGAACATTTTTTTATGGAAAGGGGGATAAAAAAATTTATTTTATTTTATCTCTCTCATCTACCCTTTATCATGCAGATAACTTTTTAGCCTTAAATTATCTAGGACAAAAATTTTAACTATTTAAGGACTAAATGGTAAGAGCATGATAGTTTAATTTAGGAAAATGCTACTTACCCCGGGTCAAATCCCGGGTCAAACCCCGAAGAGTCTAAAACGGCGTTGTTTCAGTGCTTTTATTTTTTGTCCTGATTTACTGTGCAACGATGTCGTTTTGGCTTGTATAAAATGTAAAAAAACAGAACCCTCCTTCTTCCTTCCTCTTCGTTCTCTTAACCCAACAACTTTTTCCTCTTCGTTGCTGCAGATCCCGTAATCCCTTAACCCATCTTACTCGTAAAATTTTTGTCGTAGTTGAAAATGCAGTTGTACTTGATATAATTTACATTGCTTTTTTTTTTTCCATGTTAAAGAAAAAGTTTTTTGGAAAGAGCTAGGGAAGAGATAAATCACCACGCCATACCAAATAAACTCATGGGACTGGCAATGACATCGACGAGAACACCCCAATAGAAGAAGTGAAAAGGGCCAGGTGTGATTCAAAGAGTCAAGGAAGATATCAAGGCCCTTGTTGAAGCTGTTCATCCAAAGAAGAAAGAATCTATCAGTCACGATTGTTGATTCTTGCGCGTTAATTAAATTAGTCAAAAGTGATTGGAGTGACCAGTGATCAAATCCCAAAAGTTTAGCATTCAAGATTCTTCGCTGACCCTTTTGGAAGGAAAAAAAATTGGGTGGCATCGTGGAGTCCCAAAAAAAAAAAGGCCTGCCATTTTTCCAGGGAAAGTAGGCCAGGCTCCAAGGCTTGGTAAATGGTAATGATTCAGAGGCTACAAGATGATCTGCAGGTGGGTTGTGGTTGCGCAGTTGAGTTGTGGTTGTCTGATGAAACGTGTAAGGAGAACGAAGAAGAAGAAGCAATTAACTTCTGATGATGCTTTTGGGATTTATCCAAGCCAAACGTCGTCGTTCATAGCAAATGAGAATTAAAAAATTATCTAGTTTTAACTATTTAAGGACTAAAATGGTAAGATCATGATAGTTTAATTTAACGAGTAAACTTTTTTGTACTAAACTTATTTTCTACTAAAATAAACCAATTCCATGAGTTTAATTGAACCAACAAGCCCCGATGTTGAAAGGAAAATTTACATAACTAGTCCAAAAATTTTTGAATTTTTTTGAAATTGGTCACTCTAACATTTTCTATCATAGTTAGATAAATACAATTTTTTTAGATCAAATTGCCCTTATAATTATCTCACAGCTCTCTCTCTCTCACACACGAAATGTGTGTGAAAGTGAATGTGTTATTGTTACTATAAATTGGTTTATATTGTATGTTTAAGCAAGGTTGGTCAGATTGAGCAATTTTTTTTTTTTTTGGGTGCTGGCTTGGTCATGGTTGTTTTGTGAATAGTGATAGTGGTAGACTTCCCTTTTTTATATGAATAACGGTTTCTATCACATCAAAAACCGCAGCAATTATACTTGGTGCAGTAGGCACACTTATCTCATTTGTGCATGGTACCAGAGGTGCTTGTTGCACTAAAATTCAATATATAGTTTTTTTTATTTATTTATCATAATTTTATAAATAAATAAAAAAAAAATTTAACTGTTTGAGTGTGGCATTGTTTAATGATAGGTTGATGTATGCATTTATTTGCTACGATAAGCATCATATATGCCTCTATTTTGGTGCCCATCACACCCGTGGGCTACTAAACACAAGTGCGACAATTTTTTTAATATACTAAAACAAACTAAGTATTTTATAAACCCACATTATTAAAAATAAAATTTAAAACACCACCCATATTGTTTTGTGGATTTGGCGAATAATTGAAGGCGGTGAGGTTAAGAGATTTTTAAAGAGTGGGGGAGTTTGATGATTTGTTAATGCTATTGGTTTAGTAATATACTGATATAGAGAGGATAAATATCACTAAAAAAATTGTAATTAACTAATTACGACACAAGAAGTTAAAAGTGACCAATTGTAAGAAATTTAAAAGATTTTGGGTCATTTATGTAAATTTTCCAGGTTGAAAAGCCGGAAAAAAGAAAAAAAGTTGCAGTCAACTGAGAATCCAGTTCCAGCCAACAAAAACGCGTTTCAAGCCATTATTGTAGTCAAAAGTCAAAGCGCCCACAAGCACATTACGCATTTCAAGTTTCAACACGTACACATTTGTCCTAAAGCAACAACAATCAAATAAAAACAAGAGCAACATAAAATAAAATTTAAAAAAAATAAAAATACTCTTCTTCAGTTTTCACCAACTACAAGGTCCCCCCTTCTCCCTTCTCCGTCCCTGGCTTGGCCCACAACACAACAACAAATAAATTGGAAAAGAGCAAAACATTTTTTTTTTAATTTTTTTTGTTATTTTGATTTTACATCATCAGATAAATGAACTATTTTCTTGTTTATGAATGAAAAAAGAATTCCTGTTCTATGGAAAATCAGATTGTTACTACTCTTCGGTACTCAATCCAAGCTCTGGGCCGCGGCTTTGATGTTACATCTGATATAAGGCTTCTTTATTGTAAGGGAGCACCTGGGTCGAGGCTTGTTCACATAGACGAGGATCATCATGCAGGAGATCTTGTTGTTTCTGATGGTGTTTTGGTGCCTAATGTCTCTGTTGATATTGAGTGTTCTAAAGGCAATAGAAGCATTGAGAGAATACCTGTTTGCACCTTCCATGAGGTGACTGTTTCTCAGATTTTCAATCTTTTTTTTTTTTTTATTGTATCGTCTGTTGGCTTGGTGAGCTATGGTGAGCTAAAATTGTTGGCTGGGTATGCTTAAATCTTATTGCTTTATTGAAAATTTTCTGGTTGCTGGCATGCTGGCTTCCTTGCAATTTGTTTTTTCCAATGCTTTAATTTGATGATTTGTTGGGGATGTGTGACATTTATTAGCTTAGTAAGACCAGAATTTTGTTTTCCTGATTTTTGCTCTTCAGCTGCTTTCACGTTTAGAAACATCCATTTATTTATTATAGGAATCTGAATAATTTCATGCTAGTTGGATTAACAAATTGCATTTTGTGAATATTGGTTTCTCCCGGCTAAGTTTTGGCGATGTCTTAAAATTGAAGCTATTAGGCTTTTTGGGTAATTGCAACGTTATTATTATCTCTTCTGTCATAAGTTCGATTGAAGTGAAAGAGTTAATGTTCTTGATTGAATGGAATGTCCATGTTGTCAATAGTTTCTGTATATTAGAAAATCACGTCTGAATCAATGTTTTGGCATGAGTTTCCTGATTGCGATGAACGAATCTTGTTTCTTGTCAAAACTGTGAACTTTTAATGGAGGCCTTTGATGCTTGAAATTCCAGATGGCAGGATACTTCAATGAGAAATCCGGTATATCGGGAAACATTCCACTTGGAAGCTTCAATGCCATGTTCAATTTCACTGGTTGCTGGCAAGCTGATGCAGCAGCGACAAAATCCCTTGCCATGGTTGGAAATTTCATTTCCCTTTATAAGGTTAAGCTCGCTAAGCTAAATTTAGTTCTCCGTGAAGAAATCAGGCGTGCTGTTCCTTATTCATGGGATCCTCCTTTGTTGGCAAGGTAAAGTGGTAAATTAGCGCTGTACGCTCTTTGGCTTCACACACATGCACCACATTTTCTATACAATATCCATTTGATATATTTCCTCATTTCCACTTCTTTTTCGTTTTTGCCAGTTTTATTGAAAATTATGGTACCCATATTGTTACATCTATAACAATTGGTGGAAGAGATGTGGTTTATATCAGGCAACACCAATCATCTCCTTTGTCAATGATGGATATTGAGAACTATGTGAAAGACATTGGGGATGAAAGGTTTATGGACTCAAACAGTCAGTCAAGTGCTGCTCCCTTAAAGTACAAGGACAAGGTAAGTTTTCTTTCTATTTATTATTTTTTAGTTAAACCTAACCCTGGTGTGAGCAAGATTTGATGTTAAGGCCTCTCCTTTTATCTATGTTGCTGCCTCTTCTTTATTTTTTTTATTTTTATTTTTGGAGATTAGAGCTGTTGTTGGAATTGAACTATTTAATCTGCTAGTTTTACCAACTTATTTGAGCGTCATTAGCTTGTTACATTTGTTTTTGCAAAAGTAAACTTCTGATGCACTTCCTGTTTCCTTAACATAGATCTTCTCTGGCAGTTTAAAAAATTTCTTCTTGTAGGATGTCACAGTCATTTTTAGGAGGAGAGGAGGTGATGATCTAGAGCAAAGTCATGCTAAATGGGCAGAGACTGTACAACTGGCACCGGATGTAATTAACATGACATTTACGCCCATTGTTTCACTGCTTGAAGGAGTGCCTGGTATAAAGCATTTGGCCCGTGCAATTGAATTATACTTGGAATGTAAGTTTTCACCTAACAGTTAGATGTTCTTGTGGTTTGAATTGTTCATTGATTTTACATATATTGTAATTCATCAAGGATTCCTAGAGAATGTAGCATATTATCATTTATACTTCAAAAGTCTTCATGGAGCCGATTCAATTGATTGTCCAATAGTATCCCTGATTTAGCAGAGTCTGGGAAAATTATAATCACATTATCTCCTTAATCATGGGAAATATTGTAGAGGGTCCTAGTTTGCATAAGTTCAGTTTCAAGTATTCACGACAGGGTTAGTGTTGCTTTCAATTGTCCTGTTGTCTTGCTCTTTGTTCTGATGATAAAAGATGGAGCTCAAATTTGTTGAAATTTCTACAACAGTGCATCAGTTACATTGACTTCAATCGGTGCTCATTTTCTTTCATAGTAGATGTGGCTGAATTTATGCAAATGCCATCACATTTGCTTTCGTCTTGTATTAAAATAGATTGATAATGATTTACTGATTGATTGACTGTGTATTTCTTTACCAGACAAACCACCGATTGAGGATTTACAGTATTTCTTGGATTATCAAATTCCTCGAGTTTGGGCCCCACAACATAGTAATATTCAAAGAAAGGAGCCTGTTTGTTCATCCCTTCAATTTAGCTTAATGGGTCCTAAGCTTTATATTAGCCCAGATCAGGTATTTTTAATTTTTTTTAAATCTACAGTGTGAGATTAAATTATTAAATTATAATCTACTGAGGTAATTATAATATAATTCTTTCATGTCCAAGTGAATTAGAGATAGCCTACTAATATCTCTTATTATCTGTAGCCCAATTTCCGGTTCAGTTATTTTGCTTTGTGATAATGTGAAGGTTTTAGTTCATGCAAGAAGATAAAATGACAACAGAAAAAGTTTAGGTGCATGTTTAGTTAAAGTGTAATGCTATGCTTAGTCAGTTGGGATACTTAGTTTGTATCCCAACTGATATGCACAGAAGAAATTATTGCTTGTATGAAACGAAACATAGTGGTGGCTTCTGGTCTATCATTTGGTGATCTTTTCTCGGGTGTTGGAAGATCTTGAAGTTGCGAGTCTTGAATTTATATGTTACTAGCAAAGGCAGAATCCTTGTGTAAATCTATGAAAATGAAATAGAGAAATTGTAATCCTGCAGTGCTGCACCTTCTTTGCCTGGTGTACATTTATGAGGGAGAGTAGTGGTTTCAGACCTTTTAGTAGTGGATGTCTCAAAGGGATGGTGTCCTTCTCCCCTTGCAGTGAAAAGTGCAAAACTAATATATATCTTAAAAGGGTCGCCTGATATTGTTTAGTATGGTAATAACTTTTCTCTAGCTAAGCCAAAATGTGCCATGATGTTATCAGGTAACTGTTGGCCGTAAGCCTGTCACTGGTCTTAAACTTGGCCTAGAGGGCAGCAAACAAAATAGACTTGACATTAACTTGCAGCATCTAGTGTCTCTTCCAAAGATCCTTCAACCCCATTGGGATGCTCATGTGGCTATAGGTGCACCTAAGTGGCAAGGTCCTGAGGAGCAAGACAGCCGCTGGTTTGAGCCCATCAAGTGGAAGAATTTCTCCCATGTAAGCACTGCGCCAATAGAGTATACTGATACCAGCATTGGAGACCTCTCTGGTGTTCATGTAGTTACAGGAGCTCAGCTTGGTGTATGGGATTTTGGAGCCAAAAATGTATTATACCTGAAACTCCTTTTCTCCAAAGTACCTGGATGTACGATAAGGCGGTCTGTATGGGATCACAGCCCTTCCATCCCTTCCACCTCTCAGAAGCCGGGCAGTGCTTCTTCATCAGTCTCAAACGAAAAAATGCCTGAGGATAAGAGGGAAGATAGTTCAGGCCACATAGGGAAACTGGTGAAAATTGTGGACGTAACTGAAATGTCGAAGGGACCACAAGATTTACCAGGTCATTGGTTGGTAACGGGGGCTAAGCTTGGAGTGGACAAGGGAAGGATTGTATTGCGTGTAAAGTACTCTTTATTGAATTATTGATAGATTATTTCTGTTTATTTTTGCAGGATTGGCCCCCTTTATTCCTCTTACAACCATATTCTACATTCTTTGCACAGGTTATCCAGTTCTTTCTTCTGTTGTTCAGGACCTTAGGAGTTAGGTCAGCATTACATTATTGATGTTCAAAAGAATTTTTTCTTTTGTTGGGGGGTGGTGGGGTTTCTGAGGATTACAGATGTTAAATTTAGATTACTCTGTTAGAGGAATCGAGTTACAGTGATGAAAGAGTTACCGAAATTTTTGGAATTAATGGATTAAGTAATGATTTGTTGTATGTCTGTTTCAAGATTCTTGTATACTCAGCGTCAGTGTCAGATTTCACTCGGCTTTTCATCGTAGTCAGGGTCACGGATGATAGTAAGACGCAGGTTCCCGCTGATTGCTGTTCTGTTTTTGTATTGTAAATAATTACGTTAATAATTCGAAGTCGATTTGGTGGCCGAAACAAAAAAATGCTAACTCAAACTCAGAAGCCTGAATTTTTGTCTAAAACACTTTCTATCTTAATAATTTTTTAATAATCCTTTAGTCCCTTAGTTTGAGTCAACTGTAGATAAGTCATATTTTTTTAACGAATACCTAAAACATCTATGTCATTATTTTCATAGTAGTTAATTTAACTTTTCTGAAATAGACTGTAACCTGATATAATTTATAAAATTCAAATAAATCCGATATTTAATAAACAAAAGTAGATGATAATTAATTTGATTTTGATCAAAACAGATTTAAGATATGGACCTTTTAGGTAATTTTAGAGAATAGCTTTTATGCTTTAAAAAACAGTATCTTAATTTTATTCATTCCAAATGATAAAAGAGGTCATATTCATCCATTAAATAGTGATATAAATTAGGTTTTTCCTAGTGTGAGCGTCCTCTTTTTTTTTTTTTTTTTTTCCCTTCATGCGGAAACGGATTTAAGCATGGAGTAATAGAATCAATTTTTAGTGTTTGTTTGACATGTCTTATTTAATATGTCTTATTTAATGGTAATAAGTGTTTATTTAATTTCATAAGTTTTTATCAAAATTTTTATTGTTATTTGGTTATTTTTTAGTTGAGCTTTTGAATATTAAATAAGCTATTTTAGCTCAACTATTAAAAACTCATAATTTTAGACTTTTGGTAGTAGAGGTTAAAAGCTTTTTTTAAATGTTAAAATATTTAAAATATTATCTACTTATTTCACAATCTTATTTTATTCTTTCATAACATAATTTTTAAAAACTTACTTATTAAAGCGATTTTATAATTTTTAATAAAAACTATTATTGACAATTAAATAACTAAAATTTAAACGTGAACACATTGTTAAGTCGTGTGACTTAATATAGTTAATTTTCAATACATTAGAAAGTTGTGCAGTTTAATAGTATTAAGACTCCGTTCGGTATAGATTTTCAAATATAACTTATAGAGCTTTTATAAGTAGAGGTTTTACCCACAAACACTTATACATATATACTAATTAGCAATTTTACATGTTATAAAATTATCATTTTATTGGATGCAATCAACTTCAGATTAAAATGTTGGGGTACTATGTCATTTAGAATTTTACCTTTCGGAAAAGACATGAGCCGGCAACAAGTTGATTAACATATAGACTGGAGGTGACACTCATTCAATTTCACACTGGACAACGAGCAATGCAATAAGTTCGGAATTTTTGTTGGCCATCTATGACCAATTCAGTATCATTTAATCAGTCCATTGTAGGATCACAAAAGTTTCTGTCGTTATTTTGTTTTACTTTTCCCTTATTAACAATAGTCAATAGACATGACCTTTTCAATGAAATCATTTACATTCTTGGACCCACTTCAGAAAATAGAATTATATCTGCTTAAATGCCTGCAGCTTCCGGTAAAGAGACATTTGGCTAAACAAATCATTAGGCCACCTTCATATTTAATAATTAAAAAAAAATCAACACAAATTGCTGAAATGTCTGAAAGGAAGAAACTGGTGACTAAGAGCGAAAATACAACAGGCGAAGTGTTGAGATGCTTTTGGATTAAGCATCATGTCTTTCTGCTTGTAATGTTTCTCAACTTAAAGTATTTATCACTTACTGAAAAAGAGTCAAATATTATGTACAAATATTACTTTCGCGCCATTGTATGCATCCTGTTGTCAAAAGCCTGACAGAAACAGAGAATCTCTCGGCCCAGAAGTCGGCAAGCTTTCAATAGCGTATGCAAACAAGCAGAAGGGCCTAAGAATTGTGGTCACCAATTCCATATTCGGATGTTAAGTTCGTACTCTTCATATATATAAAGCTTAAGCTATCTATTCTTCAGCACTAAGGCACCAAATCAGCTGGGCTACCTTGAAGCTATGGTACTTTCTAGTTCATAATTGTTTATGGCGTTTTAATCAGGTTATGTTTTTCATTTAACCACCATTAACTAATTTTGTGATTTCCTTATAGGAGAATCTTGAGCTTGTTGAAGGAAAGGTAGATTGGAAAGGAAGACCAGCTGTGAAGTATAAGCATGGAGGAATAAAAACTTCTTTGCTCATACTTGGTAGAAACTCTATCTTACATTGTCGAGATTTTGACGTATAATCGAAGAGGTTGTGAAGGTCATTTCAGTCTTGTAATAACTGTAATGGTTGTGTTTTGTGTTGCAGCTGCATTTGGTTTCGAAAACTTGGCAACTCTAGCACTGGGAGTGAATTTGGTGACATACTTCAATGGGTGTTGCACTTAGATCTAGCTGAGGCAGCCAACCAAGTGACCAACTATATGGGTACTAGTTATATCCTCAGCATTGTGGTGGCTTTGTTTGCAGATGCTTTCATTGGCAGATTCAAAGCTGTACTAATTTCAGGAAGTGTTGAGTTTCTGGTATATATGCTAATTCAGCTCCAACAATAATAATAAGCCAAACTTGGCTATGCCACTTACAAACTCGTCGGTAACTGTTTTTTCTTTCTTTTTTTCTTTCTTTTTTCCTTCCTTCTCTCTTCCATCCAGGGACTAGCATTGATAACAATCCAAGCTCACTACCCCGATCTTAAGCCACCTCCTTGTAATGTCTTTGATCCAACTGCTGGTTGTAAGAAAATTGAAGGCAGTGATGCTGCGCTTCTCTTTGTTGCACTCTACTTGACAGCCACTGGCACAGCAGGTATTAAAGCTGCACTTCCACCTCATGGTGCTGATCAATTTGATGAGAAAGACCCAATAGAGGCTACACAAATGTCCAGCTTCTTTAATCTGCTCTTCCTAGCAGTGTGCATAGGCGGCGCAATTAGTGTAACCCTCATCGTGTGGATCCAAGATAACAAAGGATGGGATAGGGGATTTGGTCTCTCTTCGGTTGCCGTATTCTTGGCTACGATCATCTTTGCAGCCGGATTGCCACTGTACCGATTTCAAGTTGTTCAAGGAAGTAGCGTGCTCATTGAAATTATACAGGTATTTTAATTTTACACACACACACACACTATCTAGTGAAGATTTCTGTAGTTTATTAAAATGCGAAAATGCTATAATACATCCTTGCAATATCATTTCTGTACTTTAATGCAGTGCAAAAACTCACTAAATACTGAGTTTATATAAACATCTGAACTCTAAATTTTACAAATTAAGAATTAATGATTTAATCATTTTTTTTCTTGTCTTCAGGTATATGTTGCAGCCATTCGAAATAGGAAACTTGAACTTCCTGAAGACCCTATGGAGCTCTATGAGATTAACGTGGACAAAGAAGCTGCTATAGACACAGAATTTCTGCCTCACAGAGATGTTTTCAGGTTAATTTTAAAGTTTATTACAAACTCCTTATGCATACATATATACCAACATCTCATATAGAAATTATCCTGGCACAAATGCCAATATATTAAATTTTTGTTGTGACATTCAGGTTCCTAGACAAAGCAGCAATCCAGAAAACATCTACAGAAAATCTTGAGAGATCAGAAGCTCCGAATCCATGGAAACTTTGCCGGGTAACTCAAGTAGAAAATGCAAAGATCATCCTAGGCATGATTCCAATTTTTTGTTGCACTATTGTGATGACACTTTGCCTAGCTCAGCTCCAAACTTTCTCCATCCAACAAGGTCTAACGATGGACACAGGTGTCACTAAATCATTCCACATACCACCAGCTTCACTACCCATCCTCCCAATTTTATTCATGATCCTTGCAGTTCCAGTTTATGATAGAATATTTGTACCCTTTGCTCGCAAGATCACAGGCAACCCAAACGGGATTACTCACTTGCAACGCGTAGGAGTTGGCTTAGTCCTTTCTTGTATCTCCATGGCTATTGCTGCAATATTTGAAGTGATACGCAAAGACGTGGCACGTGATCACAATATGCTTGATGCTATCCCAGTAGTACAGCCACTGCCAATCAGCACATTTTGGCTATCAATTCAGTTCTTTATATTTGGAATTGCAGACATGTTCACATACGTAGGATTGCTTGAATTTTTCTATTCAGAGGCACCACAAGGGATCAAATCCCTTTCTACTTGCTTTCTTTGGTGTTCCATGGCGCTTGGATATTTTTTCAGCACCATTTTGGTTAACATAGTTAACAGTACAACAAGGGGAATTACTCAAAGTGGAGGCTGGTTAGCAGGCAACAATATTAACAGGAACCATTTGAATCTATTCTTCTGGTTGCTTTCTGCATTGAGCTTCATCAACTTCTCTGTGTATTTGTTTATGTCTAGTCGGTACAACTACAGACCTCAGACTTCTGTTAGAGGGACAGGATGCAAGAGCTTTAGCGAAGACTTGTCGAAGTAGAATGAATATTCATGGGGTAAAAGCGAATTATTAATGGAAAATTGTTAGTGTGTCCCTGTGTGTTTTTTTTTTTTTTTTTGCCGCTTCTGTAATCTCTTAATTTGTAGTTATTTGAATTTGATACGTTGTGATAGAAAAGGGAAGCGTGAAAATGTAATTTTTTTTTTTAAACTGGCAAAAATGTAATATTTATTTCAGAAATTTCCTTTCTCAAATTCAAGCGATTTGGCAGTGAGTAGCAACAGACATTGTACAATTGTATATAAAATAACATATGGTTTAATTGAGGATCTGGAGATACATTCTAAACTAAAGTAAAAATTCATTTGATTGGTCGGTTTAAGATTGCTATAATTTTAACATGCCTCAAGAATATGCGATCAATACTAAGGTGAATATTTTGCTAATTACTGAATTATATTCACGTCTTTCAGATAGAATTTCCAAATTTACCAGCCAGTCATTTTACTTAGCTAGGTACCAAAATAGCAGTATAGATCTTGATGATCAACTAAGAAGGCCAAGTTTTGCTCAAACTCATCCATTTGTCCGCACCCTTCACGATTATTAGCCACCGCATAGCCAATGCATGCACACGTGTCCTCGCCTTAGCTGCCCCACGTCGTTTTCGAAGCACTCGGATATGCACGCATATCTCAGACTAGCATACATACACACACACACATATATATATACATATATAGATGAACTGAACTAGCAACAACCGAATACAGAAAACATACATCAAAATTCAAAGGCGGTAGCTAGGTTGCTGCGTTTTATGAAATAATGGCATCAAGTGACAAGTCCCCGGAACCCACACCGCCGTATGGAGGGGAGCAGCCGCCAGGGAAACCTATGACGATGAAGCAACACGTGTTGGACAAGGGAACGGCTATAATGCAATCTTTGAAGCCCATAAAGCAGATGAGCCAACACGTTTGCACTTTCGCTTTGTACAGCCACGACATGTCTCGCCAGATCGAGACTCATCACTATGTGTCTAGACTCAACCAAGACTTCCTTCAATGCGCCGTTTATGACTCTGATGACTCCACTGCCCGTCTCATCGGTAATTTATTTAAAAATAAAATACCCACCAAACCTGTTATTAATTTATCCTTTAGTTTAATTTTGTGTATTTTCATATTATTATTATTTTACACGTCAGGAATGTTTTATTTTATTGATATATTGTGAATGAAATATTGACCTCAATTTGTACGTATCGTTACAGGAGTGGAGTATATTGTTTCTGATAAGATATTTGAAGCTTTGCCACTAGAGGAGCAAAAGCTTTGGCATTCCCATGCTTATGAGGTTAATTAATAAACTATGTACTTATTATAGTATTCCTTGTAATTATTTTTGGATCATTATGTAAAAAGTGTGTGTGTGTGTGTGTGTGTGTGTAATGATGAGCATGCAGTATTAATAAATAATTAATTGAAATCATCCAATATAGTTTGTTAATTAATCCAGGTGAAATCAGGCCTATGGGTTAATCCTAGAGTTCCAGAAATGATAGGGAGACCAGAACTGGATAACATGGCGAAAACCTACGGCAAGTTTTGGTGCACTTGGCAGGTTGATAGAGGTGATAGGCTGCCACTTGGTGCACCGGCACTGATGATGTCTCCACAGGCAGTGAACTTGGGCATTGTGCGCCCAGACTTGGTTCAGAAAAGGGATGACAAGTACAGCATATCAACTGATGCGTTGAAGCAATCGAGGGTGGAGATTGACGAGCCTGAATGGATTAGTCCACAGGCTGACTACTGGAAGCAGCATGCCAAGGGTTTTGCCGTCGATATTCAATCAAGTGAAATGAAGAAGAGGGCACCGTTTCCCTGAGTTTCGCACAGCCACAGCCACAGCCACAGCCACAGCCGCAGCCGCAGCCTCAGCCTCAGCCTCAGCTTCTCTCTTTCACGTTCAATTGTTGTTTCGTTGCATGTTACTCTGTGCTAGTCTTTTGTAAAATCTGTGTAAGCGTGTTGCTGCTTTCTCTTTTCTTTTTTTTTTTTTTTTTTTTTTCATGTATTTCCTGCTGCGGAAGTCTGAAACTTCTGCTTTATTTTTACGTATATTTTGTAGCTTCCATGTCAACATTTGGCGTTTGCCATGTTTGTGGTTCCATGTCGACATTTGGCGTTTACCATGGCTGTAGACACTGGAATTGCCAACGTACCTATAAAGTAGCTTCAAAGAATATAATTCCTCATATGTAGGTTTTATAATTAGAAAATGCTTAGTGTAGAGAAACACGATAGAAATATGAGAAAAATAATAAAGAAAATGGTAGAGAGAGAGAGTAAAATTCTCTGGTACTTCTTTCGTATTTCTCTCTCTCTAGCATTACTCTTTATCATTTGGATTGAGTTAATAAAAGTTTCAAGTTATTGTTCTAAATTAATATATCTACATTGCATGGATATATTAATTAAAAGTCCTATTAAAATATGGTTTGAAAAATTGATAATATAATACAGAAATAATTCTTCACTATGTAAAACGTTTTTTTTTTCTTTTAAACAATATATTGAGATTATGCTTAGAAAAATTAAAAAGGGTTGTGTTACAGGAGAACTTTTAAAGAAGTTGCTCCCCTATCTATCTTCATGGTATTTTTTTTTAAGCACTTTTTTTTATCTTCTTCATACATTCATGAGTATAGTTCCATGTGTGTGCCATTAGTGTTAGTGTAGAGATATTGAGTGCTTTGGTATGACTTATTTAAGAGGTATAAGTATTTATTTAATCCCATAAGTATTTTTTAAAATTTTTTATAGTATTTAGTTATTTTTTGAGTAGAGGATTTTTGACTTAAATAAGCTAATTTATCTCTACTAGCAAAAGCCCAAAATTTGAGCTTTTGAGAATAGAGGTTAGAGAGTTTTTTCAAAAAATATATAATATCAAAAATATCCTTGACATATTTCATTAATTACATAATACTTTTTGTATAAAACTTACCCAACGAAAATTGTTACTGTTATATAAACATATTACCGCCACCACTTCACTTTATCTCTTTTTTTTTTTTTAAATAACCAGTACTTTAATTTTGTAATCCCTACACATACCCAACACTTGAAAGAGTATTTATCAATGATGCAATTTAATTTGGATAGTATTATTTGTTTGGGAGAATATATCAATGATGCAATTTTTGATTTTAAAAATTAAAGAAGTGATTGAATTAATTTTTTCTTATTAATTGATAGCTTAGATGCATTTTGTTACATGTTATATAATTATGAATACATATCTTTTTTGGTAATTTAATTACACAAAAGTACTTTTAGTTTTATACAACTAAATAGTTTAATGGTTCAAAAGTACTTTTTTAATTGACAACTAAATATACAATCGTTTTTTGTCCAAAAGTTCTATTGGTATAAGCTCTATTCATATAAGTTCTACTGTTATAAGCTTTATTTAATAAGTTGTACCAAACGGAGCCTGAGTAAGGAGATTTTATTCGATATTTAAGTGTTGTGTCATAAAAGGAATTAATTATAAAATAAAAGTAAATAATGCATAAGAAATATCTTTTATGATTTTTTAATGTTATTATAAAATAAAAGATAATGATATACAATAAATATAATTTTTAAATAATTATTTTAATAAAAATAATAAAGATTATATTTTTACATACATCATAGAAGTAATTATTATTTTTTAAATATTTAGTAGTTTTTAATTTATAACCGTTCAACCAACCAAAATAATATAGATTAAACGAGATCAACATAAATTGAGCTTTTCCAGGCAACTCCTATTTGGAGAAGTAAACCCAATATTATATTAGTACTTGCGATTTGCGAATTTAGGACTGTAATTTAGTAGATCTCTCATAACACATGGACGGCCAAGATCAAGTCAAAGGAATAAAGGCAAATGCCCTTATCAACAGACGCCGCATGTGATTACGCCACCTCTTCAGATCCGCGTTATATATCAAGCCACGTGCCAACTTTCCCCTCTCGCCAACGCCACGGAAACCTCAAGACCCGCAGCAAAGAAAGCTGCTAAATTCATATTCAACTCGCATCTCCTTCAAGTCTGAACGGAACGCTTACTGATTTATCTTAATCATTAATGGAAGCCCCTGAAACGGCCGTAGTTAATAAAAACAAAGAGGGTTTTTATTCCGTGTGGGCGATTCCACCTGATGAGGTGAGGGCGAGGGTGAAGAAGTTGATGGAGGGTCTGAGGTCCGAGTTCGGTGGGCCCCAGTTCGAGCCGCATGTTACTGTTGTTGGGGCCATGAGTCTGGCGGCGGATGATGCATTGGAGAAGTTTAAATCAGCGTGTAACGGGCTTAAGGCGTATAACTGTTCTGTGGACCGGGTGGCCACTGGGACTTTCTTTTACCAGTGTGTTTTTCTGCTGCTTCATCCCACGCCTGAGGTTATTTGTTTTCATTTATTTATTTTGGGAAACTTAGCAGTTTTTGAGCCCATAATGATAAATATCGTCTTTTTTTTTTTTGGGTTTTTCAGGTGGCGGAACCCAGCTCACATTGCTGTGGCCATTTTGGTTACAAATCCTCCACACGTTAGTTCTTGAAATTTTTTTTTTTTAAATTTCGTTAAAACTCTGATTTTTGACTGAGGCTATGATTTTCAAGGGCACTATGAACGGAATTTTTAGGTTTAAATTCTCTGGAAAGATGTTAATAGAAGCTGCTGGTGTTTTCTTGGGCACATTTTATGATAAAGAGACGTCTAATTATGTTATATTTGAGAATATCAAATTTTTATGAGTTTGTGACGGTGATTTAAATATTTTAAATGTGTAAATGCCAAGACATTTCTTGAAAGTTTGAATATCTCAAGTAACATAAAAGCTAAACTGTTATGATACTGTTGTAATGTTAATTTTGAGTCTCATCTGGTTCTAAATGCTGAGGGACAATTTCAGTATTGTATTTTTCGTTCAGTATCCTGATATTCAGGTCCCTAGATTGACAGGTGCTACTTAGCTTTAAGTCTTGATTTCAAACTATTTGAGATTAGTTGCACTAATCAACTTCCTTCGTTCTGCATTATCTGGTGTAATGTTTTCTATTTGTTGGAAGTTCAGATCCCAGATAAAACAAGTACAGCAAGCCTTTGCTGAGAGCTTTAAGATGAGCTCTTTTTCACATGATGTGGCACATTCATAATAATATATAGCTCTTGAGATTTGTGATACTTGCTAAGACTGCAGAAATGCTACGTATTTAGACAACTCATTAGGTAATGCTGCTTGGTTGTAATGAATGTTTTATGTCATTTGAATTTTTGTGGGAGATTAGAAAAGTACATGTTTTAGTTGAAGGTTGCGGTTGATTGTGTGATGTGATTCATTCCAGACTTGTAATTGATCTTTAACAAAGATAAGTAATGGCATTTCAATCAAAACTTTGAAATGTTAATGCACAGTTCTTGCATAACAGAGATATTGTCTTGCAGCTTACATGCCACATTTGAGCCTCCTTTATGGGGACCTCACAGATGATGAAAAGAAAATTGCACAAGAAAAAGCTCACAAACTTGATGAGAGCATTGGCAGTTTGAGCTTACCGATCACTCGCCTTCAATTGTGGAAGACAGACACAGAGGATACCACTCTCAAGTCTTGGGAGATGGTTGCCGAATGCAATCTCAGCCCAGATTAGCTCTTTTTGTGGTCCCTGATTTGAATAACTAGCAATATCTTTTTCTTTTTTTTTTTGTGGGGGGGGGGGGGGTCAATACTGGTCTGATCTCCCCCATGATGCGTGCAGTATGCAATAATAAAGCACCCCATCTTGTCCACTGTCTGTTGTCAATGATATTGGCTGTGTCCTCTTGTGTTATATATATGACCAATTGAATATAGAGTGTAAATGAATCTTGAAAGGGTTCAGTATATCCAGTTCCAGTTGGTTGTCATACAAAACTGTTTTGACAATTTAGCTAAACAAGCTATAGACTCTCTTATGAGTTATGATTCAATTGCAGCAGAGGATTTTGCATACAAATCTTGGATTCAGAAGTGTTTGGACTGCAGATGATGAGACTGACTGATACAAAAACCTTAAGCGTTGTGCTTGGATATTCACCTACATAGTACATACCAGAGACGTACATTGGATGCCAAATTTGTTACAACTACTCAGCTGCGTATAAAATATAGACCTACTAATTTTGGCTCATTGTCATCCGGGGACGTATGAGCCGGGAAACTTGTACGTAAAAATGAGCAGCAAAAGTTTCGTCTGGGAAGTGGTGAAGTGGAAACTGCTAGAAGTTACCTTTGATTTTATCCATTGTCACGTGTGGTAATAGTCAACAGCAGCCTTCCTTGCTTCTGGGTATTTATGAGCTGGACTGGATCACTATTCTGTATCGCTAACCAAATACTAGTCAGAACCCTACCCATGCAGCCCACCGTCTCACATCATCCTATTGCCTTCCTTCAATGCTAAGAGTAAAGATGAGACATCAAGGTCAAGTATTGCCGCCTCCGTTTCACTTTGGTACATTGGACATCAGTTTATGATTCAACAATTTGTAAGGCCACTTGCCTAAATTCTTTGCAAATTTGACTTGGTATTAAAGGAATGAATCAAGTTTGGGAATAAGCCAGCTTTGATTAACTTGCAGAATCAATGGATAATAATGTTTTTTTAAACATTAGTTCTCTTAAAAATGATTGAAGACAAAATTCTTTCCATTTTTCTTTTTAATTCAAGAAAAGATATTGTCTTATCCAGTTAATTATGTGCAAAATTGGTATCTTTGACAAATTGCAACTATATCCGCAGGTTGAGCGAGAATTAAGATAAGTATCAAATATCAATGATGCCGCACATAAAAAATTCGGTCAATAGGTAAAAACGCAATTATAAATTTATAATAAAGAAAATGTTCAATTAACTTTAAAAAGTTCACCAAAACACAGAGAAATTTAACTTTACCAACGACTAATCACGTTTTCTCCTAAAGTGGTGTGGACTGTGGTGCTACCCACAATCATCTGAAACGACGCCATGGCAGCCAGCAACTGGCTAACTGCATTAACGCCATTTAACTGACAGCCTGGCCGGGATGCCGTTAGCCCTAAGGCTCACCTTAGTCAACTTCTATTTACCTTTCGCCTGATCCGCGTACGCCGAAATCTTGTTCACGCGCTTTCCATGCGCGTTGGCCACTATTTTCCTCCCAGTTGAACATTAATGCATTATACATTTTTCACCAAAATCGTCAACGTTACCATACCCCTCTTAACTTCAGGTCACACACAAGCACACTTATTCAGAACAACGTTACTCAAATCGTGAAGTGTGATCTCTTCTTAATCGTCTCTCTTCAGATATCTCATATTATAGATCTCCTCCAATTCTAGTTTAAGCACAGTTTTATTTTCAATAATTAAAGAAAAAACAAAAGAAATATATTCAGCCAGAGAGTATGGAGACGAAGGTTCCTGTGAGGACGACATTATTGAAGCAATCGTCGTTGGCGCCGGATCGCGAGCGGAAGGAGGCGGAGCTAAACGGCTTAGATGACGACGGTGAGGAAATTAAACCGGAGTTGAGGCTGATGTACTTAGCAAATGAACGTGACGTGGAAGGAATCAAGGAGCTCTTGGATTCTGGCATCGATGTCAACTTTCGAGATATCGATAACCGCACGGCTCTCCATGTGGCCGCCTGCCAAGGCTTCACCGAAGTTGTTAGCTTGTTGCTCGAACGTGGCGCCGACGTTGACCCCAAAGACCGCTGGGGAAGCACCGTGAGTAACAATGAGCTGTCAACTCAACCCTGTCGTTTTGATAATTGATAATTGATAATTGGTAATTTTTTTTTTTTCAAATTTGATAATCTAGTGTTGGTTAAACAGCCTCTTGGAGATGCTATATATTACAAAAACCATGAGGTGATCAAACTCCTAGAGAAACATGGAGCAAAGCCTCTGGTATGGCTTTCTTTTCTAGTTTATACTAATGATTCGAAATTCTTCATGTTCATACACAGAATTATGCGTATGCACTGTTTCAAGTTATTGTGAATTGATATTTCAGATGGCTCCAATGCATGTTAAACATGCTCGTGAAGTCCCGGAGTATGAAATTGACCCTCATGAACTTGATTTTACTAATAGCGTTGAGATTACTAAGGTAATTTGTTGTTTTTCAATATTTGGATCGCTGGCAAGTGAAATTTGTTGTTTTTCAATATTTGGATTGCTGGCAAGTGAAGTTGTATTTTAATTCTAGTGATTGATTGGTTAGAGAATGCCCATAAATATGGTAAATTTGATTATATAATAATATCCTACAGAAGATGAATGTGTTGTAATCCAGGGGACTTATCAGAAGCGTTGTAAGATGGAATATAATAATCTGCATAGTTCTTTGCTGGAGGTTGGCATTGATTACTAGTGGAGGAAGTTGAGTAGTTTTATTCCTGGAATTGTTTGTTTTAGCAATGTATCAGAATACACAGGAGGGATCTTAAGGTTAGATATTGCAATGCAGGTCTCGCTTAAGGGGTTATAGGAGATTTGCCAATTAGAGCAAGGTTAATGCAATCTTGTGAAATATGCTGAAATGAAGGTTCATGCAAGTGGAAGGCCCTAGCTGACAGCTTAAAGGAATTTTTATAAAGTTAACATTGTTCAAAGAAAGAGGCAAAAGAGAAAATACATCAAATTAAATTCTCAAAAATTTTATTTTTCAAATTGCTGATGTTGAGGAAATGAGGTTCTTTTTTTTTTTCTTCAGAAGTGTAGAGGCTCTGTTTCCGCTTGCCACTGTTTCATCTCTAACAAAATTATTATTAATATATGCCAGGGGACATTCATTCTTGCATTTTGGCGTGGAATTCAAGTCGCTGTGAAAAAGCTTGGGGAAGAAGTGATTTCTGATGATGATAGAGTGTAGGTTATTCGTCAATTGAGAAAATCTTTTGTTCCTTGTCTTGCTTTGACAACTTGTTTCTTCCTCTATTTTCTCTCACTCTTTGCCTGTTCTCAATCCGGTTATTTTTGCACAGGAGGGCATTTAGAGATGAGCTTGCATTGCTTCAGAAGATACGACATCCAAATGTTGTCCAATTTCTGGGTGCTGTAACTCAAAGTAGCCCTATGATGATTGTAACAGAATATTTACCAAAGGTCTTCCCTAACCCTTGATTCATTGACTTGCAATATAGCTATACTGATGAAGTCTGGAAGTATTTCTCTTTGCTGAATCTCTAACTTATTTTTAACTTTTTTCTGTTGGGCTTTCATTTTGCTGTATTGACTTTTTGATTTAGAATATTTTTGTTACCTGCTATTTTAAGTTCAAGGATAGTCAATGTAAAAACTATTTCCTAAATATGGTTTCTGTTCAAATTTTAGGTTCACAACATGCCACATATTTGTAAAACAATGACTCAAATTGAATGAAATTGCTGGTGCTTTGATTTTTGTGCTGATAGTACTTATCTTGTTTGTATAGAAAGAGATTTAGAGCTAAAGTAGTTAAATCTCATCATGAAGCTTGGTTATGTAATTATATATATATAAATTTTCTTTCATGTTGCAGGGAGATCTTCGTGCATTCTTGAAAAGGAAAGGAGCTTTAAAACCATCAACGGCTGTGAGATTTGCGCTTGATATTGCAAGGTAATGTGGTGAATTTTACTTGCAAATAACAAGTTAGTTCTAACAGTAAAACTATGAGCGATACTATATTTGCATTTGTTATCTTGGTCTGAACCATTCATAATTCCAGCTTAGCTGAAAGATTGTTATCTTTAATTGTAGAGGAATGAATTATTTGCATGAGAATAAACCGGCACCAATCATTCACCGTGATCTAGAGCCTTCGTAAGTTCTTTTCCAATACAATTTTGGTTTTTCTTACTCAAAGTAATTTGGTTGCCTCTGTTTCCTAATATTATTAGGGACCTTTATGTTGCTTATTGGCAAAATGCAGAAATATATTGCGGGATGATTCTGGAAATCTTAAAGTTGCAGACTTTGGAGTTAGCAAGCTGCTCACAGTTAAAGAAGATAGACCTCTAACTTGTCAAGACACTTCTTGTAAGTGCTGTTGCTTGTGAGAATATTCCAGTACTAATTTCATTTAAAATTTTTTTTTAAAAGAAAAAAGTGTCTGAATTTCCCAATTGAGTTTCTTATTTATTTATTCAGAGTAAAACTGATATCGTAACCTTTCATTTTAGTTGAAGGTACACTTATTGATTGTAATTGAAATGTGTTATTTGTCACTGACAGGCCGGTATGTGGCACCTGAGGTTTTCAAAAATGAAGAATATGATACCAAAGTAGACGTGTTCTCATTTGCTTTAATATTGCAGGAGGTGAAGTTTTATAATTAATGAGCAGTGTATTTAAATTATGCCAACAATGTTGATTATTTCTTGCTTAATCGCTTGTCTTTACACTTCAAATTGTATCTGGTTTTGAACTTTCCATTGACGGTACAGAATGAAATCAAATTCTTATGAACAGTACAGGAGCCTTATATATGAAACCTGATTTGGTGTTCTGTGAAACCTTTTACCATATATTATGTGTGCGAGATGGGCTTAATAATTGATGCCTGTATTGGATGTACACCAGATGATTGAAGGCTGTCCCCCGCTTACCATGAAGCATGACAATGAAGTTCCTAAAGCATATGCTGCCAGAGAGCGTCCACCTTTCAAGGCTCCTGCAAAACTTTATGCACGTGGACTGAAGGAGTAAGTCCTTGTTTCTTAGATGTTCATTGTATTGTGAATTTCTTCTTCCTTAGATATAGTTGTACACTAGATTCCTTTAGTCAATAAAACCAGGATTCCCTATTTCCCTCTTGTTGTTGAGAGCTATAGTCAGTGAATCTTGATTTTATTGTGTTGGTGGGATATAGTTTTAGGATAAATGAAACTTTTGCTCACATTTTCTGCTTGCAGGTTGATTCATAACTGTGTTGGTGATATGGTTTTAGGATAAATGAAATGTTTGCATTTTCTGCTTGCAGGTTGATTGAGGAATGCTGGAATGAGAAGCCGGCTAAGCGACCAACATTCAGGCAAATAATACCAAGACTGGAATCGATTAATAACAGTATTAATCATAAGAAGCGCTGGAAGGTCTATCTCTTTCTCTCTCTTAGTGTGTTAGCATCTGTTTACATGGATATTAATCATCATCGTTCTATGATCTTACGTGCTTGCACCTCAACCCTTGGTCTTGTTTGAGTTGGATTCTCATTGGATGAGGCATGTCAGCTAATTTGGTGATTTGTATCGGTTATTTAAATTGACTTTAGTACCTTGACCCATCCCTTGGGAACTAGGTAGGGAGCCGATAGGCTTCTGTTTTAGGCCGCATAAATGCTTGGTGTAGTCACTAGTTAGCATTGTTAATAATATAGAACTAATAGATCCCTTTTGTTAATTTGTAAATTGTACAGATTAGACCAATGAAATGCTTTCATAATCTGGAAGCCATGCTGAAGAAAGATCATTCCAGCCCCAGCAGTCGCAGCAAATCATCTCGTTCAACCAGCAGCATCTGAATAATAGATTGCCATTTCCAGTAGCGTGTGAATCTGCAGAAGTTATCAACTTTCGTCATGAATCAATAGTGTAACAAAAAGATTGGGTTTTCAGGTGGTGGGATGGCTGTCGCATAGCTGAATTCTGTTGTGGACAGATGTAATCAAATGAAATTTCTTTTCCACATTTTTGAGCTCTCCCTTTGAAATTGTGGGCTGAGGATGACATTTTTACAATGTATTGATTTGTCAAAAATTATAGCCATAAGTGTACATCATGTGCATATGACAAATTAGACATTCATCTTTTTTTTTTTTTTCTTTTTGAAATGTGAACTGCAATGATGGCGTGAAACCGACGTGAGTGATAATCTCATTGTGGGCATTCCAGGCCCAAATAATGATTTGAACCTGGCGTTGGAATGTTAGCGGTCTTTCCTTCCCATAATTGTAAGCAAGCCCAACAGTGGTCGAACGCACACACATACAGCTGGCAAATCAATATTCCATGATATAAATTGTAATCACTGTTTATTTTTTAAAAAATGATATGTAATGAGTCATCCAGGTTTATGTCAAAGGATAATTTCATGGATCACAAAGTTGCAGCTGAGTTTACAGAATATTTAATATCAAATTATCAATAATATCGACAAATTTTTAATTCAGTGTACCCTTAATCACGTGACTGACCATTACACTCATAGAATTAATGTATTATACGCCACAGCTCAACTTTCTCTAGTTTTTCCCGACTGCGAATTTCGGTTAATCAAAATTATCGTTCCTTTTGAAATCTGAGTTTTCAAAGGAAGAATCTTTCGTCGCTTTTATTTCTTGTAATTTTAGCTTTCCTTTAGAGTTGAAAAGAACATCCGTAAGCTTCAAATTCTTACTATTATCTTGTATTTTGAGGGAGCCGCTTGTGGAAAAAATCATCAAATCCTTTTGAAAAAATTTCCTATAAAAGTGACAACTAATTCACTTCCAGAAAATGAAATGTGCATCTCACTTACAGGAACATTCTTTGGCTCGTGTCATGATAATATTATTGGTGGTTTGTGGACCCATTTGAATAATAAAAGAGGATTTTTCCTCTGTATAGGGGAAAACTTACAGCAATCGGTGACTTTGGTAATAAAGTAAAACAAGAAACTGGAAAAAGAAATTCATAATTATAACTGAAAACTTGCGAAAGTAGTTGTGTTGATGATTTGTCTCCTGAATTGTGACAAAGCTGTGCACACATACATGTATACGTTGAAGATGAAGCAAAATCCACACTGAAATTTCTAATAGCTGAAAAAGAATCACCAAATCTATTTTATTTTATTTTATCTCACTTTGATCTAAAGAAGGAAAAAGAACTGCAAGACTTGGGATTCATCACAACCATTTTTTGCTTCTTCGATGAAAATACTGTCACCCGCAAGAGTAGATGCTCTAAATGAGAGGTACAATTTGTTATAAGTGTGTGGATTCAGCCCACTAAAGATAGCAAGCAGTACACAATTCTCCCTCTCTCTCCCCCCTTCTTTTGTTTTTTGATATTTGATAGACTCACTCTCTTTTTCTTTTGATTTATATTATTGTGCTTTAAATATTTAAATTATTTCTAAAAGATTCATGCGATGTCCCGTCCAAAAAAAAAAAAAAAAAAAAAGGATTCATGCGATGGACTGATGCTGCAATTTGGATAACTTGGCGAATTGACCCAAATTAATTAAATCAAATCGAATTTCAAATATTTTTTTAAAAATTTTTTTTACCAACTTATGAATTTACCACCAAGATATTCAATGTATCTCAAACAATAAAACAAACCTTAGAATGCTCTCAAAATTATATCGTTAATAATAAGTGAATTTAGTATCCTTTTAACCAATCTCATAATGCTCTTTGAATTATTTTACACATTTAGGGATGCATCCATGACAAATTTTTGAAAAGTCTGGGGTTACAGGTTCTAGATTAGGAAATGGCACTGCTTTACATTGTGTGAGATAAGGGCCACAACTTTGGTTCCTTTGCTGGCAAGTTCTGCGATTCCTTGGTGCATTTTGGTTGTGGCCATTATTGTAAATGGGGTAAAAGTTAATTTAATTCCTATATTTTAATATTAGTGTCTGTTTAATCTTTATATTTTGATGTTTTGAAATACTTTTAAAAATACAGAGATTAAATTAACACTAACATCAAAATATAGGGACTAAACGAAGTTTTAACCTTATAAATTTTAGCTTTGTTTGCTCGCTAATAATTGTTACAAATAAATTCATGGCCTTGCCTCATGCCTCAGCACACACCTCTTGAGAGATTGAAACAAGACCTTGTGAAACCAAAATAATCACAGTTGACCTGTGTGATGAGGATCAGTGAAATAAAAAATTGCCCGATCCGGGTATTTCAAAATGTGCACGGCAAATTATTGCTTTGTTGTCTTAACTTGTAGGAATGATTCACATGAAATCAAGTAACCCTCATAATTAACAAGAAATTCTAAAATATATCTGATATATTATAACCAAATGATGCATACATGACTGTGTAGTTGAAATTTAATATAACCATCACTTACATGATGGTTTTTCAAAATAAATGTATATATATCATAGTATTATTTATTTATTATATGGCTGACATGATACTATGATGTATTCTTAAATTTCTCATAATTAACACGTGGGGGTGTGTGTGTTGCATGAGGACGTGGCCATGAAATGTACATTAGTCGGCTACAATTCAAATGGTCATGAAACTTGAGTCATTTCCAACCACAACTGTTCAGAAAAAAAAAATTGTGATTACGCATATAAACCAATTAAGGAATGAGAGCTACCCATGCTAGCTCTATGCAGCCAGCCGTAAAATTTGTTGTTAATGGTGACAAATTGAACACTAACTTAAATGGAGCTTTTAAGGTTAATAGCTGCCTCAACTTTAACAGAATCATTAACTGATTGACGCATGGAATTGTTCGTCGTGAAAGGAATCATGAACATTAGCAATGTATATATAGTTCGCCATTAACCTTGTTAATTTGAAGAAATTGGATTCGGATAAAGTATATTGGCTAGGACCGTGAGTGGGCAAGTTGAGATTTGATGGGAAATGAAGCTTCCCGTATTCACAAAAGTATACATGTGAGACCCCACATGAAAAATATACATCATATAAACATTCAAAACGTGGAAGGAAGCAGGCAAGTATCTATGGCTTTAATTTATACATAATATATTATGAGCTGAATCAAGGCTATAAATAACAATTTAGTTTTTTCCCTCCTATTGATCTTTGTTAATTCCAAAGTCCCCCCACAAAAAAAAAAAAAATAAATAAATCATCGAAACCATCCATTAGAAACATTGTTAACTTCCTTTTTTTTTTTTTTTCGGGTGTCTTAAATATTTTTATCCTTAGAAATTTATATTGGTTAATTGTGAGTTTTATTATTTCGAAAGTAAATTATAAAAGACAAAACGAAAAGTTGAACGTTAATAATTTCTTTTGATCACGGCGGTGTTTTGATGAATTTTGAAATACGAAGAGAGAAATAGTTAATTTACTAAAACAATCGTGTGGTGGGTTTGATCATTTTCCATTTTCAAAACTATGTGGATCGTTTAATTATGAGCATGATAATACAGAGCCAGCATGGAGATAAAACATGATACAAAAATGATTCATAGAAGGAAGCTAGCTTCGCGATGAGAACGTAAGCAAAACAATATTTCACATCTTATTGCCGAACTGACTAATAATGGCAGAATATTCAATATATAACAAGGAGAAGAGTCCAAACTATATGCAGGTTAGTTATTTTGTTTATGATTGAGGCTAATAGCTAGCTAGCTACGTATTCGTTGGGTTCGTGTCTATCACATTATCGACTAGCCATGCATGTAATTCAAGCTTCAACTTCTGTGTTTTCTTTTCGGCCACAATAAAATTGTTTGTTTGACGATAAATGTCGGCGAGTTACGTGGCACCTCTAAGAATTTAACCAACTTTTTCAATATCGAACCAATATTTAATTTTATAATCATATTAGAGTATTGGCACCCCCTCCATAATCCTCTTAAAATCCTTTTTCAATATTTACAACTTTAACCTTCATTAAGATTACATTGAATGAGAGGCTATATATCAAACTAAACCTACATATTCTACACACACACACATATTACTTTTGTAGTAAAAAATCTTTACACAATCAAATATGTTGTATGTATTATTATTTTTCACAAAATTTCAACACTCTTGTTATAAACTCCCTTTTATATATATTTAGCTCTAGATTAAATATATTTCTTTTATTAACTATTTTTATACCAAGAGTGAGCAAAAAAGAATCATAAATTTATTTAAATAAAAAAGTCTGATGAATTCTTTTTAGAAGTAATTGTTTTGTAGGAAATCTTAATAACCTTTTTTTTTTCTCTTCAAATAAGAGAGGGGGGGGGGGGGAGAGAGAGAGAGAGAGAGAGAGAGAGAGACTCCATGGGTTATGAGCTGTGAACAATAAGAAAAAAAATGAAACATTAGATTTGATGAAGAATAATTTTAATTAAAACAAAATTTTTCGTTAAAGGGTGTTATATATTTCCAAATATTAGAATGAGAAAAATGAAGAAAATGGGTTTTAAGAAATATATATAGCCATAAAAGGGTGCCAATATTCCGACTCTTAGTCTATATATATCGTAAGAATGGCATATAAGAAACGTATCGGCAATGGAACCCACTTGTGCATTCGTTGTGTGGAGTTTGTTGGCCATATTTTCCTCATTAGCACTATTTTAGCTCAATCACAACTCAACTCAATTTATTGTCTTATGCTTTGAGTCTTGATCACTACATTAAAGAATCACGTGACTGATGGAACAACTCCAAAGAATAATCCATTTCCCATTAACCTTTTATGCCTGTGACCTTTTGCTTTCCTTTTTCATACACCATTCATCGTGGAAGCTCTTGATCAATATTCCATTTACCAAGCTTCCGCATTTTGAATTTTCGATTAATTTCAGAACTTGTTACCGTGCTATGATAGTTTCATTTAATTGTTTAAATAATGATAAATATTCTAATATTTCGATCCCCATTTATACGACAATTTATGTAACGCTGATGTCCATATATCAAATGATATAATAATGATTTCACTACTTATAAAAAACACATCCAATAAATAAGTGATATATGAGGCTAGAATATAAATTGAGACTTCACAATCCCTAACATTATTAGTCGTTAATTGTTCTCCTTAAAAGTGGTTGATTTGGAGGGTCAGCACTTGGTCTAAAGCAACATATAACTCATCAATGTTGTAGTTGCAACTTGCAAAATCAATTCCTTCATCACATAGTTCGTTATTTTCTTAGGGGTTTGCTTATTTACGGCATCATCGACAAAAGTTTAGAGCAAAGGGAAACCGCCCATTCAGTCCCCTAGTTTTGGTTTCTCATTTACACAAATTGTCAAAAATACTTAAATATTTATGTATCAACTGAAAGATTTTGTTAAAAGTTTACCATTTTTTCCCCCCGTTTCATGTTTCAAATGGTCTGTGAGTTTCCTTCTTTTTTTGGTTTTTTCCCCCTTTTCAATATTAATTAATATGACGGGAAAGGTCGCGTTTAGCCTTCAAAGATGAAATCTAGATGTCAATTTTCTAGTAGTCGAGAGGTATTAAGTTTTTTTTTTAAAAAAAAAAAACCTAAAGAAAAGAAAATTGGAAGTCAAAATATCAAAAGTTCCAATTATGTACATGTCTGGACTGTTGAACACTACTTATCGCTCCGTAATGAATTAACAGAACTTGGAACCGCCATTTTTAAGAGGCAGAAAATTCATCAAGCTCAAAAGTATGAGTCCCCATTTCAGGGATTTCTAACGTGAGGGTTAAAATGTCATCAATAATCAATAACATGATTCATTAACCTGTTCTTATCAAGAACCCGGGGGGGGGGGGGGGAAGACAAGCTAATTAAATATGCTAGTAATTAAGAATCTCTGTACACAGTAATGTGAAAAATAGTTGGTGAGTTGAGTGCGTTATATACAAAAATTATTTTTAAGGATGACAAAGACAAAGGCCATGGCGATAGTGACCAGCCACAAAGCATTTAGTGAATTAGGTCTTGGCATTGAAGCTGTGAACCATCCATCATCTTTTGAAGGTCCATCGTTGAAAATATCATCTTATTTTGTGGTCCCATTCATAATCAAAGAGAATATATATTAATTTCGGATGTGACTTGTTGATGCGCGTACTTTCCTTAGTTTTCCTCCGTATTATTATGATCGAGTACAAAGTAACAATATTATTGACCTTGTTAATTAATTACTTTCTTAAGGCATACACACCTTGGTAATAAAGCCATTCATTCTTAATGTCGATGATCAAGAAATAGTATTTCCTTTTTATGCTAAACATGTCAAAACCCTTGGCTTTGGATTTTCAATTTGTCCCGACAATTTCCATGAAACACGAGGAAAAATACAGGAACTAATATTAAGGTTTAAGTTCGACCGTTTCTTGAAAGCTTAAGGACTATGGGTTGTTTCATCTCACTTAGGAATCTCATTTCGCATATAGTTAACACTTAATGTGCGGTCGAAATTGAGAGAGAGAGAGAGAAGAAATTGGATTCCAACCCACACAAAGATTTCCCTTTTTTGGTAATTTTAAACTGCTACGCACCTTTACCATTCATGTCGGATTCTTTTTGAATTTGAGCTTTAATTTTGAGCCACTACGTGCTTAAGCTTATAGCTCATGATTTCCAAATAAAAACAAAGGAGTAGATTTTGACCATAGATCAACAATAATATATGCGTGTTAAAAAAAAAATCCATAGTTTTTTGAAATGATAAAAATTCTTACCTGAATTTCTTTTCGATTGTAATGACCTCATTGGAATATTTTTTGTTTTTGACAAATTTCTTGAATCTTTCTTGTAAATCTCAAAGGTTAAGGAACGCTTTATGAGATTTCTAAAATCAATCTAAGTCTTTCTCCATTTTAGGCAAAAAGTATTTATATGACTTTCTTGTTAGGAAAGATGATAGCATGCTTACACTAAGGAAAAGAAAAATGAGAAAAGAAAAAACGATGTCCCTCTTGATATACTTGAAGCAATTTACCACAAAAGAAAAGTCTGAGGTGTAGATATTTTCGTATGTTACATTTTGCAGAATTAATTGAAACACATATAATTCAGCGGTAAAACTTTCTATATAATTAGCTGTACAAAGTGTGATAAAAACACAGTACTAATTGCCCTCAAAGTGGTCCTCTTAAGAGATACGGGGAGATTTTCTTGTTGTGAACCCATTAAGAAAATTTGTCTAAAGAGACCATCCATAATTATATCATTGTCCTTTCCACTTTAAAAATAATCAGATTCAGAGTCATAGCTAATTGTCGTAAAATCATCCAAAGAGTTTTCAGAAAGTTCATAGTCTAATGACATAGGAAGAAAGAAAATTTAAAAACGATAATCGAACTTGATCTTATTTTTGCCAAATGACCAAGCTCGAATTTTCCATGAAGATCGATCATAGTGTGTCATCTTTTTACTACGAATTTAAGCATATGAAATTACGCACGAAATTGCACAAAATTTCTTACTATGTCTTGCGTCACCAATATTAGCCCTAGGTGAAATAACTACGTTTAATTAACGTGTTTCCTGTATAGTCACAATAATCGCGGAAAAAAAGAAATGATGCAAATCATTAAGAGAAAAAAAAAAAATTCTTCATATTAGTGGAACCACTCGAGTCAACGGCTTCAAATACGACCCAAAAAATTAAATTGTTTGACAATTGCTTGCGTAACACTTGCGTGATTGCTTGTGTTACGGAAATTGTGATCAATAGAAACATATGGTGGCTGACTATGTGTAAAGAATTTGAAGACGTTTGAGTGTGAATGCTATTGCCATGCATCAATTAATTTTTGACTACTTGATCAAATGATCAAATGATCAATGTATATATGAACCATGGACTTGAATCATGTATGCGTGGTTCCATGTCCATAGGAAACACTATATCACTCATAATGACCGCTAAAAAATGACTAATCATTCCAACATTTAACATGTAATGTCAAGGTGGGTATGCAAAAAGTGACCTGTCCTTGAGGACGATAAGTGACGTGTGGCACGAGGTAAAGCAGAGAACAAACTGTGTAGCTGGGAGAGATAATCATTAGTTCAACGTTGATTCAATCGAATTAATCAAAGAGAGAGTGAGATGACAGAGGAATACATGAGAAGCAATGCTAGTTGGTAAAGTCAGTAATTCTCATTTGAGCAGTGCATATGATTGCCAAAGTATAAATTAAAGCAGGAAACAAAAATGAAAGAAGAAGAAATAAGTTAATTATTAGAGCACTAAGTGGGATTGGCATTGAATCATGAAACGGATGAACAAACCCGTCAAATCTATGGCTCTCACACAACACTAAAATATTGAAAAAAAAAAAAAGGGCAAAAATTAATTGATTCGTTGGTTGCCAAATGCTTCTTCTACAACTACTATAAATGAGTTTAACAGTATAATGAGATGGATGCTAGATGCATCACATGGAGTTTGTCTTCACTTTTGTCATAACCCATGAGTCACAACCCTTGTCCCAGTAAAACAGTCATGCTTTGAAGAAGGTAAGAAAATTGAGAGTTGAAGAGAATAATGGAGCCTTTGAAGTGTGAGTGGGGTCTAATTCTAATAAAGGAAAGAGCTCTTATTTTATTGATTATGCCTTTGAGCAATTTTGTACAAATAGATTTTTCTTATATAACATTTATCATATTGTCATTGCTAATGATTTTAATAATTAATTAAATTACTCTTTCATATATATTTTTATGTATGTATTCAATTCATTCATGGAGTTAAAAAAAGTGTAAGAAAAAACAATTTTAATTAAAAGCGCGCTATTCATAAAATATTTCTAATGAGGCACAATGGCAACTGGAACCATGAGGTAAATAGATCCATTAAGCTCACATAAACCTAAAATATTAATAAAAAATTATAACAATCTATTAAAAGTTCATTGCACAAGTGCAAGGTGTACATGCAACTTAGGTTTCATTCAGGATTCAAGTTGAAACACTATAAGTGACTAATTATTTCATATATAATTTTTTTTGGCAAAAATGATAGTTTGTAAAATTTCTTAAAGGCTGCTTATTTTATAAGTGTCTCTATATTGAGAATGGTTCGTAAAAACAAATATGAGGTTAATTTTTATAAGCAGTTTATTAAATTCTTCAAAACAAATAGATTACTTTTTATAAGTAACTTATTAAATAAGTCAACACACTTTCTCAAAATTCCTATTATAATTTTAATATTTCAAAAAAAATTATGTATTATTTTTCAGTGAGTCCTAATATATATATTAAAGCAAATTCAAACTTATGCTATTATGGTCATTTTACAATAAAATAACATTTTCGTAATAAAATTTACCAAATGTACGTTAGTTTTTAAGTTCATAACAACTGCAACAATATATACTTTAACAAACACCAAATACTTTTTTTATCAGCAGCCTATTTTATCAATACAAGAGAAGAAAATTATTTCATCATCTACAGCAATTGAAAAGTAGCTCTTAAGTAATTAATCTCAATAAATTGGATAAAAATAAATACATGCTTATTTATGGTTTTCAAAAAAGTCCCTAATCTCTGCCTCTGCTGTTTTTCCATTGCTGCCTTCCTCCATTCACAAGTGGTTAATGGAGTCTGAATATCATGAGAGAGTTTATGCGATTCCCAACTTTAGCCTCCTCTTTTGCTTCGTCTTCAATTCATACCACTTGTATTTTTTGTTTTTTTGAAAAAAAAAAATAAAAAGACAATAAAGAAAACAACAAAAACTATATCTTTTAGTTACAATAAAAAGGTAAAAATCTTAGAAAGTTAATAGAGTAGAGATTAAGTGAACATATAAAGACTAAATGGACGAAGCCAATTAATTAATTAAGAGTCATAATTTACTTTATAAATACCCACCTCATCCTCAAAAGCTCCTTCTCCTTAACTTTCACTTTCTCTTCTGCTTCTCTCCCTGCTCTGTTCTCATTTTTTGCTAAATAAGAAAGAAGAGAGAAATCCCAAATCCTGCTAAATCCTGCTGAAACGTTTATTTCTGCTGTCCTTTTGATAATCAAAATCATTCTACACTCCATTGGTTAGACAGTGAGTGAGAAAAATAACATAATATATCCCATCTCCGTTTTGATTGCTCCTCCGCTTTTGTGTTACTCTCAACTTATTTATTTATGTATATGTTGATCATCGCAAAAGTACAAATTAAGATACTCACACTCTATATAACTAGAATATCATCAATATTGTTTCTTATAAAATTTTGCCCGACTAAACCAAATGATTCTAAATGTATTATAGCTAGCCCCCCTATAAATCAATTAATTAGTTATATATTATAAATATTCATCCCTTTTGTTTTTGTTCTGATGAATGAATGAATCAGGTGGGAGGTCAAGTAGAGAATGGCGTTTCCAGATGAATTAGCAGCAGGAAGAGAGGAGTTATCACCAAAGAGAAAAATGGGGAGAGGCAAGATCGAGATCAAGCGGATCGAAAACACAACAAATCGCCAAGTGACCTTCTGCAAGAGGCGCAATGGTTTGCTCAAGAAAGCTTACGAATTATCTGTTCTTTGTGATGCTGAGGTTGCTCTTATCGTCTTCTCCAGCCGCGGCCGCCTTTATGAGTATTCCAACAACAGGTATAATATTTTATATACCTTCACCAATCTCTGCACATACTAAATACATATCTGTGTCTTAATCCCAATTTCTCAACCCTTTTTTTGCTTTTTTTAAACTTAATTTCATGGTTTTTTTTTTTTCAAACCACTTAAGTTCTGAAGAAGTCTTGTAGTTTTTTTCTGAGGTCATATGGTCGTGGTGATTTTCTTTAGTTTTCTTCTCAAAAATTGGGACTTTTATTTCTTTCTTGATTTCTTTTTCCGGGAGGTTATTCTGCAAAAGTTTTGGGATATTAGATCCTAGTTATGTTTTTTTTTTTTTTTTTTTTGCTTCTGCAATAGATCTTTGGCTGGATTTAAGGTCAAAGAACATACTCATTAATTTTTTTTAAAACAAACAAAAGAAAAAATTAGATTCACTTGTCTTTCTTCTTTCTGTTTTGTTTTTTTCCTTGTATGAGCTTTATGGGGGTGTTTATATATATTTTTTTGTTTATTTATTTATTTAACTTTCTCTTTATGATCATATTTTGAGCTCTTGGTTTGGTGAATACATAGATCTGGTGTAATAGATAGAAATAGAAGCATTATATATGGTTATGGTCACACAGTAGTAGAAGTAGCAGCAGAAGCAAGCATAGGTTTGGCAGTGAGATCACCTCCCTCCATTGTTGTTAAATTTTCTGTTTCCTTTCCTTTTTGCCCTTCCCCATTATTCCTCTTTGCCTTCTTTTGCTCTCTTTCCCGTTCTCTTCTGTGTTTGTTATTGTCATCTATGAGGCTGGCTAGCCAAGTGAAAGGCCTACTAGCCAACTAAAGCTAGCTGTCCAATTTCTTTGTCACTTCCTTAATGGCACGTCAGTCGCACATCAACACAATCACAAGTACATAGTCAAAACTCAAAAGCAAAATTGTCGATCCAGTCTCAAATAAAAGATTTTATATATACATATGAACATTAGGGTTCCGAACAAGGAACCCCCAATTTTTGTTTCTCTGATCAAAATTTTGGTCAAATTTGACTCTTTCAACCAATCAAAACCGAATTAAGTGACGTTTAATCAATACCCATATTACGTCTTCGCCAAAATCACACGAAATCTTCTCTAACCAATCAGATTTAATCACAAATTTTACTCTTTTTTTTTTTTTCTCAGAAACTAACCCTAGTTAGGGTTTGAGGACCATACCAGACCGAGATGAAGTTGGTTTGTGGTTTGTTGTCAATTATTTACAAGAATCCTGGGTCACGTCACACACGATTTTTTAGTTTCTTTCTATTACTGACAAAAGAGTTTATGTCATGATTCCTAAAACTAGCTTCTCCTTATTATTATTATTATTATTATTTATTTCATCCCATCATCTGAACCCTAATTTTTTTTAACACTTTTAAATCTTCTATAGTGCTAAAATTCAAATATCCCACCTGCTGCCCCATTTTTTACAAATTTGATTTACCTGTTTCTCGCTCTCAGTTAAATTCTTTTACAAAGCTCTGTTAGACTCAGTCGTGGAACCAATGAGGTTGCATCAACTGAGAAAATCATTACAGCAAGTCACTGTTGGCATTTTCCAGAGAGCTTTGCATTTGTTGAAGATCTTGCATAGATATTTTTATGTAAGTTTAGTTTTATAGAGAGAGAGAGAGAGAGAGAGATTACAAGAAAGATGATGATGGTGATGTGGGTTCTGCGAGCCAATGAGAGACTTCTGAGCTTCTTTTATTTTCCTTTTGGCTTCTTTCATGCAATCAAAACTTTGGCCGCTCAGTCGGACCCGGACGGCTCTGATTTACTCTGACCTTCAGACTGAATAAAGTTTCTGATTTGCAACAAAATAAGATAAAAACTTAAATCTTATACAGTACTTTCACTAATCGAGGTGGATAATAAGGTTAGGGTTCAGGCTATCATCTATTGGTTAATGGGTAAGTGACACATGGCGTGTATTTGACCATAGACCACATTTAGCCAATCATATGTTTAGGGCTTATGCCAGCGTGGCAGAGACAGCCAGTCACAGCTCGAGGAAATTAAGGTATCTGAACCACGATCGAGAAAAGATAAGTGGATCTCTTTCCACTGTTGCAAATAGAAATTACTATTATTATTACTTTTAGCAAAAAAATCATATCATATCACGCGAATTTGGGATAATTATTAAGACAAGAGTATGAGTCTGACTCAGCAACTGAGATTTCACCCTTCGCTACTATTATTACGCTTTAAGGTTTCGTATTAGGTTTAGTTAACTGAAAGAGTTGGTTGATTTGACCGTTGAGACGGCACAATTTGGCGGTTAATTGCATTAGAGCTTTTCCACTGTCCAGAATTAGAGTCATCATAACATGCACACGCGAGAGATTCGAAAAGGTTGCTTTTTTTTTTTTTGCTGAAAATCAGGAGCTACTTGCATTCGGGACAACATATATATGTGTGTGTGTGTACTGTCACCATTCAAATCCTAATGTGGCCTTTTCAGCCATTATGGGAAATTTTTTTTCCTCAATGTTCAATTATTCAAAGATTCGTGCTCATCTATTTTTCTATATATCAAATCTCATTGACTTCGTCTAGAAGGTTTGAGATTGGAAGAAGACAAGTTCTTGCAGAAATTTTAATTTTCTCATAATAGCTAACTAATTTGCTGCTTAATTATCCATAAATCAGCATAAGTTATGCCAAGATTACTGTAATATGCGTATGTGTTTGTTGGTAGATTGGGTATACCTTTGTGGCATTTAAATATACCTGGAGGAGGGAAATATTATGTGTTTCAATATTAAAATTCACCGGTGGATTTTTTTGCATTTGTTTTCTTTAGTTCTCCTTCTATATTGAGAACTAATGCTATGAATATGGTATATTGCAGTGTGAAATCAACAATTGACAGGTACAAGAAGGCCACTGCAGATACCTCAAATACTGGGTCTATCTCTGAAGCAAATGCTCAGGTACAATTTAAGCTCTCTACTTTACTTGTAATGGAAGAAATACAGGTCTTTTAAGGTGGGTCACTGGCTACATTTGGTTCTTAGACTAATGATGATTTCTCATAGTGTGGTAAGAGTGGTTGCCACTTGCCATTGCCTTTTATCTATTTGCTTAATTAAATTAAGGTTGCGAAAATGGTGCTTGGTGTTTCGACTTCAAAATTAAGTACTACAAAGTTCATTTGATGAAGTTTGCTAGATAAATCAATTCAAGAAACTGTTATACCAGTGTTAGAGAAAATTAATATTAAAGGAGAACATATGTATAAGAATTTTGAATATTGTTGTGATTTATAGTATTTATGAATTTATGTAAAACAAGTATACGTAATTACATATGTATGACTTAAAGTAACTTTTTCCTGCCCCCAAAGGATAAGATCAAGTGGTTTTTAAATAATTCTGTTTAACTTGCTATCCGAGTTGAATCCCAGAGAGAGAGAGAGGAGAAAAAAAATTGATTTGGACTTAAGTGACCCCTTCTTTTTTGAAGGGAAAAAAATAAACTTTTTATTTCCTAAGCCATGAATTGATGTCTAAACATTTCTGAATCAATGTTGCATCAAGAAAAAACAAAAAAATAAAAAATAAAAAATAAACCTTGCAAGAGAGAATGCAACTAATAAACAATTCTATGGTCAATTGCCATAAATAATTTCATCTAGGTTTAGAAGAGTTACATCATTTTTTTGCTTAGCATCGTAGATGCAATCATAGAAATGGGGGTTTTTTTTTTTTTTTTTGCGTGACTGGAAAAATGTTGTACACTTTTGATTTAGCAAATAGGCATCATGAATTTTATGAAACACTTTTTATTTGACTGCATTGTGCACCTTAAAAAAAAACTAGTATAAATACTCTCAAAATGTTGCAAGGCTGTGAAAATTCAATGTGTTATTATGAAGAAAAACAAACTTCTTAGAATGATAGGAAAGCAAGAGAGATGAATATTTATGCAAAAATTATTTTTAGAAGAATGCTAGGAGATGGGAGAATTTTAAGAAGGTTAATACAATTTTTGAAGTACTGTATGTGCCTTTTCCATATAACATTATTTGATTATCTTGAAAGTTCTCTGACAACATAAGTCTTATACCATTAATGTTTTGCCAATCCTAATAAAACACGTCAGCATCAATGTGGTTCCAAATCCCTAGTTAAAAAATTTTCAAAAAATTTTCTTCACTTGATAGTAAGCCGTTCACTAATTAATTTGCTATGATCATTGCTATTGTATCCTTTGAGATTCTAAAGTACTTTCTTTTGGTCACACATCTCAGTTCTACCAGCAAGAAGCTGCCAAGCTGAGGATACAAATTAGCAATCTGCAGAATTCAAATAGGTAATTATAATCTCAAGTGATCCTAGTCAATAATTGATTATTTGGATTGTTTTTGGGTTGAAACACTGCTTTGACAAAGCTATTAATTTCCAGAAACATGTTGGGTGAATCACTAAGTGAGTTAAATTTCAAGGAGCTCAAGAACATGGAGACTCGTTTAGAGAAAGGTATTAGCAGAATCCGATCTAAAAAGGTATTCACTATCAATTAACATATATATTTATGATATTCATTTATGATCATCATATTATCAAGAAAAATAAAAGTAAATATATGTGATTTATATCTATGTTACTAGCTTCAATAATACTGATACTTTTATTTTCCTCTTCCTCTTAAACTGTGCCAGAATGAGCTGCTGTTTGCAGAAATTGAGTACATGCAGAAGAGGGTATCTAAATTTTACCTCTGTTATCTCTCAATAAGTTCTTGTTTACGTTTCATTATGTAATTTGTATGCTTATCCTGACATGGATCAATGCTATAATTGAATTTTTGTTATTTGTTTAGCGTTGTTTAAATGGGGTGGGAACCCACAATTGTAGGAGTGATGATCGATTACTTAACATTGAGGATCTAATGAAGGTACTTTAGTAAATTGCAAGGCTCAAGAAATGAAGTTCAATGCTAACCGTCTAATCGAGAAAAGAACAAGATACAAATTTGTGGAAAAGACACAATATAGGGTTGTGTTGATACGGCTGCCATTCATATATCGTCAGAAATATGAGATATGGATATAGTATAAGAAAAAATTAATGCAGAAATATGAGTGAATTTCTATACATTGAACTGTGATTTAACTGTGCAATGGGAGTCTCAAAATTTATAGGTTGATATTTTTATAGTAGCATATATAATTTTAGTGGTCTGTCCCTTTGTTTTAGCTACATAATGTTGCCTTCAGTGCGCTTATGTAAAATAGTTGCATTGCAGGAAGTTGACTTGCACAACAGCAACCAGCTTCTCCGAGCAAAGGTTTCTGTATTATACCCTGTTATCAATGTTTGTGTGTGTCACTTTGCCAATTTTGTAGTACTGGCTAGTAACTGAATGAATCTTCTTATGGTTGGTGTTTGTAGATAGCCGAGAATGAGAGGGGACAGCAGAACATGAATTTGATGCAAGGAGGGAGTAGCTATGAGATTATTCAGTCTCAGCCATTTGATTCCCGGAGCTATTTCCAAGTCAATGCATTACAGCCCACCAACCATTACCCACGCCAGGATCAGATGGCCCTTCAGTTAGTGTATGAATATCCTCTTCTTCCTAAGCTTTCCCAGCTTATTTATAAATTTAATTATTTCATCATTGCACTGCTCCAAATGTATAGTTCTGTTGCATTGATTGTTGACAGCGATTCATATTTTTCCCCTTAAATATGTAGTCTTAAGTGCTTCACTAATTGCTTTACTCAAATGGGCTTATGTACACACATATATACATTTTGATGGTTCTTGTTACTTGATTCATTTGAGGATGATGATTGTTGAAAAAGCGATGGAGAACAAATCAGGAGTCAGGCTGATCTTGTAGATAAATTCATGATGCATTTTTCAGAGATTCCATGCCTTTGGTTCTTCATTAGTGAAATCGTTTGTCTGATATAATCTTCTTTTACATGTGCAGATGATATGATTGAAGAATATTCTGCCATGTCATATCCTATGGAGGGTATCTAGCTATTACTTCATTCTAGATAAAAGGTGTGCAGGTGCGCGCTCAAAATTGCTATAAGATGCAGCGAAGAAATCAACTTTGCTTAATTAAGTGATCATCAGGGGCCTAAGCTACTAGCTATATAAACTATTTTAAGACTCATAAGTATTATATATATGTTTGTCAGCCGTGGATTCGTATTCTGTATGCCTAATGCAAACACAAAGTCTCTGCATTTGATATTAAGTTCGAATGTGATATTAATGCTTAGTAAATGTCAAGTGTCCGTATGTATGTTTATGGCTTTAAAACACACACACACACGCACACATATATACCAAGAGTATGTGGAAGAAGATTTCTGTGTATATACTTAATCAGAAAGTTCCTTTCACTAACTGCGGGTAGAGTGAGCTTCTGGATTAAAGTGAACTAAACGTCGAATATCCGTGGGATATGCATCAGATGGTGCTTCAGAATGGAAAGATTTATTGGCTGCAATGATGTTCACCACTTCTGCAGGATGGAATGAATCCCAAAATATGTGGGTTGCCCTCTGACTGCAAGGAGATTTAGCACCAATGCAGAGACCAAAGTCGTTTACATCACAGCACCTTAAGGTTGACATATTGAATCCTGAAGTGATTAACGTATACATATCACCAGTACACTAAGACAGAGACAAATATTAAGGAGATTAGCTAATTAAATTAATTACCACGAGGAAATCCCGGTGGCGTTTGGACTAAGGTGTTCAAAGCGATAAATTTGGAATCTCGGTGTTCGGCATTGAGTTGATCAACGAGTGTTACTAGCCTGTTATTAAAAAGCTGGACGGCAAAATTCATCTTGTCCACGCATAGGGAGCCATTTGTCCCATAATATGATGTTGCATTTGGGGTGCAGCCAATTGGTCCGATTCCAGCCAACGTCACCTTCCTGGCTCCGTAACGGTGCAAAGTCTAAACAAATTACTTAGTTAACATTAACAACACAGCGACTCAGAGGAAACTGAAATAAAATGATCGATTTCGGTCACCTTCAGTTGACGAGAATATTGCTGGGAAAGGATTCTTGCGTAGGCGGATGGTGTATAGAGCTGGCTTGAATTATAAAACTGTGGCAAGAAGTAATTGTTGATGTAGTCGTTACTGCCTATGGTGAACGAATATAAGCACTTTTTCAAATGCTCATAAGCTGAGTGATGACTCCCTTGGAACCCAGCAATGCGTGAGATTGTAATTTTGTGATTTTTCAGCTGCTTATTTAAGCTTATGCAAACACCCTGCATGCGCACCCAACGGATATTAATTTTTCAATCGTCAGTTGTTATTGTTAATTCATTTCAAGTGCTCGGTTTTAGTAATGTCTACAGTGCAGGTCATTAAAGTAACATATTAATATTGTGTGCATACTCGTATAATACCTGATGCGACCCGGTTTCGTCCAGAATTCCAGCAGTCCCGGATGCATAATTGACCCCTCTGAGTATCTCCGAGCCATTAGCAGTTGCAAATGGTGGTATGTAATCGTCAAATCCCAGTCGTTCGGCTGAAATGATCACACAAATATAAGTATGCATGCTCAATTAATATATATATATATATATATATATAGAGAGAGAGAGAGAGAGAGAGAGAAATAGAACTAAATTAAGATTTCAGTTAGTAATTATTAATAATTATATGTACTCCGACCAGTTACATCAGCGGTGGTTCGGCCGTTGCAAAATCTTCCGGTAGGACCCTTGGGAAAATCAATCCCATATGGCCAGTAATTTACTTTAGCTTCTGTTGCAAGGTTATTGTTGTTGCCACTATCAACCAATGAATCTCCAAAAACAAAGTAACAAGGCACTACTGGTTTTCCCCATACAGGGCTTTTCAGGTTCAATACCGAAGTAAATACACATGCCATAACCCAATTCCAGCAGCATGATTTTGTTTCACAAGCCATATTAGCTGGGCAAATTAATTCAGTAGGTATTAAACTAAGAAAAAATAAATACAACTACAAAGATTAACACATCACGTTTGTAAGAGATTGAAATTTAAAAATTAAAAAAAAAGGGGAATAAAGCAGGAATTTAATGCATGCAATTAAGGTGAGCTGAAAGAGATTGTTAATGAAGCAAATGATTTGTGAGGTGAGGAATAAGTGTAGGCTAGGAAGACTGTTCGAAAGATAATTTTAAAATGTAGGCAACATAGTTGTGACAAAACCTAGATGTATAGATTACCAAATGAATTAAAACATTAAATGACTAATTTGTATGGTTTGGTTTCTTAATGGGCGCAAATCGGCAGCTAGCAAGAGGTTACCAATTAATGTAGCAAGCTCTCTTGTCTCTACCTCTAGAAAATTAGGCAATTAGCATAAATCACGCTAGCTAGTTGTGAGGCAGGACAAAAATCCAAGACGATTCGCGGGTTGAATTATCGCCTTTGTGTTTTCGCTCATAAATTGTAAGTCGCTTCTCACTTCTAAACTTTTATTTAAGTTTATTTCGTAATTATCATCTAATTTAGAAAAACTAAAAATCTCGGCACAAGCTTCAACGGGGTCAAAGTTGGTATCAATTCTTATTTTTATTTTTATTTATCAATTGTAAAAATACCTTGTATTGCAGGAGACGAAATATGTTGTTACAACTATGAAATAAGTGTCACAACTACGTATCCAATATTGATAACCGTGACAATAAATCCATTTTAAACTAATGTGACATAAGCCATCTTGATCTTGGTATGTACCAATCTCTCTTATTAATTTTTACTAATTTTTGAAATTAATCAGAAATGTGTTTTCGATGTCTTTTGTTAGCTAGTATTAATTTGAAGAATCATTTGTTCATCTAGAATTGTAAATACCTTTAAACTGCCTAAGAAATCATTAGGTCACAAGCATAATCTGTTCTGAATTGAACTGCTAAATAATAAAGAAAAAAAATATATGATACCAAAATAAATTAAATTCTTGTGTAGAGACAAGCAGAGAGCATCACAATAAATTCACAAGGCCATTAAAGCACCTTGGTTACAGATTTGTTAAGTGGCTGATATCAAAGGGATAATTAAGCATCAGACGAGTGGATCGTAATGTATGATCTTTATGCAACAACTCGATTCATAGCCTCTTTTGGATGGAATCCATCCCAGAACTTATTTCTTTGGAATGTAATACATGTGGCATCACTTACTACTTTACAGCAAGGAGCATCTCTCACCCTGAAACCTACCATACATATATATACACACACTAGGCATAAAACTACAAAAAATTAAAATAAAAAAGGTACGTATGTATATTTTAACACTACAATGTGTCAATGTCAGAAAATAAATTAAACAATAAATAGCTCATAGATGAGGTGCCTTGGTAGCAGCATTGAATTGATGGACTAGTGATTTAAGCCCGTCATTAGATAGTTTGATGGCTTTGTTTGAGCTCTCTACGCATCTGGAGCCATTTCCTGGATGTGTAGCAGTTGCATCAGGAGTGCAAGTCATTAGTCCCCCAGGCCAAACAACAACACCTTCGATTCCTTGCTCCCAAATGATCATACAGTGTTTAAAGAAGCTATAACGTAAAGATTGTTTACATCAAACACTTCAACTTTTGTGCTTTCAGAACTAATTGAAGCGTACGATACTATATATTAATTTAAAGAGAAATTATAATTAAATCGTACTAGGCATTAACTTTTATTTACGATGAATATTGTTCTATAAGAAGCACGGCAAATGCTGCCTATTCCAATTGTATACAAACAATTGTTAAGGTACTTAACTGGAATTTGAGTCCTCATCTCCCAGTCGAGTAATGATATCAGTGACTATCAATTTGTGACGAATTAGCTGACTATTGAACTTGATATCATCACACAAGTGAAACGAATCAAACATCATGATCATCACTTGAGAATGTTTAAATTTAAGCGAGTATGTACGTTACATTATTAGGGATGGCAAAATTCTTCATGGGTTTGGGGTTTCATGGGGCTCCACCCTAAATGAGGTAAATTTTAAATAATTTTTGGGGAATGGGGTGGAGAATGGGAGAAAAATAATCCCCAAACTCTTAATGGGGTGGGGTTTGGTTTTGTACTCCCCACCCCACCCCCACCCCAATCCCCATTATATATAGATATTTTTTCTAAATTTTATTTAATAATTTTTGTTTTATCAATTACAATGTTAGTTAATAATTTTTTTTTAATTTCTACTTGATACAAATAGATTATAACTAAAAGAAAACCTTAGAATATAATTTTTATTCAACCTTAAAATATTATTGTGCTTTCTTTTCTCTCTTAAGAACTACTCTCTTCAAATATTTTTTAATTTTAATATTATTTCAAGATATTACTACAAATATTTGGAGATTTTTTTTACATAATTAAAATACCTAGTAATATGATAATGATTTAATTGAAGTTTTTAATTTCTAATTTATTGAAATCATATATCTATATTTATTATAAAATAAATAAATGGGGAATGGGGTGAGAATTGGGAAACCGTTCCCCACATGGGGATTCCCCATCCCCACCCCACTAAATTTATCGGGGGAATGGGGTGGGGAATGGAGGCAAAATTTTTAATGGGGTGAGAAATGGGGTAGGCATCACCACCCCCACCCCACACCATTGCCATCCCTATACATTATATATCATCTGTGACAATTGCCATGCATGCCTAGCTAGCTAGTCATTTTTAATTAATTAATTAATTAAACAGCCAGCATTACAAGTTACAAAATTACAACTACATACATATATTTGAATCACAATACAAATAATAATTTAAAATTGGGTTTGAAAATCACAAAATTGATGATACCAATTGTGTAGTATGCAGTACGTACTGCAAAACCTTCCAGTGGATCCAGTAGGAAAATCAATTCCATATGGCTGGAAATTGGATTTAGCTAATGTTGGAAGCAAATTGTTGTTGCCACTATCTGCCAAGGAGTCTCCAAATGAAATAGCAAAGGCACTTGTCATCGTGCTTTTCCTTTAGGAAATGTAACTGAAAGTAATTATCTAATATTACCAGCCAAACCCAGACGACCATCCACCATAGCACGTTGGTTCATTGGCGAATAGGAACACCGCGGGCAGCAGGCCGCAGGGGCGGCAGGGGAGGGTTGTGTGGGCGGCGCGTTATGCTGGTGGCTATACGGAGATGAGTTATACTATCAGCGAAGTGTGGTAATTTTGGTATTTCTAAAGATTAGGAGAAATCAATGTACATGTATGCGTGTATTATTTATGTAGGCTAGAGACCAAATTCAATAAAAATCGCTAATTGATGTGTTGATGGTAATTTTGGTATTTCTAAAAATTAAGAGAAATCAATGTACATGTATGCGTGTATTGTATATGTAGGCTAGAGACCAAATTCAATAAAACTGACTAATTGATGTGTTGATGTCTGTGTGTGCGCGCGCGCGTGCATGTGTGTGTGTGTGCGTGTGTGTGTGTGTCATGACATTAAAAAGAAAATTAAACAGCAAACCAAATTCTAAGAAGCAAATATTGTATGCTACTTGCCTATAACCTTAAAACATGAAGATATGCTCAATTATCTAGTTGATCACACTCAAAAGTCATGTCATGTCACTATTAATTTATAAATAGTGTATGACATATCATTATATAAACAGAACAATAGATGACATATCGTACATATTTTACATTGGAGTAAAATTTTTACCACGCTCATTTATAAATTGAGCAGGTTTAGGATGTTGGAGAATTTGAAGGATAAAACACAAATTTTATTAGAGAAGTCTCAAGAACAATTCACACACTCTCACAAATCACTCTTAGAAGCTATGTTTTGCTTCTTATTTTTTCTTTTTCTTACACTTGATGCATTCAACACAAATAGCATAGGTATTTATAGTGAATGAAACATAAACATAATCATAACAATACACATCACCAATTATGTTCCACCAAGCTTTCATCATAACACCACCTCACCTAACATGCTCTAAAGAAATCATTTAATGGTATCTAAATTGTAAAGCTTATCTCCATTCAATTAGATGCTTCGTGAACATAATATGGTAGGACCATGATGATGGAGAAAGAAAAACCATGTGCAACTTAACACCTCATTTCACTTAAGTGAATTACTTGTGTAAAACAAGTTTATTATTTTCAACACTCCCCCTTAAACTTGTTTTACGACATCAAGTATATTTCTGAATCTGATAAAATCTTCTATCTTGAGTGGTTTGGTGAAGATATCAGCTACTTGATCTTTTGTCATCACGTAATCAACTTGTACATTCTTTCTTGTGATGCATTCTCTTGTATAATGATAGCGAGTGTCGATATGTTTGCTTCGATAATGGAAAACTAGATTCTTGGATAGAGCAATTGCTGACTTGTTATCCACACATATCTTGGTTGGCTCTATTTGTGACAAACCCAACTCATTCAGCAAATTTTTAAGCCAAATTGCATGGAAAATACTTGATGTAGCAGCTACATACTGAGCTTCACAAGTTGAAAGTGTGACAATGGGTTGCTTCTTTGACATCCATGTGAAAGCAGTATTTCCCATAAAGAACACAAATCCGGCGGTGCTCTTTCGATCATCTGCATATCCACTCCAATCGCAATTCCAACCAGCTTGTAATCATTAGAGAATGTGAAATACAAGTTGTGCAACCCAAGAGGGGAGGTGAATTGGGATTTTAAAAATTATGCTAAGCAAATCGCACACCAATTTAATCTAATGCCTTAATCAAATCAAAAACAATAAATTTAAACAAGCATAATAATAGAGGAGTAAGGGAAGAGAAAACAAACACGAGGATTTTTACGTGGTTCGGCTATCCCTGCCTACATCCACGCCTCCAAGCACACCGGGCTTGAGGATTTCATTATCAAAACCTTCAAAGGCTTCAAATGTTTACAATTGACTTCCAAGATGTCAATGAACCTTTACAACAAGAGATTATCCCCCAATCTCTTCACTCAAGTGTTTTCCACACTTATACACTCACAAATTTGGTGAGAAAACAAAGAATACAACAAATAACTCTCTTTTAGAGTAGATTTACAAATGATAGCACAATGATGATTCAATCAATGATGATTTACGAAATGGAAGCTCAATATATGTTTTATAAACTTATTTTGGCTTGTTAGAGTTCTTCAAATGAAGTTGGAATTGAGTTTTTATAATTAAACCCGAAAAACTAGCTGTTATAGGCCAAAACCTGAAATCAAGCGGCTACCCGGAATGAACAGTGATGTTACCGTTATTTTTGAATTTGCTACAGTAATATTGTTCATAAAATTATAATTTTACCCCAATATTTTCTGTAATTATACTATAGCCCAAAAAGTCACAAAATTTTCAAATAGGTCCAATTTTGAACATCAAATATTTGAATTACATTCGGGTCCTCCAACTTTCATAAATTATAGTATGGCCCAACTTGTTTCAAACCTTTTCAAATAAATCCAAATTCGAATTTATAAATAATACTTATCATTCCCAAAACTTTCTGAACTTATGCTATGGCCCAACATGTAATAATACTTTTCATAAAATTTCTTTTAAGTTTTAACATAATCAAAATAAATGTTAAAAGTCTCAAAACCTTTCACTTAGACCCTCAATCTTTTATAAGTTATAATATGGCCCAAAACGTTTCAAATCTTTGCAAATAGGTTTAAAATCAAATTCAAAATAATATTTATTAAAATCAAAGATTGTAAAACTTTTTCATTTTAATTCAAATTACTCAAATCCACAAAATACTTTTATCTTAAATATAAAACATTTTGGTTTATAAAAAGTAATAATTTATTAAACAAAACTTGAGCTTCTCAAAAGATAAATCATAAATTAAATCATACCAACTTTACAAGAAAATGTCAATAATTTGTCCGTTAAACTTTAAACGCCATTCTTGATTTTGCGTTGTCGTTAGTCTTGAGTGTCTTGAACTTGATTTCACTTGATTCACTTTCATAAATATTATCCTTAAAAAACTAGTGAACTTGTAAAATACAATATTTATTAAATCACTTAAGACACATGTTTGTTATCATCAAAATTACATAATGTGTAACCCTTTAGGCTAACAAAATGAATATAACAAGCTAAAATCAATTGTACCTTTGATATAACGAAAGAGTTTTTTGGCAGCCTTGAAATGAGTGATCTTTAGATTCTCGATATATCGACTCACAAGTCCAACAACATAAAGAATGTCAAGTCTCGTACATGTCAAGTATCGCAGACTCTCAATAAGGCTTTTGAAAAAGGTTAGATCTACTTTTTCTCCTTCATCATACTTGGATAGTTTGATTCTACACTCCATTGGTGTGCTTATTGAATTACAATCATTCATCTTGAACTTCTTTAGTATCTCATTTGCATAACTTTCTTGAGAAATGAAAATACCATTTTCTTGTTGCTTGACTTCAATGCCGAAGTAATATGTCATCAATCCGATGTCAGTCATATCGAACTCTTTGATCATTGCTCTCTTAAACTCTTCAAATAGGCTTGGGTTACTTCCAGTGAAGATGAGATCATCCACGTACAAACATATAATCAAAATATCTCCATTCTTTTCTTTGATGTAGAGAGCATGTTCATTTTTTCTGAGCAGCCAAAGAAATAATAAGTCTAATAGTTTCAAGTCGGGCAACAAGAGCAAATACCTCATCGTAGTCTATCCCAGCCTTTTGACTATAGCCTTTTGCAATTAGTCTTGCTTTGTGCTTTTCAATTTCTTATTTGACATTTCTCTTCGTCTTGTACACCCATTTGACACCGATCGCCTTATGACTTTTGGGAATAATAGTAAGTTCCCATGTGTCATTCTTCACAATGGCTTTGATTTCTTCATCCATTGCGATTCTCCACTTCTCATCTTGTGCAGCTTCTTGGAAGTTGATTGGCTTACAATTAGCAAAGAGGTAAAAGAGAGTAAGATTGTCAAGTCTCTCAGTTACCTCATAGAGATCTTCAAGACTCCTTGTACGCTCCTTGATTCTTTTATTTAAGAAAGATGGTGGTGAATCTCTGCGTGTAGTTGATGTTGGTGAGATAGGTGGAGTAAATGGCTCTTGTTGCTCTTCTACTTGTTTTATCTATGTTTGATTATCTTCTTCAATAGGAAAGAAGTTGAAGTCATCCACACCAGAGCCAAAATCTCATTCTCCTTCTTCGTTAAAAACTACATCTCGACTGATCACAATCTTCTCGTTGTTTGAATTGTACAACTTGTATCCTTTGGAATTTTGTCATAGCCGATGAAGATGAACTTCTCACTTTCGTCATCCAGCTTGGCTCTTCTCTCATCTGGTACACGTACATGGGCAATGCTTCCGAAGACTCTTAGATGGATGATGCTGGGCTTTCTTCCACTCCAAGCTTCTTGTGACGTTTTGGCCCAGACACTTCTTATTGGAGATCGATTGGATAAGTAAATTGCACATGCAACAGTTTCAGCCCAAAATTCTTTAGGTAGCCTCTTACTTTTGAGCATGCTTCTTGCCATATCTAGAATGATTCTGTTCTTTCTTTCTGCAATACCATTTTGTTGAGAGGATCTTGGAACTGTTAAAGGACGCCGAATTCTACTTGCTTCACAAAATTCTACGAATTCTTTGGAAGTAAACTCTCCACCTCGATCCGATCTCATGGCTTTAATCTGTTATCCACTTTCTTTTTCAACTGCAGCTTTAAATTTCTTAAAAGTTCCAAAGACTTCTGATTTCTGCTTCAAAAAATACACCCAAGTCTTTCTTTAAAAATCATTAATGAAAAGAATAAAGTAGTTACTTTTACCAAGGGAGTTTAGATTGAATAGACCGCACACATCAGTATGAATGAGCTCGAGTGGCTTCTGAGCTCTTGAGTTTGACTCTTTTGGAAAGCTCTTTTTGAACTGTTTGCCAAGTAAACATCCTTCACAAAGTTGACCAGGGTGACTGATGCACGGTAAGCCTTTCACCATGTTTTTCTTAGACAGCAGCTCTAGTCCTCCAAAATTAAGATGTCCATATCAGAAATGCCAAATCTAGGATGGATCTTTATGACAAGTTTTGAGACATTTTGCAACATCATTTTGAATATTTAAAGGAACCATTCTGTTCTTCGACATTTTCACCTTTGTAATTAGGTTTCCTTTGTCATCTCTCAGAAAAAGACTATAATTTTTTAAGTGAATATCATAGTCTTTTTCTAAGAGTTGACCCAAACTGAGGACGTTGTTTTTCATATTGGGCACATAGTAAATATTTGAAATTAATTGGTGGCTACCATCTTTTGCATGAAAAAAAATGTTACCTTTGCCTTTTACTGGTACTTTTGAATCATCTCCAAAAGCAACATTGCCATTCACAGATTTATTTAGTTTCACGGACATGCTTCTGTTTCCGCTCATGTGATTCCGCTCATGTGATTACTAGCTCCTGTGTCAAGATACCATGTATTTTCTTGACCTCCACTGGTGTCATTGTGTGCTAGTAAAAGTTTTCCATCTTCACTATTTTTCTCTTCAGCATAATTGACTCTCTCATCAATTCTGATGATTGGAGCTCTGCATTCTAAAGCATAATGCTTAAAGTTTTGACAATTATAGCATTGTACTTGGGATTTGTCATACCTCGATCTTGGATTGCCTCTGCCTCGTCCTCTGGTTGAACTTTCTCCTTTTGTATAATTGGAATTGTTGTTGTTGAAATTCTAACCTCATCCATGACCATGACCTCTTCCTCGACCTCTTCCTCGTCCTCTACCTCTTCCTCGAGCATATTGTCTTCTCCTGTTGTCAGAGTTTTTTTCTTTAGATTGACTTCCATATTGAAAAATGTTCTTCAATTCCTTACTTCTTTTTTAGTTTTTCTTCATAGGCTTGCAACCTTTCTTGAAGTTGCTCAATCGTCATTTCCTCCAAATCTTTTGTTTCTTCAATTGTCACAACAATATAGTCAAACTTTGAATCTACTGATCGAAGTATCTTTTCAATGATCTTTACCTCTTTTAACCCCTCACCATTTCTTTTTAATTCATTGGAAATGGTCACGACCCGAGTAAAGTAGTCAGAAATCGACTCCGATGCCTTCATGTGTAAGGACTCAAAATCTCCTCGTAATGTTTGGAGATGAACCTTTTTAACTTACTCCGCTCCTTTGTAAGAGGTCTCTAACTTCTCCCGTACTTCTTTTGAGGAGGTTGCACCAACAATCTTTTCAAAAACACCTTCATCTAATGATTGAAAGATGAGATACTTTGCTTTATTCTCTTTCTTCTTCAACTCCTTTAAATTCTCTTTCTGCGCCGCAGTTAAAGTGGCTTCATTTTCTGGCACAATAAAACCTTTCTCCACGACATCCCATACGTCATGTACACCCAATAGAGCCTTCATTTTAATACTTTAGTTGTCAAACTTACTTCCCTTTAATTGTGGAACTTGAAATGACATCATACCACCATTTGCCATAACTCACAAATTGAGTGAGAATTTAGAGATTCTGAATGTACAGATGGATTCGGAACATCGAAAAACTTTGGGAGGGACTCGAGTCAACTTTTGGTCAACGGTCAACGTCGGTCAACGGTCAACACCGGTCCAGTTGACTTGGCTCGGTCTGGCTTGGTTCGGCTCGGTTCAGCTCAGCTCAACTTAGTTCAACTCGGTGAGTCGACTCAGCTTGAGGACAGAAATTTTCCGGCGGCGAGTGTGGGCGCGTCCGACCTCCGATTGGACTAATTTTTGCGGTGTCACGTTCCTCTCGTCCTTCAATTTGATATGCTATATGACTATATATAGTATCAAAAACTAGCTCTGATACCACTTTGTTGGAGAATTTGAAGGATAAAACACAAATTTTATTAGAGAAATCTCAAGAACACTTCAAGAACAATTCACACACTCTCACAAATCACTCTTAGAAACTATGTTTTGCTTCTTATTCTTTCTTCTTCTTACACTTGATGCATTCAACACAAATGAAATATGTATTTATAGTGAATGAAACACAAACATAATCATAACAATACACATCACCAACCATGTTCCACCAAGCTTTCATCATAACACCACCTCACCTAATATGCTCTAAAGAAATCCTTTAATGGCATCCAAATTGTAAAGTTTATCTCCATTCAATTAGATGCTTCATGAACATAACATGGTAGGACCATGATGATAGAGAAAAAAAAACTATGTGCAACTCAACACCTAATTTCACTTAAGTGAATTACTTGTGTAAAACGAGTTTATTATTTTCAACAGAGGACATGTTGAGAGTCAGTTAAATAATAAGTATGTGGTGTCGTTTATATTTTTAGCATATAGATGACATGTTCTATTATTAAATAATTGAATAATCTAAATAAAATCTATTTAAGTATTTTATGTTAGTAAGTTAGCATGGAATAATTTTAATTAATTATAAAATATTTTTGGAGTATTTTATGTATAATAGTAAATTAGTGACCATTATTTCATAAATTTAATATTTAAACTACTTATATATTAACATCATTTAATTTTTTTATGAAAATAAAATATTTTCATGTTATCAATTAATAATTATAGATGTTATCATTTAATATTTAAATTTTAGCCGAATAACTAAATATCTACATTTTAATTTAAACTAATAATATGCTAATTATAATACATTTTTCTATAACGCACCACATCAAATTGAGGAACTCAACACCGAATTCAAATTCAATAAAAATGGCTAATCATTTATTTTAACTTTAGTTGATCACCAATTTCGCTGGAACTGGGTTGAAAAGGGCAGCGAAAAAGTATTTGATTGATTGTGTATGGCAGAAGAAGTTATTGATCGATAAAAAAGACAATGTGGAATGACTTAACAAATTCCAGAAACAAATCCTGATCCTAATGGCATATAAAAGATTATAATATTTGAGATAGTATATACTTTAACAAGGCCGTTAATGGGGTGGTCGCTAGAGTTTTCAGATGATCTTATTCGACGACTACTATTTTTCCAAATTAATTAGAGTTGATAATGATTTATCTTATAGTTATACCATTAATTTTTTACTTTCTTTTTATTTGGTAGTTTAACAGCATTAGCAAATATTTGAAACAAAAATAAAAAACAAACAGTACAGCACATCTAGAAAACACCATTTACAAATTATTCAACGAACAAAATTTCACTTAATTGAGCTAGCTATTTTATTTTACATAAAAGATTATTTAAAAAACAAAACACTACATAGGAAACGATACCATGCAAATTCCCAAGGAAAAAAAAAAGGAATAAATAAATGAAGATGGGTGGATGATGGATGTTGATTACATGTTGATCAAATGGCTGATATCAAAGGGATGAGCATCAGAGGGATGGGCAGCATGGAATGCTCTCTGTGCAACAAATCGATTCATAGCCTCTGTAGTGTGGAATTCGTCCCAGAACCTGTACTCATTCCTATTTTTACATGCATTTCCGAAAGGAATGCATGTTATATTACCACTGTTTTACAGCAAGGAGCATCGATCACCTTGAAACCTGCCATGGCATGCATGTTCATATATCCGCAAAATTAATTATAATCAATAAGTGCATACTGAAATACGTAGCATCCAATTTGCTCTATATATATAATTGAAAAATTAAATTATATACTATATGGACTATCTAGGTAAATATAGACCTAGGCGTGTGTGTACCTTGGGCAGCAGCATCCCCTGAGATTATCCCAGAAGCATTTATAAATATAAATTGTGCATTAGAATGATCTTTATTGAATTTATCTACCAATGATTTGAGTCCCTCATCAAATAATTTGGCTGCGTTATTCATTTTCTCAACACACTTGGCACCATTTCTGGGATATGTAGCAATTGCATTTGGAGTGCAGCCTAGGGGTCCCAGGCCAACCAAGGCAACCTTTCTTGCTCCCATATTATACTGACAGAGTTGTCGAAACCCTTCAAAATAAATACTGATTCACCTAAACTAACTTGTAGAAATAGTGGAACCAGGTCGAATCCCAAGAGAACTATGCAATTAATTTCTCAAAGTTTAAAACAAAAATTAATTTCCCAAGAGAAAAAGCTCTCTGCCTCAAACCGGATAACCGGATTTTGTAACCGGATAACCGTTTGTTGTTTGGAAATTTCTGGGAATTATCCAACTAGGATAAAGGAAAGCAAAGACGGTTCTGATTGTAACCTTTCGACTTTATTCGGCTAACGGTTAAAGAAGCCGGAAGACCGAATTTTGTTTGGCTTGGTTACAGAAATAATCGGCTAGCAGGTTAATGGAAGCCGGAAGACCCGAATTTTGGTTCTCTCGCTACGGACATAATTGGAC